>BSBK01007436.1:710000-1115000 GCA_027943335.1 Chamaecyparis obtusa | reverse complement strand
TCTTCTTCTTCTTCTTCTTCTTCTTCTTCCTCTTCATCTTCTTCTTCTTCTTCTTCTTCTTCTTCTTCTCTTCTTCTTCTTCCTCTTCTTCTTCCTCTTCTTCTTCTTCCTCTTCTTCTTCTTCTTCTTCTTCCTCTTCTTCCTCTTCTTCGTCTTCTTCTTCTTCTTCTTCCTCTTCTTCTTCTTCTTGATAAATCAAACCCTATGCTTCATTTTAAGAAATTGAGAGCCAGGGGGTCTAGGAAATTATTGGAAATATTAATCACCATCTTGATTTTCTAATCATGAAGAAGAGGGAGCATGTTCTCATAGGAAAAAGGGTAATAAATATCAACAGACACACTCATGAGACCTAGATCAAACACGCTAGTACATGAGGGAGGACACAAAATAAAGGACTAGCTCCTCCTACTCTTCTTCTTCTTCTTCTTCCTAGTTGTTTAGTTTTTAAGGTTCTCTTTTTTCTTCTTTTTCTTTTATAATGAGTTCCTTTCTATTTTTTCTCTATTTGTATTGTTTCTCTTGGTGTTTAGGTGTCCTTTTTTCCCCTAGTAAACCTTTAGTCCTTCTTCATTCCTTGTGCCACTCACCTCCCCTTCTCCCTCTTTTATGCTATTAGATTTGCAACTAAACCTTATTTATTTCTCTTGGTACTCTCTCTCATCCTGATGATGGATCATGAAGCGTGATCTAAAACATTGATGTAAAAACTACAAACATAATCAAATCCAAAAACATTAGCACTAAAATATTAATGAATTTCCTCTAAAAATTGCTATGAATAATTAATTAATGTTAAAGAACTGTAACAATAAAATTAAAAAACCACACAAACATCGATGAATATTAGAAAGACTTTTTAGGTTTTGTACTAAATTATATACTTGCCTCCAAACTAAGACATAAAAGAAATCGCTAAAGTTTAATAGGTAACAATATAGATTTCTCCAAGTTATTGTTCTAAAACCTAGTTGTAAAATGTAGAGAGAAGGATAAATAGAGGATAGATATCTTAGAATTTTTTGTTACATAAAAATCAAAGCCCTTAAAATGTTAATGGATTTCCTCTCAAAATTGCTATGAATAAGTATAACTAGTGTTGAAGAACAATAACAATGAAATTAAAAAAATACAAGACAACTACAAATAATGAAAAGGGCTAAAAATTAATACCCACCAACATAGAGTTCTCCAAGTTATCGTTCTAAATCCTAATCATTTAACAACTATGAATTGATGCCAAAATTGATATATAACTCAAAGAATCTATGCCAAAATTATAAACTTTTCCCACAACTATATTGTTCATAAAACACATTGTGTATATAGAATACCTTCATGAAATTAGTTTGCTAAGAATTAATTCAAATTAATTTAATTTAACATTAAAGACCTATTGAATTGAAAGCTTAAAGTAATGAACATCTCATGGATCCCTATTTAAAGAAGCTAATGAAATGCTCTCAACAAACATCCATTAGAGACAACTCTAAAATGGGAATATTATGTTAAAATGATGAATTAAAGCCTACTTTGCTCAATTATGCTAAAAAATATGTTTGCAAATCAAATTGACTATAATAAGGACGCAATTACTAAAATGATAATGGGATCCTTTTTCTCCTGATTTTTGCCTTCTATTTGTAGATTTATCCAAACTTAGGGGGTGGAGTAAGTTTAACCATGATCAAGTTTGAGTTAAGTTGATGGTTTCAAATGTTGAGACAATTTAAATATTTTATCCTCAAAGCTTGGGACAATGAGACAAAATGAGTGGTCAAGATTCATTCTCAAGATGAGTGATTGAGAATCAATTTGGTTTTGATCCATGTGATCTCAATTCTCAATTCCTATTGGTTGATTTAATTCCTTCACATGTGGTAGGTGAGAAATTTTAGGAATTAATTAATTGATTTATTTAATTTCTTTATTCATGTGTACCCTTTGAATGGGTTGGATTTGATTTGATTCAACTATACAATTAATTTGATTAATTGCACAATTAAATGATAAATTTGATTTAGTTAATCCTCTTTGGATTTGATTTCAATTAATTTTTTTATTTTTCTTTGATTGCTCACTTGGATTAGCCTCACTATTTTTAGGTGTCTACAAATGCCCCTCTTTGAATCAATGTGTGAAGAGCATTGGTTCAAACAATGTCTGATGTCTGATTAACTAATGCCTAATTCTATCTTGATGATGCAGATTCCCTGATGAAACCTTGATTGATTGATGATGTAGATGGTCGTTACAATGATAGATTCTGGATATGATGCTTGATTTAAAAAGATTCCCTAATTTCGATGTCCCACGGATGAATTTGAAAATTTTTGTGTTCTCTAATTTGAAACAAGTTCTCTGATTTAACTCGATGATGATATAATTGTATGCCCCCTTGAAAATGAAATGGAATGTGATTTTGATGAAAGATATACCTTTTCTGATCATTATTTAACAATTTTGCATTCACTTCGATTTCATTTCTGATAATGATGTGACAGTTAACTGATAAGATCGCTCCTAATTCAACAAATTTTATTGATGAATTTTGACCCTGGGTCACATTTTTTTGTTAAACAACCCTTTTTAGGTCAAGAAGCTATATATAGGGGTAAAAAAGTCATTTTTACTATTCATTTTCACTTTTAGTATTTGACTTTTCTCTCTGCCCCTTTCTGTGGAATCAACGTTGGTGGTCCCTATTCAAGAGCATCAGTTCGAGTGAGGTTAGAGATATCAACCTCCACTTGATTATGGACCTTCGATGAGTACCCCAATCCACCTCGTTTGTCAATTTTTCCATTTAATTGTAAAAATTTAGGATTTGTAGGCGTTATTAGGTTTTGTTTTTGCCAATTAGAGGAAATAGAGCATATAATAGATTAGATAGCACGTACAAAATTTATTTAGCACATTCACATTACCAAATAATGCTTATGATTGATGAAATGATGCATTCAAAATGATGCCCTAGGTAGGTTTAGTTTGTAATATATACTAAATAGCTCTTAGGATTAGGTCAACGTAATTTAACATTTTAATAGCGCATACACTAATTTCAAATAACGCGTTCAAAATGAAATGACGTGTATAAGTTGTTTTAGTGCATTTGATTAAAATAGTAGCATGTACAATCTGTTAAATGACGTGTAGCTAACTTTTTGAAAATTTTACGTGATTGATAGACTTGTCCAATTTGATTGATTTTCATGATCAATCTATGAATGAAAGTAATTGATCCTGTGATGAAAACAAGTGGTTTCATGTCATTTTTTTATCAGGTTTGATAAATATTGATTGTCAATCCTAGTTGATTGGTTTGATTGGTTTGATGTTTTATGTCTTCTCTGAGTAGAATTAGGAAAATGATGATGACAATGATAAGATAGGATTTTATTAACTTTGGATAATTCACTTTAGATGACTAATTAGTGATAGAATGTCACTTGATTCAACATGTTCACCTCTAGAAGTTATATGTCTGAGGCTTATTTAGATATGGTTGATGATATGAGTGCTCATGAGTGATTATTGATTGGTCATTGATGGTTGTTATTCTTATTGGATATGCCTTGATTATGAGTGAATCAAGGCCTTCTCATTGTTATGGCAGAGCATTGGCACTCTGACCATAACACCTTCCACTTGCAGATGGGTGAGATGACGATCACCCCTGAGGATGTTTATCAGTTGCTACAGATTCCTAATCATGACAAGATTGTCTATTATGACCATGTGTATTATGGATCAATCTACAAACATTTATTTGGAGATCCCACCATTGGTGATGAGAGAATTTCCTTGGCTCAGTTCGTCTCATTTCTTGTGCTTCCTATAGTTTTGGGTGTTTTGATCAGTGGTTTCCTATTGCCAAATCAAAGAGGTCAAGGATTTTTCATAGGTTGAGGTATGATTCTTGAGGATATGATAGCACAACCACACCATTTTTATTGGGGTTCATGTGTTCTAGTGCAGTTATATCATGAGTTACATCATGCGGTATATCGACATGGTGCAACCTTATCTACTAGTGTGATATTTTTACTGCTATGGGTTTGGGAGCATATTCCTATCAGCATGTCTGTTGTAGCTCATGCTAGAGATCTTGGGTGGCCTTTTGCTTACATCTATGAGGGTATAGTTGTCTAGTCTCATCTGGACAAGGTTGATTATTGGCATGATATTAGATGATCTCGATCAAGTTAGATGGTGTCCTTACATTGGGTGCGAGGCTTGGTGAGAGAATGATATAGGGTTACCTTTCATGTGTATGCCTCGATGGATGATTGGTCTTACTCCTTTAGTTATTGAGAGATTCTACTTTTACAAGGTGCTTCGTTAGTTTGGCCAGATACAGGGTATGCCATAGGGTTTGGCTTTGTATACATAGGTAAAGGTTGAGAGATCCTTATGGGATCCTCAGATTGATTACTAAGTAGCCTGAGATGAGCTCCTAGGTTTAACTCACTTGGCTTGGGATATGCGATATCATATTGTTGACGCAAGGATGATAGATGACTATGCTCAGTGGTTTAGTCTGAATCCTTTTCCTCATTTTACAAATTCTACAAAGCATGTTCCTGATATAGATGATAGATCTAAGGATGATGATGATGATGATGGAGGGGGGAGAGCTAGGAGAGGGAGGCAGGGGAGGAGAGCTAGGAAAGCTAGGAGAGGTGAGAAGATTGATATACAGGTTGTTTTCTAGATACCGATTAGAGGTGGTGGTGTGAGGATGCGGGGTGGAAAAGTGAGGATGAGAGGAGGAGGAGTTAGGATAGCTATCCACCAGGTGAGGGTTGCAGGTTGGGGTCAGCATAGACTGCAGGTAGTCAAACATGTACCAATTCCATAGGTTTCCCTAGTTGCTCCAGCTCCACCATCACATGCACCATATACTTTGGTTTAGGATGTGTGATCATTGTAGGTTGGCATGACAGAGATGAGGGGTTAGATGGCTCAGTTTAGTGCTATGATGCATACTTTCATAGCTTCTATGGCTCAACATGGCACACAACCTAGTTCTAGCAAAGGTGTTGGTACAAATGATCTAGGTACAGATACAAGTGGTACAAATACAGGTGCAGGTGTAGGTGCAGGTGTAGGTGGTACTAGTTGAGTATTGATTTGCCACACATTGATGTATCATACATATCATTATTAATCAAGACTCTTGTTGATGTACTTTATGGATTTTGATAGACATTTGATAAACTTTATTTACTTATGATGTCATTATATGTTGGACTTTGATTCTTTGATGATATGCAGTTCTATATGCTCTATATGCTTATTTTTATGTTTTTTTGATGCAAAATGTTATGGATGCATTTACTTTAATTGCTTTGGATGGATGTCTTATATATGGCATAGCTTAGATGGATGCAAAATGAATGAAATAATTTTATTTTAGTGCTTTAATGGTTAATAGTTTAATGACTTTATTTATAATGATTAATAATTAATGAATTTATGATGCACCTTAAATGAACTTTAAATGGATATGTAATGCAATGGATTCTTAACATGGACTTAACTATGAATAATGATTAATGAATGCCACTTACTCACTAAGTGAATAATGAATAATGGATTTTAATGATTAATGAATGATGGATAATGAATCTAAATGCAATAACACAATTTACTTAATGAATGCAATGGATAATGAAAGAAATTTAATGATTAATGAATGTAGTGAACCTAATTTAATGATTAATGACTTTAGTGAACCTAATTTAATTATAAATGAATGCAGTGAACCTAATTTAATTTAATTTTATTGTCCAACATATTCGAACGAGTAAAGTAATGATGAACCCTTTTGATTTTTACTTAAGTTTACCCCCTTTTGCTTTTTTTATGCACTTTGAGAAAAATGATCCATATGAACACTAACATGCAATTAATCTAAAATGAATGCAACTAGCTATCTCTATTCAAGAAAAGGATGTTATTTTCATCATTGAGCTTTTTGAAATTGAAATTGGTACAATCCTCACTCGTTCAACCATGATGATATGAATACCTCTTTCCTTCTGAATTACAGACATGAAGCTAGTAAACAAAGATTTTAGTTTTTCCAAGGTATCTTGTTGCGTAAACAAATAGAGATTTTAGTTTTTCCATATTTACATGTCCTTGATGATTCTTTGATGACCATATCTTTAGACGCATGTTACATATTTTGAAGCTTCGATCTTAAGACAGTCATGTAGAAATCAAGAAAATATCATGCTTTTATCATCGCTCTTCTAGTCCAAGACTTCATTGATTTGCTAAAAAGATACGATTTCACCAATCAAGTAACACTAAAAAAAATTCTCTTATTTTTCAAATCCATATTTCAAGTAGAACTTCATCCATTTGAATATTTGTATGTTCTTTTTAATCCTGATAAAGATAAGGTTATATGAAATCAAGGATCAAAGTGTTAATCATTGTAAGATCAAATTTTGGATGAGGATTTGAATCTAAAGTCTAAGTGTCATGCTTGTGGTTAGATGCATTGATTTGTGTCAATTGGTGTATGTTTGATGAATCACTTTGATTTAGGATAAAATGCCCCCAGTTTCATTCCATCGCAATGTTGGACTTAGACAATTTTCTAGATTATGATGAAAGCCTTGGGTATTTACAAATGCAACTCTGGGATTTATTATGCAATATGTACAAACGTTGGCAAATGCAATATATACAAGGATGAAAAAGAAATGTTGATGCAAGAATGAGACTTGGCTTGACTTTCAATGGTGCCTATTTACCAGGTTTTCATCAATTGAATTTATTTCTCTTTTTCTCTTTTATATGTTTTTTTTCTACCAAGGTGCCTATTTGCTAGGTTTTCACCAAGATAACAATTTTTTTAGGATCCATATTTGAATGTTTTTACTTTCTTCATGCTCAATTTTTTACTATTTTTTATTTCTTTAGGAACTATTTTTGTTGTTTTGGATTTCTTGCTTTTCTGATTTTTTTCTTCTTTTCTCAGGATCAATTTATCAATGTTTTTGGATTTTTTCAGGTTCTCTTTTTGCCATACAAAATAAATATGATGCTTTCTCATATGGTATTCTGATACTCTTTCCACTTATACTCTGTCAAGTGCTTTAGGTATAAAACCTCTTTAGGCATATGCCATTAATAGGTTATTGCAATTCTTCTCCATCACAATCATCTAATTTGTATGTCCCTATTCCAAAGGAGATGTAATGATGAAAGGTCCTAACCGGTTTGCTTCCCTATTTTCCCTTCTTTTCTCTTTCCACCTAATTCCTAGGATTTTCTCTTAATACAAGGTCACCTACTTGAAATTCCCTCGGCTTGATGTATTTGTTGTAGTTTCTTAACATTCTATTTTGATACATCTTGAGATGATTATATGCTTGTTGTTGATGCTCATCAAGTAACTTTAACTCTTAGAGTCTTGCGACTCTATAATCCTCTGTTAATAATCCATGTAATGAAACTCATAAAGATGGAATCTCTACTTCTAGAGGTAATAATGCTTTGGCTCCATATACTAATGAGAAAGGTGTAGCTCATGTTGGTTTTCTCGCACTTGTTCGATATGCCCATAGAGTTGGATTTATTTGAATGTGTCAATCTCTCCCTGAGTTATCCACTGTTCTTTTCAATATCTTTAGGATATTCTTATTAGATGCTTATGGTTGTCCATTTCCTTGTGGATAATAGATGGAAGATGAATGATGAATCATATGAAATTTCTCACATAACTAATTTATGTATTTGTTCTTGAAGTGCTTGGAATTGTCTATTATTATGGCACAAGGGATACCATATCTGCAAATTATATGGTTCAAAATGAACATTGAAATTTGTTTTCTCGTTGCAATAGACAAAGGCACAACTTTGACCCATTTGGTAAAATATTATGTTGCAATGATTATGAACTTATGACCATTGGATGATGGTGGATAAATCATCCCGATTAGATCCAACCCCCATTGATAAAAGGGCTAAGGAGTAGTCATTGGGTGCAGTTCCTGTGCTAGCACATGAATTAAATTTCCATGATATTGATATTTTTGGCATATCTTGGCAAAATGGCATGCATCTTTCTCCATGGATAGCCAATAGTACTCCATCCTTAAAAGTTTCTTAGCTAAGATTAACTCATTCAAATGTGACCCACATATTCCCTCATGGACTTCTTGCAAAGATAATTTTGATTCCACCTCCTCTAGGCACCTTAAAAGTATTTCATCAAGACTCTTGCGATACAACACGTATGACACAAGGTTATAACGAGAGGCTTGTCTTATAAAGTTTCTTTTCTGGTTTTGGGTTTGGTCCAAGGATAAGGTTTGGTCTTTCAAATAAGTATAAATGGATCCATACCAGGGAGAGTCATGTCAAATTAGTAGGAAAATTATTTGGGAATTGGATAGGTCAAATGTAGGTTGTTCTAACTCTTCTACCAAGAATTCATATCTCCTGCTTTGATCTGGCATCTGTAAGAGTGAAGCTAATGTCGCCATGACATCTGCTATTGTGTTCTTTTCCCTTGGTACTTGTTCAAATGTGATCAAAACAATGTAATTCTTTAGATCATCTATCATCTTTTTATAGGGTATCAATTTGTCATCTTTTGTTTGGTATTCATGATTAATTTGATTTATGACTAGTTGTGAATAACCATAAACTTGCAATTCTATCACTTTCCACTCTAAAGCCAATTTAATATCGATGACAGGTGCTTCATACTCAGATATATTATTAGTGCACGGAAATAGAAGCTTGTAATATTTTGTAATTGTGGAGCCTTGAGGTTTAATCAATAATATTCTCACTCTTGAGCCATGTTGGGTGTAAGAACCATCTAAGTATATTTTCCATGTTTTTGCTTCAATGTTTACGATTTCTACATTTGGAAATTCCACTTGAATAGGGTATTCATCTCTCATAGGTGCCTCCTCTAGTTGATCCTCTATGACTTAGACTTTTATTTCCTTTATATCCACATATTCTATATAATAGTATCATGACCCATTTAGCTAACCTTCCTGTTAAGGTTGTTTTGCTCAATAGATATTTCAATGGATCAATCTTTGCTATGAGTTTGATTTTGTGGGCCAAAATATAATGTCGTAGTTTTTGTGAAGCAAAAACTTCCAAAAAACATGATCTTTAAATGAAACTATAGTTCAACACATATTTTACTAATGTCATTCTTATGTAGTAGATTGCCTTCTCTTTTCCATTCTCATCTTCTTGAGCCAAGAGTGCCCCTAAGGAATGATCTGTCACTGAAATATACAATATCAAAGGCTTTCCTCTTATTGGTGGCATTAATATTGGTGGATTAATGAGGTATTTATTGATTATTTCAAAAGCTTCTTCACATTTTTTAACCCATTTGAATACTACGTCCTTGTGAAGGAGTTGAGTAAAAGAGTGACAATTTTCTGCTAGTTGGGAAATGAACCTTCTTATGGATTGGAACCTTCCTTGGAGAGATCTCATTTGACTCATGTTTCTTGGTACCCCCATCTTCATTATTTCTTTGAATTTTGTGGGGTCTACCTCAATTCCTTTTGCCGAAATTATATACCCTAGTAATTTTTCATATTACACTCCAAAGGCACACTTTTTGGGATTTAATCTCACCTTGAATTGTTCAAGCCTTGTGAAAAAATTCTTTAAAATTGGAAAGTGTTATTTCCTTGAATGAGATTTTGATAGGATATCATCCACACAATCCTCTAATAAATTATGCATCATGTCATGTAATATAGTAGTCATAGCTCTTTGGTATGTCACTCCTGCATTTTTAAGACCGAAGGGCATAACATTCCAACAAAATGTTCCCCAAGCACATGTAAAAGTTGTCTTATCCTTATCTTTGGGTGTAATTTTTATTTTATTGTACCCACTAAATCCATCCATAAGAGATAATATTGAGTGACCCGCTATCAAATCCACTATTGCATCTATGCTTGGTAAGGGGAAATCATCCTTTGGGCATGCTAGATTGAGATCTAAAAAATCCATGCAAATTGTGATTGATTTATCTAGTTTTAAAATAGGTACAATGTTGGAGATCCACTTGGCATAATCAATAGCTCTAATGAAACCCACTTTTAATAACTTCTCTAATTCAACTTTGATAAGTAACACAATATGTGGGTGTATTTTCCTCAGCTTTTTCTTGACGAGCTTAATCTCTAGTTTGATATTCAAATGATGCATAATTAGATTTGGGTCTAATCCTAGCATATCATCATAAGACCAAGAAAAGTTTATTTAACTTTCCTTGAAAAATTCCACAAATTCTTCTCTCTCCTCTTTTGACAATGAAGTTGCAAGATGTATAATTTTAGGCTCTGGTTTTGTCCCAATATTGATCTTTTCTATTGGCTCTATCAAGATAGGTGATCTTTCTTCACAATATTCAGGAAAAGTATCCAATCTCTCTCCTTTAGGTTCTATAATTGGGTTTTCCCCTTTGGAAACATCTCTTTTTTCTTTCCCTTCTTGGTCTAGTACTGCCACATTGTGGTTTTCACCACTAGACTCTTTCTTTTTCCTTTTTATTTTATTTCTTGACTAAGAGATTGAATATTTTCCCTCCTCATTTCTCCTTGATATACTTTGTTGGTAGAAGAGGGTTCAACTGCATTTAGGTATAAGGCCAAATAATTGTCATTTGGGAATGTGGGGATGTCATTTGGCTCTATGGAATCTCATTTAATGAGTTCTGAGTATAGACGAGATAAAGTATCATAAGTTGGCAAGGTTTAGGGACATAGCTTTGTTTGATGGTTCATACATTGTATTTCTTTAGTCTATGACATGTGCTTGTTCTAGGTGTTCCATAGAACTTGGATTGAAATCTCCCTCACTAGAATCCTCTTGGGTTTCTTGAGGATAAAAATCTCATGGATTAAACCTATCACTAGATTCTTCCATCACTGGTAACCATGAGGGTACATAGGGTTCTCCTATCCATTGATATCCTTCTACTTCTAAAATTGAAGTAGGCTCTGGAGTAGAAACTAACTCTTGGTTAGATATTTAAGCTTGATTTGAATTTAACTCTTGGTTTAACTCTTGTCTTTTACTTGGGTTAGACATATGAGCATAAGTATGGATAACATCCACTTCTTTTTCTTGAAAAGATTCACTATGTAAAGAATCCCATTCCCATTGATTATAATCCTCATCACTTTGGGAATTCAATTGTAAAAATTGTTCATAGAATTGGGGATGATTATTTTGAGTATATCCTGGTTCAAGATATCCTAACCTTGATTTTTCTTTGCTATCTGTCCAGGCCATTTCTATAGGTTCCACGAATCCTTCATTTCTATTTCCCAAGGGTCATCTTCCTTTGTATCCCATCTTTTGCACAATTTTGAAACCTTTTCCACATTGGTGCGTGGGAATACTAATTTTTTGAATCCTTTTTTCATTTGAATTTGATTCTTCTTCCTCTTTATAGAGCCACTTTGAGATTTCATTGCCATCTTCTTCCATGGATGAAGAAGTGCTAGCTCTTACAAAATGATCATTATATTTTTGGGGAGTATTAGAGCTATAAGGTCTACCACGAGACCTAGGGAAAAGTGGTAAATCCATCATTGATAAGGAATACCCCCCTACACCATTTTTATTTATCTTGCATTGCTTTTCAAAATTCCTCATCACTGAGTCCATCTTTTGATAATGGATTTCTTTGGCTTGCATTTGAGAAGATTTTGTTCATTATCCTCTTCTTCCTTTTCTTTAGAATTTTCCTCACTAACTTTATCCTTTCCTTTAGTTGGTGTAGCTAAGTTAGTTGGGTCTTGATTCTCCTTAACAAGGGTATCTTCTTCCTCCATTTTTCCACTTCCTTTTTCTAAGGAAACATCCTTTGAACTTTGAATTTGACTCATTTATCTTGATGCGGTG
This sequence comes from Chamaecyparis obtusa, assembly GCA_027943335.1. NCBI lineage: Eukaryota > Viridiplantae > Streptophyta > Pinopsida > Cupressales > Cupressaceae > Chamaecyparis > Chamaecyparis obtusa. Next base: position 1,103,078 of record BSBK01007436.1, on the reverse strand, counting down.
CATTTGGTATTGCAAGGAACCAATGAGTCATTTAGAGGTTTGATGTTATTTCAATATTAAAATGGATTCAAATCTCCACTCACCATGATTTCTTGACCCATGTAAGGAAAATTTAAACATTGATGGTACGTTGAAGGTACCTCTTTTATCTCATGTATCCATGGTCTCCCTAACAAAATATTATGGGTCAATTTCAAATCAAGAACTTGACAAACCATTTTCTTTTGAATAGGACCAACTCAGATAGGAAGAACTATTATCCCCTTGGAGGACCTTTCTTCATCATCATAAGCTTTTATAGTTATCTTTCTTTTAGGATTGATGTCTTCTTCAAAATATCCTAAAGCTTTGACAAGATTCAAGGTGCAAATATTTAGACCAACTCCTCCATCAATGAGGACCATTTTGATACAATGTTTATGTATCAAGATTTCAAAAAGCAATGAGAGATTTTGGGGATGGTTCAAAGATATGTCATATTGTTTGGAAAAAGATAGGCAATGTGGTGCAATAAGGTATCCAACCATATTCTTAAAGTTATCGACATCCAAATTAAGTGGAACATTGGTCTCAATAAGATCCTTTTCCAAGATTTCTTTGTGGATGGGTGAAAGTTTTAACAACTCCAAGATTGATTTTTGTGCAGGAGTCCTTTGGAGTTGATCCACAAGATTGTATTGCTTTGAGGATGATGATGTTTGAAGTGGAATGACAATTTTAGGGGTAACCTCTTGCAATGTGATTTTGGATGTTTTCCCCCTAGTCACAACATTAGAGGTTTCTTCTTGTTGTTTTTCTTTCACCGCTATGACATTGATGGTATTTTCATACCCCGTCAAAGAATTTATAGTGTTATCATAAGTATGGACGAAATTAACTATGTCATTCCCTCTTTTGTTGTTTTGATTCGAATTTGAGGTTTCACGTTTCTCATGATTTAAGAAAGGAGTTTTGAATGTCATATGATCTTCATTGTTTTGAGGATCCTCAACTTTGATCATGCCATCATCTATCTGATAATCTACAACTGATGGAATATCTTAAAGGAAAGAATGGATAATTGAAAGACAATGATTGATGATCACCGAGCTACTAAAGTATATGTAAGATATATGTATGTATGTATGTATGTGTGTGTGTGTGTGTGTGTGTGGAAAATGTTATGGACATATAAAACTTAACAAAACATAAATACTTATCTTGAAAAGAAGTAGATTTAGAAATCACTATTTTCTGGTGTCTGTACTCAGTTTCGGGAAATTCTGCAACCAAATTTGACCTGGAAACACAGAGATAGAGAAAACCCATAAACCTTCTATTTTTCTGAGAAAGGTCAACCTTGACCCAAAATAGGGGTAAGATCTTACCCCGGGGCACAATCTTACCCCTTTATGTCGACCTTGACTTGCATTGTTCTGATGAAAAATCTGTTCGCAAATCTCAAAAGTTTGTTGAGAAGGGTACTTAGATATGATCTGCAATTTGTTGTCCTGCACCTATACCTACAAGAAAAAGGGTTTTGTTGTTTGGATGAGGGTTTTGCCTTGGTCAAACCCCAGTTTGGAATCAACCTTAAAAATGGAATTGAAATAGAGAATGCTAGCAAGTAGTATAAGTAGATCTAACAATGAAGCTATGATATTCAATAGATATGCAATTTTATTTGTAATGTAAACAAGTATGTTGAGTCTACATTTATGTCATCCTTGAAAATTGGTAAATTAAGTAGTAAACACATGATAAGAAATGAGAGTGACAGTGATAGTGATGAGGATGAACTTGATGAACTTGAAGCATTAATGGCTAGAAGAATGCAGAAAGGTAAAGGAAGATATAAAGGGAAATTACCTTTGGTATGTTTTAATTGTAAATAAATTGGCCACATTACAGCTAGATGTCCTAACAGGAAAGGAGATGACAAAGACAATGAATGATCCAGTGAAAGAAAATATGACATGAGAGATAACTGAGAACACAGAGGCAACCGACAGTATGATAGAAGAAGCAACTAAGACTACAAAAACAAAGGCAAGAAGGCATGTTACCTTGTTGAAGATGATGATGACACTAACACCGACACTAACACTAATGAAGACATTGAGGTGGTATTCGTAGCTTTGAAAGAAGATTAAGAAGAAGAAGAAGAAAGGTATGTTGAAACATCACTTATTTCTAAAGTTAGCAAGAATGATACTTGGATTGTTGATAGTGGTTGTACACATCATATGACTGGTGATGAAGACAAATTTGAATACCTCAAACATTATAATGGTGGATCTGTTAAAATGGGAAATGATACACCTTGTCTAGTAAAAGGAAAATGATCTATCTTGTTGAACAATAAGATTAGATGTGAAAATGCATAACAGTGAAGGTATTTAACTATAATTTGTTGAGTGTAGCACAACTGAATAACACAAGTCACCGAGTTGCATTTGAAAATAGAAAGGTGAAAATCTATGATGAGACTGGAAAGTTGGTCGGTACTGGTAAACAATTGAAAGGTAATCTATTTTATCTTGACAATGTTGAAACTTCTTGTTTATTGGCTAGAATTGAAGATGTGTGGTTATGGCACCAAAGGTTTTGTCATGTGAATTTTGACAACATGGTTAAAATCAGTAAGAAAAGGAGAGTTAGAGGCTTAGTGAGCTTATCTAAACCTGACAATGTCATGTGTAAACAATGTCAAATGGAAAAAATGTCAAAATCTAGTTTCAAGAGCAAAAAATATTCATCTAATGCTATTTTGGAGTTGGTTCATACCGACTTGTGTGGTCCTATGAGAACTTAGAGTTATTATGGAGATAGATATTTTATCTTATTTGTTGATGACTACTCTAGGATGATGATTGTTATGTTTTTGAAAGAAAAATCTGAAGCCTTTAAGATGTTTAAATGGTTTAAAGCTGAAGTGGAAAGAGAAAGGGGTAAAGATTTAAAATGCTTGAGATTAGATAGAGGTGGTGAGTTTATTTCTGATGAGTTCACTAACTTTTTTAATGAGCATGGAATTAAAAGACAAGTTTATGCACCGAGGACACCACAACAAAATGAAATTGCTGAAAGGAGGAATAGATCTATTGTTGATTGTGCTAGAACACTAATTATTGAAAATGATGTTGCACAGATATACTGGAGAGAAGTTGTTAGTATTGTTGTATACACACTGAACCGAGTACAATTAAAGAAAGATTCAAACATGAGTTATTTCAGAATATTTGGAATTAGATGTTGTATCATCTTAAAATGGAAGCACTTCCATGATAAGAGCATTTAGCCCTCCGAGTAAGTGGTATTGGGTCATGTTAAGCACCTTGATCAAGTCTTTGCATGTATTTGGTTTTCTCCCCGCTTTCCACTTCTTTCCTGCACTTGATTTCTTCATTCTAGGTGAAATTAGGGATAGGATCTCAAGGATTCTCCTGAATTTCCCTCTTTCATGGCTCTATTTTCTAGGTAGGACTTAGAAATAGGTCCTCCTCACCTTTATCATAGTTATCATAGGATTTTATGCTTATCCTTGTCATTTTGTCCCTGTTTGATATCATTTCTAGGTCTCTGGACATCCCCAGGACCTCCTGTCCTGATTCTGACTGAATCTGGGCCCAGGATCAAATTCGAGGTTGATCCTGACTAGGTCAGGATCAAGCTCAAACATGACTAGGTCAGGTTCAAACTCAAACCTAACTAGGTTAGTCCCAACATTGATTTTGCCCCCCTTCCTTCAAATTTCCAGAATCCTTGATTTCTGAGCATCAGGCTTTCGGGATATTTGTTTTCCCCGCCTCCGGGCTGGCCATTTCGGGTTTTGGGATGGTAAATACTATAATTGCATTTAATCTAGGTATATTTTCTAAATTTTAGGACCTAACTGGGATTTAATTCTCCAAGGTGGCCCCTCTAGAGGATTGTTCCCTAGTTCACTATAAAAGGAGGCCTTCCTCTCTCATTTTCATCATCAAGTTTTGTGAGAACATATCTCTCAATCCCACAATCAAGCAATTGACATCCATTATTTACATCTCATCTCAAGTGCAAGCAATTCTTCAAGCATTCAAGTGTTCAAGCATCCATCCATCAAGGAGATCCATTGTTAGCTATTGAAGGATTCAATCTCTTTGGAGCCTCTTTGATGATCCATCCTTCTACATTCATTCAAGCCTTCTCATATGAAAAGATCAAGTCAAGATTGGTGTTGAAGATCAAATTCCATTGATTGGAGACATCCTACATTCATTCTACATCCATTGAAGCATTCCTACTTGTGGATTTGAGGATTTGAATCCTCTACAAGGACTTCAACATAAGCGAGGTGATTTATTTCAATTGCTTTGTTTATGCACACTATATTTCAATTCAATTTCAAGGTTAATTCCTAAATTGGGGTTTGACCAAGGCAAACCCCCCATACAACAAAAACCCCCATTTTCTTGTAGGTACAAGTGCGAGATTTCAGATTTGAGAGTGAATTTGGATACCCTTTTCGGTGAACTTTTGAGATTTGCGAATAGAATCAGAATCAGCCTTCAAATGAAGAATGTAGTATTTGACCTTTTATGAGGGTCAAACTTGACCCTAGCTCATCTTGGAGAAATATTTATGGGTTTTCTGTCTCAGCATTTCCTGTCCAGAACAAGTTGCAGAATTGCCCAAAAGTACACATAGACATCAGAAATTGACATTTTGCAGATCTGCCCTAATTTGAGGTTAGTATTTGTATTTCAGTTATTTCAGATTTCAAGCATAATTCCTTTATAGGAAAACATTGGATTCGCTCTCTCTTTCATATTCTTTATAGATTGATCTGATTGTGCATTAACCTCTTGGTTGATCAAATTAGATCTCTCTTTTGGGAATTTGGATTTGGGAATAGATCTCATATTTCCCCACACATCTATCTATCCACTCTCAACACATATTTGAATAGAGGTGAATCCATTTTTACCACTATTCATTTTGGTGAACCTGACTAGCTTACTCTATTTCTTTTTGGTGTTAGATTTCCCTTTGTCTTATTGTGTGTGTTCACCTTCACTATTCATTTTGGTGAACCCGACATACTTACTCTCTTTTCTTTTGTGGAATTGGATGCCTTATTGTGATTTTCTTTTATCTTGTTAGTATTAGATTTTTCCTTTGTGTTAGATCTTGCATGCTAATTAGATTTCATATTCATGCTTTATATGTTCTTAGTTTAGTTCATTTACATTACATTAGTTTATGAGCTTTACTACCACTAGTCCTACTTATAACATTCTGGTTAGAAGAAGTCGTAGACTCATGGGTGCCTTTGATCCTAAATCTTCCTCTCCTTTCCTTAGGATCTCATATGATAACTTGATTCTTCATGATTCCAATCCCAGTATGGATCAAAACTCTTCTCACTCGTCTCATGATGAGGATGACGCTTTAAGAGTTCCTCTTGAACAAGTCCAAAAACTTTCCACTGAACTTGATAAAATGGGTAATTGGCTTATTCACAAGAACCATAATCAAGACTCCATTCAAGCTATAGAGGCTCTTAAGAAAGTTCTTCGTAATACTAATCAAGGTGTTAACCTCTTGCGTGGTATTACTCACCTTGTGCATTCAAATGTTAAACCTTTAGTTCAAGAAGCTCAAGACTTAGGGTTGATTCCTCCTATCACTAGTGTTGAACCTCCTTCTAATCCTTTACCCAGTATTCCTACCTATACTCCTTCTTTGGTGACTATGACGGTTCCCTCTATTCCTATGAGTGTTCCTCATGTGTCCCTTCCTACATCACAACCTTCATATCATAATGTTCCTTTTACTTATTCCAATCCGCTTCCAACTGTAGTTCCTAGTGTTCCTCCAGTTGTGTCTTCTATTCCTACAGCTTCTTACACTTTACCTAGTGTGTCTAATGTTTCTACTCCTCCTATTTCCTGTAATGATTCAACAATCATCAATTTGGCTCAAACTGTGTCATCCTTACAATAACAACTTGCTTCCTTAACTCAAAACAAGTTTAGTATTCCTACATGTGACATGGGAAGTCCCTTGTCCCGGGATATTATTCGTACTCTTGTTCCTCAGCAAAGTGAGATGCCTCGTCTTGAGCATTATAATGGAAAAGGAGATCCTATTCATCATGTTAAAACATTCCAAATCCTTTGTAGTGATTATGCTCATGACCATAGGATTTTAGCCAAACTGTTTGCTAGAACCTTCTGTGACAAGGCCTTACAATGGTATTGTTCCTTGCCTCCGTATTCTATTGATTCATTTCCACAACTTGCTAATGCCTTTATTCAACAATTTCAAAACAACATTGGCCCGCAAGTGTCTTTGATTGATTTGATGCATTGTAAACAAAGCGCTAAAGAGAAATTGACTGAATTTATTGGTAGATTTAAGCATTTGCATGCTCAAATTTCCTATCTTGTTCCTGATATGGATATTCAACATATGTTTATTTCAAATTTGCAAAAGAATATTAGAGATAAGATTCTTCTTACTGAATTTACCTCTTTTCAACAACTTTGTGCAGCACTTCATCATTATCAATTACAAGTGAGTCAATTTGAGAGCAACACTCCAATGGCTCCTGTTCTAGTTGATAAGAGTGATGCTGCTCCTAATCCAAACAAGTTTCAAAAATTCAACAACTATGTCAAGATAAACAAACAAGCGAATGCAATTACTGATCAAGTTGTTGTTGCATCTCATAATGCCACTTTTGCATCCCTTGATTTTTGATTAAATCATACGTTTACTCCTCTTTCTGAATCTTTACATGCTATTATGAATAGGTTTTTAACTGCTAATATGATTACTTTACCTCCTATTTGACCTCTTTTACCTACTACAATTGCATCTAAATCTTTTGATCAAAATGCTTTTTGTTAATATCATCATCAGAATGGTCATGATACTGAGAAATGTTATCTTTAAAACATAAGGTTCAAGACTTAATTGATTCCAATGCTTTATCTATTGATAATATGGATGGTAGTGGGAACAAATATGTCTCTCCTCCTAATAATAACCTTCAAATCTATACGAACCCTTTACCTACACATGATACTAATACTATTGCTCAACCATCTGCTATGGAAATTGTGTATGATTCAAAGATGGATGATCTCAATCATGTTGTTAATCAAGTGGAGCATGTTGATCACAAGTATCTCCACCTCAACCTCAACTTCAACCTCAACCTCAGATTCAACCTCAAGTTAAATCTCAACCTCGACCAAAACCTAAAACTAAAATGAAAACTCAACCTAAACCTTGATAGCAATTTAAGAATAAAAGACCTTGGGAACTTTTGATTACCTTTGATGACTCTGAGACTATTAAAGCTCCTGATGGTCCCCTTTACATTGCTGCTAGGATTTCTAAGAAACCTACTCGTGGTTATCTTATTGATCCTACATCCTTAGTTATTGTTCTCATTGAAGAAAATATTTTTATGAAAAGCTTACAACGTGACTTTTATGATACATCAGATGTGTGGATTCAAACTTGCAATGGTTTTCTTTATCCATCCTTTGGTTCTATTACTTTATCGATTGAACTTTGTGGAAAAATTGTGAACACTACCTTTGTTGTGGTTCCTACTTCTGATCAATTTCAAGTTAAGCTAGGTTTTCCTTGGTTGGCTGCCAAGCATGCTATTGCTTCACCTATCCATAAGTGTCTTAAGTTCATTCATGATGAAGAACTAAAGATGATTAAACATAGTTTATATCAACCTTCTAGGCCTAGAGGTTGTGTTGCTCTGGATTTCTTTTGGCCTTCATTACCTAATTCATGTCCTCCTCGACTTGATAATCTTTTTCGATCATATCAAGCTTATAAACATCATAAGATTCTTGAATTAATCTCACCTCCTAGGGATCTTAATCGTGGTCTTTTTCCTACACCTTCTATACCTCCTTTAACTACGGCTTCTAGCTCTATTAATCAAGTTCCTTCTACCGAACCTATCAAAGATCCTATGATTGTTTCTCCTCTGGTTAATAATCCTACTGATCTTCCTAAAGAACCTGTGAAGGATCCTATGATTGTTCCTCCTAGTTCTCAACCTATTTCAAATAAATCAAAATGAAACTGATCTGCTAATGAACGTCGTAAAAAGCATTGTGCTCATGCTAAAGCTCAAAGATCTTTACTTTCCTTGGATAAACCTATCAATAATATGTTAGAACAGATTGTTACTAATAATGATGTTCACATGCACAACTAATGAATTCTAGGTCTCTATTATCTTATGATCATACTAACCCCATAGTAAGTAGATCACTTTTGTGTTCTCTGTATATTTATGTGATATTTCCCTTGATGTGTCTTCATCTGGGGGCATCTCAACATGGAAACATACTCAGTGGAGTTGTTTATGTTTCCGTTAAAGCCATTGCTCCTATTAAAGTGTCAGCAATGACTTTAACATGGGGGCATATGCTCTGCTCACCTGTTGCACACATGCACTTTTCGATACGCACATATTATGTTTCAAGATACTTTTTTTTTCCCTTTTTGGATTAGTAACTAATCCTTAAAGCATGGATTTATATTTTAGGATCTCTTGATCCCTCCAGTTTCAAATACACATATATTTTGATCCCTTAAGGTCGAAGGTGTCCTTAAGACTGGATCTCTTTTGCTTTTATTTTTGGTTTTATTCTTATGGAATAGAATATTCCTAAGGATGAATCCTTGATGGGTTGACTAGTGAGTAGCCACATTCACTAGGTGGTTCAATTCCATCTTTCCAGTTGCACCATTTTCCTGTGTGGTTCACAATGGGACATAAGTTCTCATTAGGCGAGGTAATCACACCTTCTTTCTCTCTCTAGAGATGTCTCTCTTATTATGATCTAGGAGTTGACGAAGACTTGAGTCCCTAGGGGCTTAAGGTTTCCCTTTGTCCCTTGGATTAGGATAAGATTGTCTTTTCATTCTGATCTCCTTTACCAAGAGCTTGCATCAAGTCCATACTCTTGCTAAAGTGGGGGCTTAATGTATCATCTTAAAATGGAAGCACTTCCATGATAAGAGCATTTAGCCCTCTGAGTAAGTGGTCTGGGGTCATGTTAAGTGCCTTGATTGGGTCTTTGCATGTATTTGGCTTTCTCCCCGCTTTCCACTTCTTTCCTACACTTGATTTCTTCATTCTAGGTGAAATTAGGGATAGGATCTCAAGGATTCTCCTAAATTTCTCTCTTTGGTGGCTCTATTTTCTAGGTAGGACTTAAAAATAGGTCATCTTGGCCTTCATCATAGTTATCATAGGATTTTTTTCTTATCCCTGGCATTCTGTCCCTGTTTGATATCATTTCTAGGTCTCTGGACATCCCTGGGACCTCCTGTCCTAGTTCTGACTGAATCTGGGCCCAGGGTCAAATTCAAGGTTGATCTTGACTAGGTCAGGATCAAGCTCAAACCTAACTAGGTCAAGTTTGAACTCGAACCTGACTAGGTCAGTCCCAACCTTGATTTTGCCCCCTTCCTTCAAATTTCTAGAATCCTTGATTTTCGGGCATCAGGCTTTCAGGATATTTGTTTTCCTACCTCCAGGTTGGCCATTTCAAGTTTTGGGATGGTAAATCCTCTAATTGCATTTAATCTAGGTATATTTTCTAAAGTTTAGGACCTAATTAGAATTTAATTCTCCAAGGTGGCCCCTCTAGAGGATTGTGCCCTAGTTCACTATAAAAGGAGGTCTTCCTCTCTGATTTTCATCATCAAATTTTGTGAGAACATATCTCTCAATCCCACAATCAAGCAATTGACATCCATTATTCACATCTCATCTCAAGTGTAAGCAAGTCTTCAAGAATTCAAGTGTTCAAGCATCCATCCATCAAGGAGATCCATTATTAGCTATTGAATGATTCAATCTCTTTGGAGCCTCTTTGATGATCCATCCTTCTACATTCATTCAAGCCTTCTCATATGCAAAGATCAAGTCAAGATTGGTGCTGAAGATCAAATGCCATTGATTGGAGACATCCTACATTCATTCTAAATCCATTGAAGCATTCCTACTTGTGGATTTGAGGATTCAAATCCTCTACAAGGACTTCAACATAAGTGAGGTGATTTGTTTCAATTGCTTTGTTTATGCACACTATATTTCAATTCAATTTCAAGGTTAATTCCTAAATTGGGGTTTGACCAAGGCAAACCCCCCATACAACAAAAAAACCCCATTTTTTGTAGGTATAGGTGCAAGATTTTAGATCTAAGAGTGAATTTGGATACCCTTTTTGGTGAACTTCCGAGATCTATGAACAGAATCAGAATCGGCCTTCAAATAAAGAATGTAGTATTTGACCTTTTATGAGGGTCAAACTCGTCCTGAGCTCATCTTGGAGAAAGATTTCTAGGTTTTCTCTGTCTCAACATTTCCAGTCCAGAACAAATTACAAAATTGCTTGAAAGTACACATAGACATCAAAAATTGACATTTTGTAGATCTGCCCTAATTTGAGGTTAGTATTTGTATTTCAATTATTTCAAATTTCAAGCATAATTCCTTTATAGGGAAACATTGGATTCACTCTCTCTTTCATATTCTTTATAGATTGATCCGATTGTGCATTAACCTCTTGGTTGATCAAATTGGATCTCTCTTTTGGGAATTTGGATTTGGGAATAAATCTCATATTTCCCCACACATCTATCTATCCACTCTCAACACATATTTGAATAGAGGTGAATCCATTTTTACCACTATTCAGATGTTACATTATAAAAGGTGATGAAGGAATATTCTTAGGATATTATACTAAAAACAAAGCTTACAAATATTTGAATAAGGCTACTAACAAAATGATTGAAAGTGTTAATGTGAGGGTTGATGAGTTTTCTGAGAAAAATGATGAAGAAAGAAAAAATGAACTAGAAGATTATGGTAGATTTACATACATTGAGCAACCAGACACTCTACCCGAGCAACAGTCTGGCATTACCGAACAATAAAATAATGATATCGAACATCAACCTATACAGACTGAGAATCAGGAAACAATTACTGAGGAAGATCATGATCCTACACTAAATGGAGAACAAAGAACATAGCATGCACTTGCAAAATTTGTGAGGAGACACCATCCACAAAATCATATTATTGGAGACAAGAAAGTTGACATGATGACACAAAGTAAGTTGACAAACAACACATGCTTGGTTTGTTAATTTGAACCTAAAAATGTTACAGTGCACTTGAAAATGATGAATGTATTAAAGCCATGAATGAAGAAATAGAGAAGATACTAAAAAATAAAACATGGACATTGGTACTAAGACCGAATGATAAGAATGTAATTGGAACAAAATGGATATTTAGAAACAAGTTGAATGAAAATGGTGAAGTCACTAGGAATAAGGCAATACTTGTATGTAAAGGATATGCACAAGAAGAAGATATTGATTATGGTGAGACTTTTTCCCCAAGTGCTATACTTGAAGGAATTAGAATATTGCTTGCATATGCTGCCTACAAAGGATTTAAAGTGTATCAAATGGATGTCAAATCTGCATTTTTGAATGGTATACTTGAGGAAGAGGTATACATTGAACAACCTAAAGGTTTTGTTGATCCAAATCAGAAAAAATATGGTATGCAAGTTGCACAAAGCACTGAGATAAGCACTGAGATCGTGGTATGAGAGACTGCATTCCTATCTTATTAGTATTGGATTTGTTAGAATAAGTGACAACAACAACTTATACTTGAAAGGTGAAACTGATGATAAGATTCTTATTGCATAAATTTTTGTTGATGACATCATATTTGAAGGACATGATAATCTATGCAAATAATTTGTTGATTAAATGAGAAAAGAATTTGAAATGTCAATGTTTGGAGAGATTAAATTCTTTCTTGGTTTGTAAATTTTACAACAAAGTGAAGGTATATTCATTACACAATCAAAATACATAAAAGAAGTATTGAAGACCTTTGGTATGGAAGATTCAAAACTAGTCGGTACACCTATGATCACAGGATGAAAATTAAAAAAGGATGATCAGTCAACTAAGGTAAATCAAACATTATACAGATCAATGATTGGTAAATTGATATATGTTGTGCATAGTGGACCAGATATTGCACATGCAATTAGAATTGTAGCAAGATTTTCTGCTAATCCTAAAGAATCACATATGACCATTGTTAAAAGAATCTTGAGATACTTGAAAAACACAGAAAACTATGGTTTATGGTACAAGAAAGATGGCAATTTTGAACTAAACGTTTACACAGATGCAGATTGGGTTGGAAACATTAATGACCGAAAGAGAACTACTGTTGGAGCATTCTTTTTGGGAGAAATATTAGTTACTTGGATAAGTACAAAATAAGGATTCATTTCTCAATCCACTATCGAAGGAGAATATGTCGCTACTGTAATCACCCAAAAATGGTCATCTAGACTATTAGCCCCTTGCTAGCATTATTTGCTAAAATCATCAATTGTGTATTCTTGATCAAAACCTAATTCTATCATTTATTCGATTATTTTCTATGGATTAACCATTTTATTCTAAGTCTATATTTAATTAAAAGGAATTCCCTCCCCTTTTATTAAATAAAAAGTCCCCACCTTTTCCTCTTATCCTAAGTTGCATAAATAAAGCATTATTCTTATTTTATAAAAAGAAAAAAATGTCTTTTTATCTCATATGGGACACAAAAGTCAACTCTTATTTTCTCATTGGAGGAAACTTGTGCACATGGATTGCTCCTCTTTTAGGCTCCACCCTTGATTAAATCTTTTGCCTCTTAATCTCCATGGTCCATTTCTTTTCAATTCCTTTAAAAGGAGAGCTCTCTTCTCATTTTAGATCCCAATTATGCTAATCTTATGCTGCAGGATTTCTTGGAGACTTTGGAGCTTTTGGAGACCTTCTTACATCTAGCTTTTATTCTTGCATCATAGCTTAGTTTCTTTCATTACATTCTTAATCTAGTTTCCTATCATGCTCTAGATTAGCTCACATAGCTTAATTAGCAAGGATTTGCAATACTTCTATCTTTCCTTTCATAGCTTATCTTGCATTTTCATTTCCAAGCATTGCATTGCATTTCCATTTTGATTCTTGAGGATATTGGCATTCTTGCCCTTGTCTCATTGAATCTCCCATTGCATGGTTTACTAGCAAGGTTATAGGCTTAATAGCTCTAGCTGAAAGCATTCTTAACACCCTTGCACTCCATGCCTAGGGAGCTCTAGGTCACTTTCTCAAGGTTTCCCACTCATGGATTCTCTTGGAAGTAATGACTTAGAGAAGTGCACATTCTAGTGTGTACATTTTTTGCGCCCATCGTGGGGCAGAACAACTTTGTTTTGCCTTTCTTTTCTTGCATTTTCGCTGCATGTTTCGGCCGTTTTTTATTTTTTTAATGATTTATGTACGTTGTCTGTACTTTCGTGCGTCACTGTTACAGAATCTTGCTTGAATTTTCTCACTGTATCACATGAATTTTTGCTGGTACTAGCACTTATACGCGTGACAAAGGTGTTTTATCGCATGAGCCTATGTACTTTCTCGCACGAGCCCGTGTACTTTCTCGCACAAGCCTTCATACTTTCTCGCGCGGGCTTGTGCTTTATCACGCGCGGTTTGGTACTTTCTTGCGCAACCCAGAGTACTGTCTCACACAAAATTCCATGACAATAGAGACCTAGAATTCCAGAGTTGCTAGTTTTGCTTGTTGTTTTTAGGTTTTCTACTTTCAGATTTCAGATTTGTTGTAGCTAGATAGAGGTTTACTTGCAAATTTTACTTGGTTTTGATGTGCTAACCATTGTGGAGCTAAAAATTTGTGCTTGTAGGTGCTCTCATTGATTGAATATTTTCCAAAAAGAATGCATGTCAAAGCTCCAAATGCACAAGGGCTACTAATTGTTTTTGCAGGGTTGCCCAAAGCATAAAAACCAATCAAGTGCTTGTTTAATTGCTTTCATTTTAAGTGCGGCATATAGTAGTTGTTTCTTTTCATAGGCACTTAATATCTTGTTGTAGGAATCTTTTGGTGGTATGAGAGTATGCTCTTCACCCTTGTGGTGAAACATAAATCTTAACCCATCTTTGGATTTTGAAAGCAAGAAGGTAATTGAACCTTTGCTTGGTGTGTTTGGGAGAATATTTTGAGCTAGGAGAGTATGCTCTTCACCCTTGAGGTGAAATAGAAATCTTGAAACTCAAAGGTTGATCCACTATTTGTTTAGTTTTAGAATCCTTTAGCGGGCCTGCTCTTGAGCAATCAAGAGGAACAACCCAAGTGGGGACAAGATTTTCACTAGCTATTCCGACCCACTATAAACTCAAGGCTATCAAAGACACAAAACCTTGGTAGACATAGTACTTGTCTTCGCTTAATGTGAGTACTTGTGGGATTGTGACCATGAGGAAAATGTTGAGCAAGAATGCTTAAGGTACTCTTGTGGCCGCGAGGTCCGTTACTTGCCGCAAGGTAAGGAGTCCCTTTGGGGAGCAAGAGGAGTATTACGAACAGAAGCCCTTACTAAGAACCATAGATAGAATCTACCCAATTTTGTCACTTAACATCTTGGTGCAAGGATTGATCCTAGTGGACTAACCCAGATCACCCCAAGACTACTCACCATTTGTGTTCCTTTGGTTGTGTCATTGACACTTCCACGACAAAGCCAACATCTATTATGGGCAACCACTTTGTGTGAGGCGATGGGACATCAAGTGTGGGCCAAGTTATTAAGTATTAAGCCTTTGTCCTTCTATGCTAGTAAGTGTTTGAAGTGTTCTCACTGTGATCTACTCGTGCAAATGTTCTCGAACATTAAACATCATGGTAGTGTTCATAATCTTTTTTTGTTTTGATATCATAATTGCTTGTCTTGGCAAGGTTTCTTTTGCTCTTGCACAAGTGTTTTATGACATGTTTGATCACCTACTATTTGCAAACTTGTCTATTTTCTGATATTACTATGCTTGAAACCAAGAAATTGTACTTGCAACTTACAACATTGACCAGATTGCTTTCAAAACTAAGTTTTTCACGTTTACTGGTCAAGAGTCGTACGATACTGAAACATCATCGCACACCCTCTTGGGAATTGTTGTGTGATACATTGTTCCTGATTCTTTATCGCATGCATACTATAAACTCTGTTGCATTACCTGGTTGGACTCTGTCATACTGTCTCATGAGAAATATCATCTTGCCAAATTGTATCATCCTATTGTTCTAAGAAATATCATCCCGAGTTATTCTTCTGTCCTACTGTTGTTGCAATCCAGAGCTGCTAAACTTGAATTTTAACCTATTGCAGAGTGCCTTTTTATGTTCTTACCTGAAGCTGGTTTTTTATCTGCATGCTTAGGTTTGTTCTAGACTGAAAAAAAATGAGCTAAAACTATTGGGTTTGAGCCTAACAAATGCTACTCTTGATCACTTGTCATACCATGGTTACCTCTATAGCTACTTGCTAATCGAGCTTCTTGCTCACCTCTCAGCTTGAGTCAATTGATTGTTGTAAGTTCTTGAGTACTTTTGATGAGCCATCTCTATTGTTCTATTTTGACAAGTGATCTTCATTAGCTTTTCTTATCTCAATATCTGAAAAACTTTGCCTCATTCTATTAGTCAACCAACAATTCTTTTCATGCTGGTTACAACTCGGTCTCAATTTGAGCGGGAGATTCACCCTCCGTTCAATTATACACAATTACCTTCTCCAACCAAATGCTCATAAGGGCCAAATAGCAACGAAAGTTCTAGTCCTAACCAATCTGAGGATTCTAAGGTCACCCCGTGGTACAAAGGAGGCTTCCTTTTTTTCGCATTCAAGACCTCCAAAAGCACAAACAATGTCTCACTCACTCTGACTGAACAAGAAAAGTTTCACCATTTGCAAGAACACTTTGAGCATAAGGAAAACCAAGAACGTTTAGACAAAATGGATGCTGCTAGGCACATGGCTATGAGAGGAATGTCTCATGAGCAACCTGAGACTAGTGGCTATGAGCATAGACCACTTTTTGGTACTAATAGCAAATATGGCAAAAACACGCCACCTAGGTCTCCTCTGAGATGGACTTTTGTTGTACCTTCTTCACCTCCTAGACCCCTCCCTCTCATCATGAGGAAGAGGCCACCGATGAGATTTCTAGTGAGGAGCTTATGAGATTCGAACAAGATGAGGTCTCCCAACGACTGATGCATAAGCTTTTAGAGCGTAATGGAGACCAATATTTTCAATTCATGACTTCTAGAGGATACAAGCTTCCTCTTAGTTATGATGTCCGACAAATTGTCCAAGAAAGAGTGCCAACTGAATTGGAAATCCTTAGAGAGGAATTACAACAGACAAATCAACGTCTTGCCCAAATGGTAATAGAAATGGAGCCTCCAAAGGTCTCTTTCGTAGAATCTATTTGTGCTCTTCCTTTTGATAGGAGTCTATACATGGTCTCGTTTCCTAGGGATATTGAGGTTCCCAAATATGACAAGTATGATGGAAACAATGACCCCCATGACCATGTGCATCACTTTTATGCTCTTAGCATGGACTTCCTTCATGAAGATACATTTCTTCTATGATTGTTCCCTAGAAGTTTAAGAGGACAAGTTTTGGAATGGTTTGTGAAGTTGACACCACCTCTTAAGACTTTTGATGAGTTGGCTAGGTGCTTCACCTAGGATTATTCATACAACATCCAACAACCTATCACCGTGATCAATCTCAGTGCTCTAAGGCAAACTCAAGGTGAGCCATTTGCCACTTACTTGTAATGTTGGAGGTCATTGTATTCTCGATATCCTCGTCAACTACCTAAAAGGGAAAAGATTGACATTTTCATCAACACTCTTGTGCCTGAGCTGTATTATAATCTAAGGAAATGACTATTCTCCTCTTTCAATGACATGGTTGAAAGTGTATATCGGATTGAGGATGTGGCCATAAGAAAGGGGGATATTGTTATTAATAAAGATACTAGAGGCAATGGCAAGGACAAGAGCAAACCTTGGAATAGAAACAAGTATGTTGTTAATGATGGGGTTGTAGATGTCCCAAAAGCTAAAGAGCCTACTTTCAACCTCTCTAATGCTATCTACGCAACAAAACAACAAGAGGCTGCCAACACTCACAGTGCTCCTAAGCCTCAGTATGTAGACAAGCCAAAGAAGCAATACCACCGACAGGTCTACACCAAGTTGGTTGAACCATATGATGTGATTCTTAAGAATTTGGTTGCCAACAAGTATCTTACGCTTCTTGACAATTCTCATCCCTATGATCCACCAATTAAGCCTGATTGGTGGAGAGAAGATCATTTCTGCCACTATCACAGAAATAAGGGACATAGGATGGACAATTGTTTTAAGCTTAAAGATGCTATCTAAGATCTCATTGATGGAGGCACCATTCTCACAGACGGCTTAGTTAAAAATTTTGATCACAAGGATTTCAAGACCCCTCTACCTGAGTACGAAAAGGGGGAGTCCTCTCAAGAAAATAAGAAGAATCATGATGCAAAGATCAACTATACATATACTCCCGATTCGCCTGTGATCAACATGGTAGAACCCATTGAGAGTGTTCTTATGATGAGATCTCAAGATGATAATAATGCCAATCATAGTGTGCCAAAGTTGGTCTTGCAAACACTGGATGGTTCATCTTCCCAAAGTGAGACACTGAATGCTGTTATTAGGGGGCAAGCCAAAATTGTCCTTAAAACCGTGCATGATCCCAAGCAAGCCTCTTCTTCTAAACAAGCGACTCCTTCAGTCTTGTCTAGCTATGACCTTGTGCACCAGTTGCAATGGACACCCACCTAGATATCCATTTTTGAGTTGCTTGAGTTATCCCCTTTGCACAAGGATATCCTTGAGAAAGCTCTACATATAGCAAATGTCCCCAATGACATTGATCCAAATCGATTCCAGGCTATGGTCAACCATATCTCATCTCCCCACTACCTATCCTTTTCTGTAGAGGATGACACATCTCTTAGCCACCCCCATAATCTTGCTTTACACATTGAAGTCCAAGTCTACCATACCCGAGTTCGTCAAGTCTTGATAGACAATGGTGCAGGGTTAAATATTGTTTCTTTCCATGTGGTGCAACAGTTGGGTTTGTCAGAATTTGTTGTAGATCCTAAGTGGAAGATTACTATAAAAGCATACAATGAAGTGGAAAGATCTTCCAAGGGTCTTGTTGTGCTACCTGTCCGAGTGGGCCTTATCACGAAAGATATTATGTTCTAAGTGTTGGACATCCCACTCGCATATAACATTCTTCTGGGTCATCCTTGGATCCATGACATGCAAGTTGTCCCTTCCACCTACCATCAGTGTGTCAAATTCCCATACAATGGCACTGAAGTTGTGATTCTTGGGGATAATGCTATAGCTATCAATACTCTAATTGCTGCTGAGACGTTTGTTCCTCACAACAAACCTTCTCATGATCCTAATGCGTCCCTGATTGGTACTAAGAAAAAATTAAAGACGATGAGTATTGGTATGGGTGAATACACACTAGATTCCATTGTTGCTATGCCTACTTCTCCTAAATCATATGGGAGACCTTCTTACAAGACGAAGCCTTCCGCTTCCAGTCTAACAGTCATTGATACCTTTGTTCATTCATTTGTACCCCTAGAGGCAGAAAAAGAAGAACAAGCTATTAGGGAGTGGATTTATAGAGACGAAGAGAGCAGTACGATAATTGCTACTCCTATCTCCCCTAAGCGCTATGGTAAAGGCTATAAATTTTTGCAACAAATGGGCTATCAAGGTCATGGACCTATAAATGATAATGGACATGCCCTAGTTGAGCCTTTAAGTCATACCAATGGCCGACCCTCTAAAGATACCACAGGTCTAGGATATGGTGCCAACAATGACCTCCCTGACTATTCTAGAAATGCTCCCATGATCAGTGATTCAGACACAGATACAGATGAGTCACCACTGCACACTATGGCTCAAATAGCAGACAGTCTCCCTTCTACTTCACTCCTTTGGGGAGAAGAACGCATACCTGATGAGGACACAATTGAAGCCTCTACACTGAGAAGTAGACAACACAAAAATATCTTGTGATTGGTAGACATTGGAGATCTCACACATAATGACTTGGGTGCCTCTACTTCTCAGCGTCCTAAGCCTTCTTGGTGCAAACATCTTAGTAGAAGCTCAACAATGGATTCAAATGAGTATGAATGGGATACTCTCTCAGAGGGATCTTCCATGATGGATATGGAAGTTGATGTGGTTCATACTTATAGTACACAACCTGATGTAGTGGATGAGTCTCACGTAGGGTCTGACAAGTTCAATCTGCGTATTGCTTTAGTGGACCATGCTAGTCCTTCTATGTCAAATCTAGATCTTGACACTTTTGGAGCCTACTCTATAGGCTCAACCTCTCTCATCACCAAAGATGACACATACCACATAAATGATCTTGAACCTATCACTTCACTTCCTCTCATACACTTAGATCTCATAGATTGGTCCACCTAGGATTAATGACCTGCATTGCCTTCTTTCCAAAATGACTATGAGATCACCTGCTACCTCAATGCCATTGAACCTATTACTTCTTCCACCAACGAACCATCAAAAAACATGACTGAATCAGATATCAAGTACCTTAGTCATAAAATCAAAAGAAAAAAGCAATGGTTGGATGGTGAAAACCACATTGTAGCGGTATCCGAACCTAAAAATAGTAAAAATAAAGACGATCTAAGGGTGAAAACCTCTTAGAGGCACCCGAGGATGAGGTACTTGGTAGTCTTACTAGCTATTTTCAAGAAAGGTCTTCAATTATAGTAGAGCCTACGTAGCCCATCAACTTAGGGACAAATGAATCTCCTAAAATCATACATGTGGCTCAGTCCCTTTCAGCGGAGGAGAAAGAAAAATTTGCCGCATTCTTTCAAGAGAAAAAGATCAACTTTGCATGGACATATTCTGACATGCCTGGTTTAGACACTGAGCTTATCATGCACCACCTTTCCATTGCTCCAAGGGTAAAACCTTTCAAGTAGAAGCTCAGAAAAATGCATCCCCATGTGGCATTACTGGTTAAAGCTGAACTTGAGAAGCTTCTAAAAGCCAACTTTATCAAAGCTATCGACTATGCTAAGTGGATTTCTAACATTGTCCTTGTTTCCAAACATGACAAGTCCATTCGTGTATGCACTGATTTCAGGGACCTGAATAAAGCATGCCTAAGGATGATTTTTCACTTCCAAACATTGACATGATAGTGGACATGACGATGGGCTATGAAATGT
The DNA here is from genome assembly GCA_027943335.1 of Chamaecyparis obtusa. NCBI lineage: Eukaryota > Viridiplantae > Streptophyta > Pinopsida > Cupressales > Cupressaceae > Chamaecyparis > Chamaecyparis obtusa. The sequence continues at coordinate 1,082,798 of BSBK01007436.1, read as the reverse complement.
ACTCCCTTATGGATGGCTTCTCCAGATATAATCAGATCAGAATTTCCCCTGAAGACCAAGAGAAGATAGCATTCACCTGTGCATGGGGTACCTTTTGTTGGAATGTCATGCCTTTCAGTCTTAAGAATTTTGGTGCAACCTATCAAAGGGCTATGACCACTATATTCCATGATATGATGTATAAGAACATGGAAGACTACGTTGATGACACACTTGCTAAATCTCAACAAAGGAGCACACATCTATTTGATTTGAGTTTGATATTGGACCACATGGAACTATTCCAACTCAGATTAAATCCTAAAAAATGTGCTTTTGGTGTCACTTCTGGGAAACTACTAGGGTACATCATCTCAGTAAAAGGGATAGAAGTAGACCTAGAAAAGGTGCAAGGTATCATGGAGATGCCACCTCCTCACAACATCAAACAATTGAGGCATCTCCAAGGCCGTCTCCAATCTATCAGGCAGTTCATTTCTTAGTTAGCTGATAGAGCTCAACCCTTCAATATGAATTTACATAAAGGAGCTACTTGTATATGGAATGAGGAGTGTCAAAAGAACCTAGACCAAATCAAGGATTACCTAGCCCGACCTCCCATTCTTATGCCACCTATCCAAGGGAAACCTTTGATACTATACATTTCTACTACGACATATTCCTTAGGAGCTCTCCTTACACAACACAATGATATGGGCAAAGAACAGGCTATCTATTATATCAGTCGCACTCTAGTTGCTTATGAACTCAACTACACCAGCATTGAAAAGGCTTGTCTAGCAATGGTGTTTGCATATCAAAAACTTAGACATTACATGCTTGCGCATACTACACAGCTGGTTGCCAAAATTGATCCTTTAAAGTATCTTTTGAGTAAAGTTGCGCTTATTGGATGACTTGCTAAATGGATGTTGATTCTCTTAGAATTTGACATTCAGTATGTTGAATAAAAGCTATTAAAGGGAAAGCAATTGTGGATCAATTGGCTAAGTTCCCCATGACTGATAATTCTCCTCTTTAGATAGACTTCCCAGATGCTTCAGTCATGCATATCACAGGGTGTGCACAGAAAATGTTCTTTGATGGTTCTTATACATAGAATGAGGTTGGTGCTGGAATCTTGTTCATTACCCCTCATAGATACACCATTCCTAAATCCTATAAGCTTCTCTTTCCATGCACCAATAACATAGCTGAATATGAAGCCCTTCTGAATGGTGTTAAGCTTGCCCTTGAATGGAGGATCACTGTGTTGCATATCTTTGGAGATTCTCATCTTGTCATAAACCAAGTAAATGATGATTACCAAACAAAGGATGACAAGTTGATTCCCTACAAGAGGATGATAGACTCACTCAGGAATTATTTCACATATGTTACATTTCAAAAAATTCCTAGAGCTGAGAACAAGGCTACTGATGCCATGGCTACTTTGGCATCCATTCTGCAACTAGAAGAGCATGAATCACGCTTTGAGTTCCTGGTGGAAGAATTGCGCTATCTTTCCTACAATTCCCCTGATGATTATGTCATTTACACTGTGGTCGGTCATGACTCCTCCCACTATGCCACCATCTTTTCCTATCTCTAAGATCAATTTATCCCTGAAAATCTAATGTGTAATGAGAAGTGCTAGCTCATCCGTAATACCTCACACTTTACCCTCGTCTCTGGTGACTTATATAGGAAGGGTCTAGATAGAACTCTCCTTAGGTGTCTAGAAATAGAGGAGTCAGAAAAGGCGCTAGCTGAAGTCCACGATGACATATGTGGGTCACACTCTAACGGTCTTGCGCTAGCTCAAAAATTGCTTAGGGCTGGTTACTATTGGCCTACTATGCAAACCGATGTTGTTCAATATGCCAAGTCCTGCAAGAAGTGTTAGCTACATGAAAATCTCATTCATGCTCCTGGACGTGAGCTCATTCCCTCAATTACTTACTGGCCATTTCAGCAACGGGCCTTTGACTTGGTAGGCAAAATTTATCCTAGTTCTTTGAGTGGGCATAAGTTCATCATTACAGCTACTAAATATTTCACTAAATAGGTTGAAGTTGTCCCACTATCTGCAGCTACGGTCAAACATGTTGCCCTGTTTATTTTGAATCACATCATTTGCCACTATGGTATTCCTTCTTCCATAGTCATGGATAATGGCGGCCAGTTTAAAAACAAAGACTTGAAGTACTTGTGCAAAAATTTCAAAATCAAACAACACTGGTCTTTTTTTTACTACCCTCAGGGGAACGGCCAAGCTAAGGCCTCAAACAAAACATTGCTAAAAATTCTCCATGGAATAGTGCACAAATCAGGCAAGGATTGGCATTTGTAGATCAATCTTGCACTGTGGGATTACAGAACTTCTATCCGCACTCCTATAGGTGCCACACCTTTTTCTTTGGTCTATGGTTTTGAGGTTGTCTTACCACTAGAGGTTGAAATACCTTCACCGAGAGTCTCTCTCCATGTTTTGATTACTGATGAAGACCAAAGGGCCATGAGAGTGCATGAGCTTACCACTTTGGAAGAACGTCACAAGGCTGCCTTTGATCATATGCGCACCTATCCGAAGAGAATGTCTACTGCTTACAATAAGAAAGTTCATCCTAGAGAGTTCCACATGGGTGAGCTAGTTCTCAGAGAAAATCCCAAAAATCAGCAGAATAGGGAGCAGAAAGGCAAGTTTGAGCCAAATTGGTTAGGACCTTATATTATCACAGCAACATTTGGGTCCGGAACCTATCAACTATCTACACCTAAGGGAGAAGAGCTTACCCAGCCTATCAATGTTCTACATCTGAAAAAGTTCTATGCCTAAGGTTCTTGAGCTCTTTGTACATATTTTTATTGATCCTGAAAAAATTCAAAAAAGGAATATATGATGCTGAAAAAATTCTAAAAAGCATAAAACGTACTGAAAAAATGAGCATCCTAGTGAAAACCTAGCAATAGGCACTTTGATGTCTCACCAAAAAAATCAAAAAATTCAAAAATTCAAAAGAAAAAGAAAAAATACCTTGGTGAAAACCTGGAAATAGGTGCCTTGGTAGTAAAATACAAAAAAATTGAAAAAGGTCCTAAAAAAATCTATCAAGTGGTGAAAACCTGGAAACAGGCACTGGTTGAGACCCTTGCACCTATGTTTATTAGTCTTGCGTGGTGCTCATTTGTTCCACTTTTCGCTTTGCCTCTCCTAGCCTGGAATTGACTCTTGTCTTAGTCTAGGGGGCATATGTTGTTCTAAGCTTATCTAGGGTCTCTTTGTGCGTCCGGGTTTCTTAGACAACTTGGTTCCAATGATGTTTTTCAACACTACCCCAATTGTGTTTTTCAACACTTCCCTAGCGTCGAGTGTTTCTCAACACTTATCAGATATCTTACCCGCAGTCTCAAATGATATGATATTTCTCATTGGCAGATGCGATACTCAAAATTTGACTCTATGACCTACACACACGCACTTAAACACTTGACTTGCTGAAATTTGCTTGACTTTATTTCTTTGTGTGTTGTCAATGATGATTTCTTTGATGAGTGTTCTCTCCCTAATCATTTTCGATGATGCCGAGCTAGAAGACTGGGGGCATGAGAACATGTTTTATTTCTTTTTTTGCTTGTGGGTATATCTTGTTGATCCTCACTGTCATGAGCATTTATGTTTGTTCCACTTGACACTAGAATCTACAATGTATTATCCTTGATTGTTTTCCACAAGTGCATGCTTATAGTCATCTTGACTTTCTTGTGTCTTGATGTGAGCATAATCTTGCTATATCAAACTTAGGAAATCTCACTGCACTAGTCATCTTGACTTACATGTCTTTGATGCCTAGGTGAGATTTCCACATTCTTATCTGATATAGATCATATTCAGATTCACATAGTTATACTAGTGTGTATTGTATGATCTTGTGATGCTACCAACAATGCTCGATGATGATTATTAGAGACTAATGGCTTTGTAACCTTGCAATTAAACCACTTTTCATAATAGCTTGCATTCTTAAGTTCATAATAGTTAGTTTTGCATCTTGCATATGGAGAGAGCTCTCCTTTTATCTTTCACAGACCTATTAGTCAAACTGCACTCACCTTTCGCTTCTTCCCGATCATGTCTTTCACTTCTTGTCTTTCATATCACATCATTTTCTATTCATTTTGAGATCGAAACTGAAATCCAAGTTCACCTTGATCATCAAAATCGCATTTCAACTTTTCCCTTTTTCTGCGCAGTTGGCTGGCCATTTGAGGTCTGATCCTTCGATCTTCGTTGGGGCATCTTCATTTCTTCATCCCCATCTCTTTCAACCCTCTAGTCTTTCATTCATTTTCATTCAATTCATTTCTCTGAGGTCTTGAATGGGGCATATCTTCACTGCTTGATGGTTATTCTGTCATCTTTCATCTTTGATTATGATTTCTAGTGATTTGATCATGTTGCTCTTGCTTCTACATTTCCTCTACCTGATTTTGCTTTCAATCCTGATGGGGCAAACACATCATATCCTATCAGCTATTCTCCATAGCATATGCTTGACCATTCCATTTTCTTTGATCGATCTATCTTTGCGCTTGACATGTTAGTTTTCATCTCGAGTTATGATACTGTCCATCTCTCTCCTAAGTGTTCAATATTGTTGCTACCAGGCTGACCATGCAAGATTTTTTATCTCCCTCTGCACTTCATTCTTTGGAGTCAGATCTCTATCTATTGCCTTCTTGGCTAATCTATTCTTTGACGTAATGTGTTCCCAAATCGATCACACATTAGTCAAAGAGGGGCAAATGTAATCACCCAAAAATGGTCATCTAGACTATTAGCCCCTTGCTAGCATTATTTTCTAAAATCATCAATTGCTTATTCTTGATCAAAACCTAATTCTATCATTTATTCGATTATTTTCTATGGATTAACCATTTTATCCTAAGTCTTTATTTAATTAAAAGGAATTCCCTCCCCTTTTATTAAATAAAAAGTCCCCACCTTTTCCTCTTATCCTAAGTTGCACAAATAAAGCATTATTCTTATTTTATAAAAAGAAGAAAAGGCCTTTTTGTCTCATATGGGACACAAAAGTCAACTCTTATTTTCTCATTGGAGGAAACTTGTGCACATAGATTGCTTCTCTTTCAGGCTCCACCCTTGATTAAATCTTTTGCCTCTTAATCTCCATGGTCCATTTCTTTTCAATTCCTTTAAAAGGAGAGCTCTCTTCTCATTCTAGATCCCAACTTTTTATGCTAATCTTATGCTGCAGGATTTCTTGGAGACTTTGGAGCTTTTGGAGACCTTCTTGCATCTAGCTTTCATTCTTGCATCATAGCTTAGTTTCTTTCATTGTATTCTTAATCTAGTTTCCTTTCATGCTTTAGATTAGCTCACATAGCTTAATTAGCAAGGATTTGTAATACTTCTATCTTTTCTTTCATAGCTTAGCTTGCATTTTCATTTCTAAGCATTGCATTGCATTTCCATTTTGATTCTTGAGGATATTGGCATTCTTTCCCTTGTCTCATTGAATCTCCCATTGCATGGTTTACTAGCAAGGTTATAGGCTTAATAGCTCTAGCTGAGAGCATTCTTAACACCCTTGCACTCCATGCCTAGGGGGCTCTAGGTCACTTTCTCAAGGTTTCCCACTCATGGATTCTCTTGGAAGTAATGACTTAGAGAAGTGCTAATTGTTCAAACATTGCATAGACAAAACAATTCTTGAAAACATTACTGACCCAGTGATAATATATTGTGATAACACAAGTACTATAAACATTTCTAAGAATCCAGTGATGCATGCAAAGACAAAGTATATATCCATAAAGTATCACTACTTGAGGGAACAAGTACAAGACAAGCAAGTGAAATTGGAGTTTGTGAAATCAAAAGAACAACTTGCAGATATATTTATTAAACCCTTGCCTAAGGATACATTTGAGTATTGGACTAGGGGTCCATCCCCTATCTTTCGGTCACTAAGGTGATCAGGAGGTTGCATCAACCTATACTTTATCAGAATATCAAATGATGTTGATGCATATTGTTCACTTTAGGTCTCCTAAGGTTGTGAAAGCTAGAAAATGGAGAACAAACTGACACTACATATCAGTACATGAAAGATACTTGATTTGAACCGAACACTAGAGATAATATTTTGGCTACTGAAGAGTTGTTTATTATTTTTGGAATTGTTATCAAAGGAAGAGAAGAATCAATAAAATATTATAAGGGAGAGAAAATAAATGAAATATTTATCCAAAGAGAAAATAAGCAATGAGGAGTAAAGAAGATCAAATCTGCAAGGAGAGTATGCTTGGAGAGATTAATGTTGTGTAGTGAGTAAACATATTAAATGTACAAGATAGGGAGAGCTTACCGAGTTACAAAATTTGCTTATAAAGTTGTGGAAGAGATGTTTGGTATTCTATGGCATATTTCATATTGTGCTTCCATCAATGCCAAAGGGAGAGATTAATAATCTACAACTGATTGAATATCTTGAAGGAAAGAATGGATAATTGAAAGACAGTGATTGATGATCACCGAGCTACTATAGTATATGTAAGATGATTAAATTAGTTAATGTACTATCATTGATGCCAACTAGCTTTGATTGTACTTATCATAAGGGTTACAAACATCTAAAGAAGGAAAATGGTAAAGGAATGAGATACCTACATAAAGATGAGATGGATATGTAATCTATGGCTATGGTATACATTGGGTAAATTATTGATGAGTCTATGGCATCATGTTGATGACTTGATTGTATTACATGATTTTGTTATGTATTTAAGATCAAGACTGAACAAGTTTGTGTGGTTGGTAAATGAAGATTTTTGTATATAGCGAGCTAGTGTAGTGTATACCGAGTATAATGTTAACCGAGAAGGTAATCACCGACACATTCTGGTATTGATTGAGTGAAAGAAATAAATAAAGTTCATAACATTCGACTAAAATGATGAGCTGGACAATTGCTCATGATTATGAGGTAGAAGATAATGTTTGTTATGACGATCCAACGAATGACAAAATTCAAGATTGATCGAATGAAGGAGGATGAAACATGTTAATATCACAACTTCCAAGGAAGGTTAAAGAGACATAATGAACAGTGAAGATTAAGAGGCAAAATCCACAGATGAAAAGGTAACTGTTTATGATGTCTATATAAGGAGATATGGGATTCATTATTGAGTCTGGGATTTTGATACTGCAGGAGAATTAGTGTGAAAAGGACTATTTTCATGCACCACTAATCAAACTGGTTGAAGACAGAACCAAGCTGAACTACAGACAACATCAAGCATAAAAAAAGCATATACCAAGTGGAACAAAGTTGGAGGATATGAAGGATTGAATTGATAATTGATCAGAGGTATTTTTGAGCTTAGCATAGATATGAAAATCTACAAATCATAGTTGCATTTGAATCACATCATTATTGTATCAGTTTAACCATTGTTACAGATAAATCTCTTAACTGAGTGAGACTTAACAATCTTTTGTATTTCAATATGACATTCAATAAAGATTGATTATTTTCTTGTTGACCCCATAGTGAATGCATGGTCAAGGGAGAACTGTTAGTGATCAATCCTCTAACTAGGTCACACCTCATAGTATGTTTTGTAACCTTTAACAGGGTTGGCTCCTAACCAAGCTCACTTTAGAAGAGTGAATTATTTTGGGTTATCAGTCCCACATGGTTTTTCCCTTGACATGGTTTCCACGTTAAAAATCTATGTGTTATATGTGTATGATATGTTGAATTGTTATTTTGTTTTACACATTTCATAACTGGATAGATTGGTGGACACAATATTTAATTTACTAGTAATTGGTAGATGAAGAGAAAGACACAATTGATATCTTACCGAGTTGATTATTTGATTGAGAAGTTTTAATATATACATCTGAGAGATTTGGGACTATAGGATAACTAGACATAACCGGTTCACCCCCTCTCTCAGTTATCTAACACTATCAAATCTTGAACCAAGTCTTTGAGTTTCATACATTCATTGGTCTTATGCCATTTGTTTCGATGATATTCACAATGATGAGCATTGTTCCACCAAGATGGTTTAACTTGGGGTTTGTATGGTCTTGATTCTAGCAAGATGATAATTTTGTTTGCAACAAGGGTCCTTAATACATTCTCCAAAGGTTCTCCCAAGAATGTGAACTTTCTCCTTTGAGTTGGGTTAATGGAAGGCCTTGGTTTATTCACACCTTGGTTGTTGAAAGAGTTATTATTATTATTAAAAGGAGTCTTAGGTGTTTGATTAATATTTTTAGTTTGATTGGAACCACTTGATAAAATAAAATGGGTGGCTTTAAGGTTGTTGTCTTCTACAACCCCATCATTTACAAGATTTTTGTTAGTGTTCTTCAACCAAAACCTTGATTTATCATTGTTGTTATTAGTACCCCTATTATTATTATTAAAATTATTATTAGTATTTGGAAAGCCTTTATTTTATTTGAAAAGCTTGATTTATCCTTTCTTCACTAACATCTCTTCTCTTGATCCCATTTTCAATAATTTTTTCAAAGGTTGGGGGACATTGAAGTTGCAATCGATAATCCATTTCCATGTTCAAGTTATTCAATAAAATCTCCATTTTTCTCCTTTTCAGGTACGCTTCTTGGATATCTCACAAAAACCATTCTCCATATTTAGAGGAAGCTTAGAAAAGGTTCACCATCTTTTTTATTAGTATCACATAGATTTAGCATGGTGATTTCATGCTCAATATTATAAGAGTAATGAGTCACAAACTTGGAGGCCAATTATTCAAAAGTTTTTATTCCTGGGGTCAATTTTGAAAACCATTCCATGGCTTGCCCTCCAAGGCTCTTGGAAATAATCTCATTAGGTATGTAGTGTCATGCACAAACTCAATGTTTAAAGCACAAAACTCTCTCAAGTGGTCTTATGGGTCAGATTTACCCATGTACTTGTCATATCTTGGAAAGACCATATTGGAAAAAAAAGGTACCGCGATCAAATTCCTATCAAAAGGAAAAGGACATAAGGCTTCAATTGAAAATGGTTTGGGTTCGACCACCTTTATCATGCTATCAATTTGGGCTTGAAATAACTTGATTTGTTTTTTCATGATTCCTAATGGATTCTCTTCTTCCTCATCCTTCTTCAAGGTCGATGTATCATAGTCATGAGGAAGTTTAATTCCTGATTGAGCTAAATTGAGAAAATATCTTTCTTTATCCCCTTCTAAAAGTTTTTCCATGACTTCAAGGAGTATGGGATCTTGGGCTATCCTATTATCCCTCACTTTAGTTGTTTCTTCATGTCTTTGATTTCTTTGGTGATTATCATCTTAGTTTTCATGGTTTCTCCCTTGATTAAAATCATAAAAATAATTGTTTCTCGCCATAGGGTTAACTCTTTCTTCAAATAGGTTGGGAGTTGTTTCTTCTTGTTATTATTTTTCATTAAATGGGGATTGGAAGATGAATTCTTCGTAAGGAACCTCTTGACTAATGCACGTGCCATCTACTTGAAGGGATATTTTCAAGTGATGAGATCTAGTAAAAATTGACATTAACAAGAGTTGAGTCAAGCGAAATTCTTCCCTCTTGGTGATTATTCTATAGGAAGATTTTTAAAATATTAATTGAATTGTATTGGATGCTTCTTCCTTATAACATGTATTATCAAACATAACAAACACAAGAACACTTTTCTTTTAATTGACCTCTAAAGACAAAATGTTTGAATATGTGAGAATGATTTCACGGGTCTTCCACAAGAAATCACTTCAAGCAATCTACCTAAAGTCAATTTTGGCTTTTAAACATGGCTCTAATGAGGTAGGCTTTCTAAATTATCAAGGAGATAGTATGGATTATGTTCAAAAGAAAATCAAGTTTCATCCCCCATTATAGGGGCCTCCCACCATCGGTATGTTGGAGTTTTGTGCAATCCTGAAGGACTACTCGAGGAGGTTCGATTACTGATCTTCCTTTGTCACTCACCCCATTAAGGGTGAATGCATTTTATTTTATAGTGGGTCAGATTATTGTGACAAAAACAATTGTATCCCACTTTGGGCTATCCTTCTCACTGGCCTCATTAAGGCATGTTCTCAAGAGGTGAGCCCACTAGATCTCTAGCATGTTCATGAAATCAATGAAATGAAATGAAAAAATAGGTTTGGGAATTTGATTCACCAAAGGTGAAGAGCATATCCCTACTACTTTCCACTTCCAAACACAATAAAAATTGTTCAATTTCCAAGCCTCTTTTAATCTAAGGGGAATTGAGTACTTATAGCTTTCTGATTCACCTAAAAGGTGAAGAGCATAATCACCTAATACTCTCTTCCACAAACAATTAGGCTTAATTTAGTGTTTGTTCATTCCTTGACCTTTCTTTTAATTGAAGAACTTGATAGGTTTGACATTTTGATTCACTAAAAGAAGTGAATAGTGTAGGCCTACTACCAAATCCAACAAATAATAATAGGTCTCTAATTATGCTAGATTCAAATCAAATTGCCATAATTTAAGCAAATGCATAAGGTTTTAGGCATACATTTTACGAAGCTAGCAAAGCTGGGGGCATTTTTGATTTTATATCATGCATTTTAATACTCAAGTGGTGATTGTTCCAACTCCTTAGCATCCTCTTCTCAAAATTGTTAGTTCAACACAAATTCAAAGCAAAGGTGAAGAAATCAAAGCAAATCAAATTTTCATTCCTTCCTTAAATTGATTAAAATTAATGAATACTAAGGAATAAAATTTCAATTAAGGGATACTAATTTAGATTTGTAAGCTTGAATCACTTACAAATACCCCTCACAGGCTTCTCCCTCTTGCTTGGAATCCTCCAAAAAGTTGTTTAGGTGAATTTGATTCTCCTTTTTCAATCTCTTTCTTGTTTGCTTGTCCTCTCTGTTAGCTTTGGTCTCTGATTTTCAGACCTTCTTATGCTCTATCATCTACAAAACACAGGAAATTAGTAATTTATCTGACATAATTTAAATTTTTAGAAAACTAGCGGTACACACTACAGAAAGCATTGTACACGTCATTCTGACTAGTGTATGCATTGCAAAAATATTGTAAGCGCTATTTAAATGCTCACACATGTTATTTAATCTCTTAAATGCTAAAAATTAAGACTTAGAAAATGTCATTTAACAGAGGAAATATCCTGTAAGCATTGAAATAGAGCTTGTACGTGCGATGTGATCAGGATATAAGTGCTGAAAGAAAGTAAGATAAAAGACATAAGAAATTTCTACGCATTGACACTCTGTGTAAATACATCAAACTTCTATGTGAATGCACTATTTTGCTGTGTAAAGGCGTCAAACTTTGCCTGATACACACTATTTGAATGCTTGAAAGCACTACTTTACTTGCAAAACATAGAATTGAAACAAAAATTCATGTAATTTAATCAAATAGACATGAAATATACATTTAGAGACATTTAGCCCCACAGTGGGCGTTATTTTCTATATATAGAATACCTTCATGAAATTAGTTTACTAAGAATCAATTCAAATTAAGCTAATTTAACATTAAATACCTATTGAATTGAAAGCTTAAAGCAATGGACATCTCATGGATCCCTATTTAAAGAAGCTAATGAAATGCTCTTAGCAAACATCCATCAGAGACAATTCTAAAATGAGAATATTATGCCAAAATGATGAATTAAAGCCTACTTTGCTCAATTATGCTAAAAAATATGCTTGCAAATCAAATTGACTATAATAAGGATGCAATTGCTAAAATGATAATGATATCCTTTTCTCCTAATTTTTGTCTTTATTTATAGATTTCTCCAAGCTTAGGGGGTGGAGTAAGTTTAACTATGATCAAATTTGAATTAAGCTGTTGATTTCAAATTGTGAGACAATTTAAATATTTTGTCATCAAAGCTTGGGACAATGAGACAAAATGAGTCGTCAAGATTCATTCTCAAGATGAGTGATTGAGAATCAATTTGGCTTTGATCCATGTGAGCTCAATTGTCAATTCCTATTAGCTGATTTAATTCCTTCACATGTGGTAGGTGAGAAATTTTAAGAATTAATTAATTGATTTATTTAATTTCTTTAGCCATGTGTACCCCTTGAATGAGTTGGACTTGATTTGATTCAACTATACAATTAATTTGATTAATTGCACAATTAAATGATAAATTTGATTTAGTTAATCCTCTTTGGCTTTGATTTCAATTAATTTTTGATTTTGCTTTGATTGCTCACTTGGATTAGCCCGATTATTTTTATGTGTCTACACACATAAAGCCAATTTTTATTCGACAATTATTAAGAAATTGTTCAAAAAAATCTTTTGCTTTGCCACTAGAGAAACTCAAGACTCATATGTAATTACTGATTTAAGCACAAACCATGACTTGCACATTTTTTGGCTTAGTTCTTCTCATACCAAGTCAATCATGTACAAACCCTACCTACCACATTCCAAACTTCTTCCAATTTCTCTACAATCCCTAAAAGAAAAATATTTCAAATGAACAACACACAACCATCAAAAAGGAAACACAATTTTTGTAATTAATAAATATTTAATGGAATCACATTTCAAAAAACTTGCATTAAATGATATCCATCTTAATATACGTCGCTCATTATAAATTTTTCATTTTTTTTCAATTAAATTATTCAAATTCAATTTTCATTCTTGCTCTTTGAATTAAGAACCAATAAGAACAAACATAAATAGTCATTTTAAAATTCATTAAATAAAAATAAATTCCCAAACTATAGATCAAGTCTCAAAAATTCTCAAATGATCAAATAAGAAAGCCAATTGCATGTAATAGACGCAATAAATTTCAAACTATATCTTTGAACTAGGTATATTAACCCAAACAGAATAACACCATTTACAAAATTCATTCTAAAAATGAGTTTTTTAAAACGTAAATGAAAAGTTCAGGGCATGTAATTTTGCCGATAGCGAACTGTTCCAATGAGAGGAGTGGAAAAAGCTTGAATGGATCAATTATAGGAAAATGAAAAGGTTCGATTCCCACCGGCCTCTTTAGAAGGCCCAAGGTCAGCAGATTTCCTTTCGAATAATTTTGCGCTATTGCACTTTAAATAATCCAATAGCCCTCCGATTACCAATATTAAGAAGGAAACCCTACCATCTCAGTTCATTCGTTGCTTAGTTTTTAACAAATGTCTGTTCGGCAGATCGATTTGGACGGCTGCAAGGAAATCTGGAACATAAGAGGTAAATTTAATAATTTTTTCCTTATTCTGAAAGTCTGTGCATGAAGCATTCGGATATCAACGCTTTGTAAATTCATAGCTTTGCGATTTGTTCTATCTAATTGAAAACGTTTTCTCTGTTTCTTTCTTCATTCATTTTTTCTTTGTTTAGTATTTGTATTTTAAAACATATCAGTAGAGATTGAAAATTTTTGCGGTGAAAACAGTGACAATTATTATTTCAAATGGTTGAGATATTGAAAAACAGTTAATTTTGATTGTAGTTGATGATAAATTGTTAGTTTCGGCTATTCAAGGGAAAAATTGTTGCGGTAACTCAAAGATGGAAGCGTTGAGCTCTAGAAGTTAGGCTCAAGTCCGAATCATGTTACTGCATAAATCGTTAATTATGACTGTAATGGTTGAAGTAGTGTGTAGCTTTAGCTTTGTGGGATGAAAAATTCGTACAATTCACTAGCAAAGTTAAGAATCGGAAAACTTGTCAACTTGCAAAGTTTAAAACCTGAAACGGTGGAAAATAGATTATGTGCCGCAGGAAAAGTTGTTGATCAGAAAACTCTTTATTGGAGAGGATGAAGGAATGGGGTGAAAATTGTATATGATTAAGCAGTAGTGTTGAGAAGGGGTGGGGGGAGTGGATCAAAACTTTGAATGGTGGAAATTAGGTTGAACTTGTTGGCTTAGCAATTTCCAAGTTAGTTTGCAGAGTTAATATAAATTCTTTGCATATGGTCTTAAATGACTTCACCAATGTTTGTTTATGTGGCTCCTTAGATTATTGCAGTCATATCTAAATTTTTGATTTACCTGTGAATTTGGTGGTTGACTTTTGTAGGAGTACCGAGGACTGATTAATACCGAGGCATTTCATTTAAAAGAAAATCTGGTTAAAGAGATGGGGTTTCTTGTTGATGGAAAGGTGGTAGAGCGAGTAGAACTCATGAGATGGAAAACATGGCCATGGCGCTTAGACATATGGCCATTTGCAATTTTATATGCAACTTGGCTTGTTGTGATCCTTCCAAGCATAGATTTGGCTGATGCAGCTATCACACTTGGGGCATTTGGAATTCTTCATGTTCTCACCTGGCTCTTTACTTATTGGTCAGTTGACTTCCGATGTTTTGTTCAGGCAAATCAGGTGTGTGTAGAAAGTTATTTTGGCTACTTTCTTTCCATTCATCATCTAAAATGCGCTTAATATTAGATCACTTTTCTGGTCCTTTCTCCATCTTAATAGTTATTTTTGCCTTCTGATTTTTGTTATGCATATTAAATTCTCATAGCTGTATTCTGGAAAATTGAATGTCTTGTCATGATTTCTTATGTTTTTAGCTGATGGACATGAAGAAGTTCGGCACTGTACATTGCCTTTTAACTGAAACTAGAGAACTAGGAAATTATGAGTGATTCCAGTTAGTTTATACTGTATGTTATTGGAGGTAGATAATTTTGCATTTCCTGAATTTTTTTCGGTTACTTTTCATCTGCAGGTGAAAGATATACACGAGGCAAATATATGTAAAGTCATTCCTGCGAAGTTCTCTGGATCAAAGGAAATTGTTCTGATTTGCTGCAGAAAAGTGGTAAGCATCAAACTTTGTGAAATATATTCTTATTTTTTTTTGTGAAGCTGTTTTCTTTATATTCTTTTTGACATGATACAAAAGGTTTTGCACTTCTTAGATTATAGAAGCTGGCAACCTTGTTGTGTTTTTGCCTTAACACATTGGAAACATCAATCCTAAAACGGGAAACATATAAAAGCAGTGGCTGCTTGTTGGCAACTTATTATGTGTTGTTTCTTCCTCACAGCCAAAACTTGATTTCAGCTCGTTGTGCAAATCTTTTCTTGTAAAGGATTGAAATCATCTTCTTCTCTTGCTTTAGTTGATCTTGTCAAGGGCATATATCAACAAAACTAACCACACACCATGAAACCTACACAAAGTATATATGCCAAAGGTACATTGAAAGGTTTAAGCCAATTAACAACAGCTTCAACTTTTTCTCAATTTTTTGCCATCTGTATGTCACAAGTAATCTGGCGATTGTTTTGTAAATTCATAAACATAACTTTTCTGAAATGCATTTACGCTCTTGATAAGCTTCTTGATATTGTAATGATGCTAAATTTGTACCTTAGAGCTTTCCAGAGAGGACCCTTGCTTATGAAAAAGGATTTGTTCTTTCCATGAAGCACTGGTCTCTAATTTTTAATGCCACTGCATGTCTTTCAAGCACTGCCTACTGTAGATATTTGAAACTGTGCCCCATTGTGGGTCTAACAGTTAACCACTTCTTGTCTCTGGTGAGTATTGGCAGAAATATCTTCTAAGGAAGAAAATGGAGGAGTCAATCATGACATCTGAGTTCACCTAACAGTAAGGTTTGCTAGGCTATGCTAGAGTATGTGTTAAGATAGAACTGGACAAACCCCTTCCAGATTATACACTTATGGATATTGGAGGAACTGAGTGGGAGCAGCTGGTGGACTACTATAACACCCCCTCTATAATAGGCTCTGACACAAGCAAGGACAATGGGCAAAAGCTAATCAACAATATTTGCAGGTACACCTAAAAAAGCTAAGGTAACACCAAAACAACTACAACACCACAATGATCTGATGGAAAACCAATCGAAAGTTCTTAAAGACAATCAACAGGCAGAAAATAACGATAAGAGGAACAAAGGAATAAATTAGATAGAAGAGGGGAAGTTTCAGAGAGCTTATTTTAGGAAAGGCAAAGTATATCTTTTTATCAACCTACAAAATCACTATTTCTAATCCCTTTGAAGTGCTAGTAGACACAAGAGATGAATCCATTTAAGGTGTTTGAGATGGCCAAGGTTCTTCTATGAAACATCTTTAAGATCTTGGCCTAAAGGGTTTCCTGCTTGTAAAGGGCTTGCAAGATCTTGGCTGTATGCCAACTGAAGAAACTATTACAGAACTCCAGTAAAAAGAAATTAAACAAGAAACTTGTGCAGTTAAGCTCCATAGCTGACACTTCCATATCTGCTGCAAGGAAAAACATTAAGGGTAAGCTAATCTTATTCCTGTAATAGCAGAATTCAGCTATAAATTATAATAATTAAAAAAGGAATTCATCTGTTGATTCAAGAGAGGATTACATGGAAATCAACCCACACAAATTATGAGTGCTTGATATCAACATTAATTGTGAGTGCATGCTGATGTGAGTGCTTGGTACCTTTCTAGCATGCAAACAGTGATTTGGCCACAAATGTTGATGCCTTATCCTGTTTTGATTAATGATGGCATCACCTGCGAGATCTCATCATTATGAGTATTGTATAATAGGCCCAAATCATCCTTAGGTTCGATCAACTATCAAGATTATCTCCGATAATGAGCTCCTTAATCACTATCAATCACTTGTTACTTTGTTGCCCTTATGGTGGCAGTTTAACTAAGAAGTAGGGGATATTGTTAAGCATGTCCCATGCTTCGTTTTGAATGTTGTTTATTTTCTAATTGCTGATTGCCACTTTTGAATGTATGGTATTATTGACATTGAATCACTTTCTATTATGATTAAATATAAATTGCAGGATTAAACCAATTGGAGCCAAGTAGGAAGATGCCCACTTCTGCTTCATTGTTTTTGCTGGGCCATAGCTTCTAAGAGGCTGCTTTTACTGTGTTCTCCTGTGGATCTTTGACCACACATCTTTCTTCAAACAGTCCATGGTTGCTCCTTGAGGTGCCATCATAATTCCATCACAATTCAATTTGATTATGCTACTAGGAGGAGGAATCCACTTGATTTGATCCTTATGTGGCGGAGGTTGGTTGAACCCAGAAATCCCGTGAACAGGGGTCCAAACCCATCAATTTTTACCCATCTTAAAGTTCTCATAAAGACAAATCTGAAAGCTTGCTATGATATGTTCACCCTGTGCCATAGAGTTATTCGTGTGTGTGAAGTTTGTATTGAATAGAGAGAAACCTAGTTCGAGAAACTGTCTGTGATGGTTTTGGGAGAGGATGATTGAGGCAATAGCGCTGAACCAAGGACAAATCTTGATATCATCATCAATGGCTTTACCAAACATGAAGCTGTGATTCCTTGACTGTCTATGAATGTGAACAAAAATGGGCTGATTGACTATATGCTAACCAACTGCATTCTTCATACAATGTTCAACACTGAACTCCTCATGGCCTAGGGGTAGTTGAAGCAACATTGTTTTGAGTCTTTGACAGCACTGAAGATGTACATTACAGGGACCATGCTAAGATGAGGTATGTTAAGTTCTCTATGAATGTGGATAGTATCCATACCAAAATAAAATGTGGAATGTTAAATGGTGAAGGCTTTCTCTGTTGTATTCATTGACCTCATTGTGAATCCTTACTTTGGGTTTATTCCATTGCTCAAGGAAAGTTGAAGAACTAAAACACTACCTGTTTACTGTGATACACTGCTGATTAAGTTTGCAATGTGTTTGCATGTCATTCCAGCCTACATTGGTCTTCTTCCTTGCAAATGAAATTAAAAACAAAGCATATGAACACCTGAACAACCATCAACCAGACACCTTCTTCATGAGTTCTTATTTGCAGAAAGATGTCCTTTTAACATCATTAATGCCTATTCTTACCCTGTAAATGTTTTCTCTGTTTCAAGGGCCAATAATCTTTGGAATACAGAGGCATGTATTACATTGTGGTTGATGTCTTTCTCATTTGAAGAAACAACTTTTAGAGATCTCCCAAATGAAATGTTGAGTGCTCATGGGGCAGCCTCCAAAGGATCTGCTTGTAGAAAGATCCACAGCTCAATGGGATGCCAAACTGTAATACAAGAAATAACGAATCCCAATTTTCCAAAGGACAAACATCAGAAGTGTTTTGAATCATTGCATTCATTGCAAAATGAACTGAAGGCAGTGATTGATTCATTGATGCACCTATTTGTGAGAGCTCAGTTGGGCATTCAACTCAATTTCATTCTAGAATTGCTTGTCTTGGAATTTGTGTGTGAGACTTTGGAATTTTGCACAAGGTCTACTCCTTTGTTTATACAAGACTCAAGATCACATCAGTGATGCTAAATGGATATGTCAGCATCATTGGATGACATCTCTGAATCTAGAGCCTAATAATCTTCCAGGACACCTAAAGAAGTAACCTTGTCTTAAGATGAAAAGCATCTCAAATGGCAAGCATTCCTGTGTCAGTCACTTGAATCAGAAGACCAAATATCCAAGGCAGAGTCACACCATGCCAGTCTCATTATAATCCAAGAAAATTGTCGTACAAGGGAACTTGCCACCCTTGATTTGGTGTACAAGGGAATCAGGGCATTATTTTTCTAACAAGATCGAGGCCGTTGTAGAATTAGATGAAGATTTATTTTCTATGATTTTAAGAATTTTAAGTGATCTATTTGTCTGTAAAGTTCATGTGGGTCATTTCTCAACATGGATTTATAATGTAATTATCTAAGGCAAATTTGTTTATGTTGTAATCTTTTAAGAGCAAGGGTATTATTTAGTCAGTTATGAATACGGGCATTTTAAAAGTTGGCTGGTAGTTACTCTTACATGACTATCTCTTCATATAATCAATAGAGATTGATTCTCTTATTGCAAATACTAAATAGCTTGTACTTGATTACAAGTAGGCTCTTGGGAAGCAAGTTTTGGGTTGTAATAAGAATATATGGAAGGCTTTCATGCTTTGTGTTTTTTATCTTTAAAATTATTTGTGCATATACTTTTACACTGTTTCTGTATAGTTTTTTGTTATTGTATTGTATGTTCTACAATGTTGTCTGTTTGCATTGAATCTCTATCTTAGTCTCATTGAACTTCTCTATCTTAGTCTCAGTGAATCTCTATGTTGTCTGTTTGCAATGAATCTCTATGTTGTAAACAAAATACTTTGAAGGCTTTCAGGCTTATGTTTTTCATCTCCATAATTATCTGTGCATATTCTCTTACACTGTTTCTGTATAGTTGTTTGTTTTTGAATTGGATGTTCTACAATGTTGTCTGTTAGCATTGAATTCGATTTTCCTCTATGAATTTCTTTCCTTGATCTTTCTAACTCAGTAAGTTGGCATAAAAGATGAGCTTTATCACTAGTCCATGGAGGGTATCTTGCTATGTACTATCTTTTCATAGTTATAGGTGCACCATCATTGTGCACTGTCAATGGGGTAATTTGATTGAGGGAAATCTTCCCTAGTAATAGAGTAGGGTCTATGGTCTTGCCCACTATCTCTAAAAATTGATAATATATTATTCATGTTTTATGCATCGGATTTGTTTGCATTGAATATGAACTCATTTGGATTTTTCTTTTAGGAAGTTATTATGCTTTGAATATGTTTGCATTAGAAAATTAAGTAAATGGTGAGGAACATTCGTAATTAGATGTTAAGAACAGGTACATCTAGAAACTCTTAGCAATGCATCATATTGCAATTAAATCATTTTTAAACAGAAGTTAATATAATTTTTCTGTTAGGAAATAAAAAATGATATCTTTTAGCACATTTTTGATGCTTTGAAAGAGTTTGCACATGGAATATGGATATGAAAATAAAGTCATAGGCTGGAATGACTGACAATTTAACAGCTGGCAGGAGCATCTTCATCCTTGACAACAGATGTTGAAGAGTTTTCCTTTGAATTTCGAAAACAGCGGTTCATTTTTTCAGAAGAAAAGCAGTGTTTTTGCAAATTACCATATCCGTCAAAAGAAACAATCGGGTTTTATATCAGAAATACTGGATACGGATCAGAAGCAAAAGTCAATGCAGCCATGGAGAAATGGGGCCGGAATGTGTATGCTACCAATCTTTTAGTTATAGTTTTGATTCTTGTCTAAGCAATTATTGTGAACTGTTATGCATTAGTTGATAAACTTTTTATAGTCAAAACTCATTGTTAGTTTATTATATTGAGAGATAAGTTATCATTTTATGTTCTTCATTCTACAATAATAATTATAAAGAAATTTGGTTTTAAGCTCTTATTACTCAATCATATATGTTTGTTTGGGAAATAGAAGTGCCTATGCTTAAAATTGTAGCATGCTTTTCAAAATTTAAAAAAATTCAAACTGGAAAATGCTTTATAGTATTGCCATTTTAAAACATCAAAGCTCTGTATATTTTTTGTTTGATCTGTATGCTGCAACCATGGGGGTTGCTCCCATATATTAAAGTTCGAAAAATTTACACATATTATTGAGGTTCCATCTACCGAACCCACCAACCAAGTAAAGATCCTGGATTCTTGCCACTATAGCTCACTCCTATCTCCTAATTTTATTCCAGCCTTGACGGCCATAAAAAAACTGGCTACAATGATCCTTCCCATAGTCAATGAAAATAAATTTTTTGTCACCCGCAAAATCCAAAAGTTCTGTAACATCCCTTTTTAAAATTTCTTTCTTTTATTTTAAATAATAAAATCAACTCTCAATTATAAATATGAAATCCATATGATTCAGATATTACTGCTAATAATACATTTGTAAATTATATTTGAATTCAGAAAATGGTTTTGAATAATCAAGTTGTCTATTTCCAGCAGCTCATTAATCAGTCTTTCTTATTCTGCAGCAATTTATTTCAAAATGCCTTTAATACTGCCTGATACTTGACCTTAGAGGGTCACAATCTGCCACTGATTGTGAAGGTATTTTAATTCAAATTCAGTTTTGCACAATGGTGATTCTGTGTGAGATCACCATTAGGAAGTGTGGGTTTCAGTCCTCCAATTCCAGGCCTAAAGAGGTTTCATCCTTGGGTTAGTTGAACTATAGTTATTGCTCCATAAGGAATAATAATCAAATATAAAATGATTCTTCATATTTGTATATATATATTTATATATATTCGTCAATGGTCATGATAAAGTAGCATCTGCAGTTCCTACACCAGCCCTGAGATAGATAAATGATTTCCAAATCAAATTTTTAAATTTAAGAAGGCTGATAGCTTAAAAATCAGTCTGATTCCACCAAAATGTAAGCAACGTGACTATAAAATTGCCTTTTGGTTCACTTAAGCATTTGTCAAATAATCTGCTGCTGAGTTCAAAGAACTCCTACAGTGCTGAAATCTTAAAATTTGAATAGATTCACCAATACTTAATGTCTCATCCACATAATGAGTAAGTTTCTGTTTAGGACTTTGTTGTTTTTGAATGGTCTTCATAACTATCATGGAATCCCCTTCCACAAGCTGATTGTTAATATTTTGAGACATCCCTGCAACAATTTCTGCTACAAAAGCTTCCTGCTCAGATTCATTATCGGTTCTGATTTCTAGAAATAATGAACTTCTGTACAGAGAACTCCTTTTGGAATCATAAATAGGGATCCTTCGAGACATACTTATATTGTTATCAAACCTCTACTAATAAACACCGCTGCAGTAACCTAAATGGTAAAACAGACAGCAAAAACATGAAATTCAAATAAGTAGAAACAAATAAATAGAGACATTGATTTCTGTTCAAATGATCTTATTTCTTGAAATTTCTTCTGGATGATTATTTGGTTTGTATAGTAGTAATTTCATGTGATCTGTGTCTTGTGCAAAAACATTAGGCCAGATGGCACTGACATTTACAATTTAAATTGAATTACAAGTATTAATCCAATTGGTGTTTACTACATTGAAGGACTTCCTTGTATAAATAAAATTTCCTACACTTAATAATGTATAGGTGTTAATGCTGATTTATCCATTTTCAGATTTGAGTTTCCACAGCCTACTTTCCAGAAGTTGATGAAGGAGCACTGCATGGAACCATTCTTTGTGTTCCAGGTTTTTATTCTAATTTGGGTTCTGGATTGTTACCAATTTAAAAAGAAGGCTGTCAGAATGTTTTCTTCTCATACACTCATGTATGTATCAATTGCAGGTATTTTGTGTATGCCTTTGGTGTCTCGATGAATATTGGTACTATAGCATATTCACCCTTTTTATGCTCTTCTTATTTGAGGCTACAATGGCAAAAAGTCGTTTGAAAACACTCACAGAGCTTCGCCGAGTTCGAGTTGATAATCAGACATTAATGGTGCATCGTGGTGGAAAGTAGGATTTTCCTACCTTTTTAGATATGGTTTGCTTGTTTTCTTTCATTTTGCACCACTAGTCTGGGACTAATGATGAATTTCTGTGGGAATGTATGTGTGCAGATGGGTGAAACTAAGCGGAATGGACCTTCTACCAGGGGATGTTGTATCTATTGGTCGTTTGGCAGGGCAAAACGGAGAAGATAGAACCATCCCGGCAGACATGTTGTTGCTGTCCGGAAGTGTGATCACCAATGAGGCAATTCTGACTGGGGAGTCTACCCCACAATGGAAGGTGCTTTGCTTCTACTTTTTTCTGAGTATAGATTTGAAAATGGTTAATCTTGCACGATACTGTTGGTTTGGGGAATTCCTTAAACAACAAATTTCTCACAAATAAACAATTATTGATGTAAAAAGAAGAGAAACTACAACATTTAACATGAAAATAACATAATAAATAAACTGCCAAACCTTAAAATTGCATGTGTACATTCATGCATAGTTCAATAATTTTCTTCAATTATGATATGATGTTTTGAAATAGTCATTCTGTTGGATCTTATTATTGAACTTATCAATTTGCGAAGTGCAGAAGTACTCGAGCCAGCATCAGGTAGACTATGCTAGATTGTGGAATATGGTATTATTTAAAACTAGTTTTTCTTGACCTAACTAATTATATAGCTGAGTGCTATCTGCTGTTAGCAGTGTTCCATGGAGTTTTGGACTGTGGTGTGGCAAGATGCAGGGAAGGGTTTTGGAGATGGGAGGGCTATGGACTGAAATTTGTGACGGTAGTGCAAATATAATGGAGTAGTTGAAAAATTAGTGATGAAATTTTAAGAAGTGTATTAGATATAACATTATATGTTTTATCTTATTTTTACGTAAAATTAAATTAGTAGAAAGTTATAATTTATGATCGACAATATATTAATATAAAGATATTAATTTTGAACAATTAACATTAAATATTATTTATAATTAATGAATTATTTATGCATTGTACATTTATTCAATTTGTTTTATAATTTATATAATTTTTTGGTGAGCATTTTTTTTGATAATTGATAGGCCGTAGCCAATTTTTTTTATGAGAAGTCAAAAAAATCTTACAACTCAGTTCAGTGTGGGTACCGGGAGGAAAGAACCGAGTTAAAAGAAAACCTCTGGTATTGCCCAGAACTTATAAAAGTTCGGTATAACAAGAGTTTACAATTCCTGCTTCAATAATATTGCAGGAAAGTGATGATAATCACTAGATCTTATACAAATAGTTGTCTGGTTTCAACCAGATTATTGATGAGGATTCAAGCCTCATTTACATACAGAGCCAGTGACTTTACATTACAAAACTTCCAATCATACATGAGTGGATCAAAATTAAGAGATGATCCCTTCTCTTATAATGCTGATTTTATGACCGCTTTGATCCCTGCATTCTCTGCCTGTCTAGTATCTTCAGCCTTCGTTCCTTTGCCTCAACTGGTCTTTCTTTCCCTCTCGTAGACCCTGTAACAATTACATAACAGCAAGAGCATCCACCAAGCAACATATCTACTTGAAACAATGTCACATCTAACCAGGAAACTTTTGCCAAATTGTGAGATGCAACTAGATTCAACCATAGTCCACACGGTCCTAAAAATAAAACCTCTTCATAAACCAGCCAGATTAGCTACTCATTAGCATATTTTACCATGAATATACCAATTCAAATGATATGATAAAATCAGAGAACTATAAACATGTATTAGTGATCTATCCTCCATATGTCCTTAAAAACAGCAAATCATTAATTAACCTAGTAGTGATAAAAGAACCATAATCAAACCAAACCAAATGCTCTCAAGATCTAGATCAAATTATCATTCCTAAATAATACCTAAAGTCCACTTTCCTTGATAGTAAATGCTGAAGAGAATGCAATGGTAGATATTGTGAATGTAACTATCTTGCCATAGGTATCTGTATTAGAATAGCAATGTCCTAATCAACTGAGAGGAGGGGGGGGGGTGAATCAGTTGATGCCAATGTAGAATACTTTAAACTTTAACTCCAAACTTATTGCTGAAAACAAAATACTGAACTGAAAAGTAAATGCAGCAATAACACACATACACATGAACACCAAGATTTGTTCTCGAGGAAAATCTTGTTAAGGGAAAAACCCCAGTGGGGATGGTACCCATAAATATCTTCACTATGAGTATAATAACCTTGTTAAGAGTTCTGACCCTGTTAGGAGCCGAGTATTACAATAGGCAGGTCTTGGTTAAAGGACAAACCCTGTTAGGAGTCTTTTACAATGTGATCCCTGTTAAGGAATCGACCTTGCTAAGAGTCCAGCCTTGTTAGAGGCAATAACCTTGTTAGGGGTGCACAATAGATCTACTTGATCAATAGATTTGAGAGTTAAAGCCACCTTCAGGTTCTCCAAACCTCACAACTTCAAGGGTAAGACAATTCTGATCGGAGACTGCTTACAGTACTCAACCACTGCCAAGCAAGCTCCATCTTGTGCCCAAATGCACAACTACTATTCTCCAAACATCAACCAATGCAGCCTCAAGCTCGCATAAACCTCTGTAATTCACATATACAGTTTTTCAATACTTTTCTTACATAGTTTCCAAGGATCTCAATCCTTATATACAAGTTACAACAATTAAGTCTGGGTCGGCCTACATAAGATAGATCCTATTTACAAAATGCAAATAGACCCATGCTAAGATGCACACAACACCTCTTACAATGTTACAACATAACATTTACATCAATTAATCATCCAAATTTGTATATCAAGCTCGCTCATCAAATTACTTGAAACGTGTTCCAAGTTGTCCTCCAAATAGGTCTTCACCAATACACACGCCATAGCTGATGTCACCTGTACGATCAAAACTCCATATGATCGCAAT
This sequence comes from Chamaecyparis obtusa, assembly GCA_027943335.1. Taxonomy (NCBI): domain Eukaryota; kingdom Viridiplantae; phylum Streptophyta; class Pinopsida; order Cupressales; family Cupressaceae; genus Chamaecyparis; species Chamaecyparis obtusa. Next base: position 1,057,556 of record BSBK01007436.1, on the reverse strand, counting down.
AAGTTCTCCAGCCAGTGTCCAATACAAACCTATGTTCGCTCATTATGACTTAAACAACCATGAATGCTATCCACAAAGTTTTGCAACCAACTCTGAAAATCACAGTTTCTTTCTCCAGAAAAACAATCATCAGTAAATCAATCATGACTTTGTCAGATCAATTCATAAGTATGTGCGATCACAGCCAGTGATCCAAGACATCATGGAGATTCTCCATCTAAGTTCGCACGTGCTAATTTGTTGTAGTGTGTCCGTACAATTCTCTACAACCTGTTTGCGAGCTTCTTTGAATAACTAGTTAGTAATATATGTTGACATCAATGACAAACACTGAGTGCCAACATCCAGGCAGTCTTCCAACAATCTCCCAAACATATTGGAATGGAACAATTCCAATCCAACTTCCAACAATCTCCCCCTTTGGCATTGATGGCAACATATGAGAAAAACCATCAACACAGAGGTTCAAGGTGCATACTTTGCTTGCTTCCTGTGTTTTGCCTTCTTAATACGACCTTCAAAATATCCTCTTTAAAAGCTCCCAATATTTTTGTATTGTAGCTCCCCTAGGAGCAATCTTTCTCATTCAACTTGATATCAACTATTGTCTTCTTTTCAGCTACAAGAGGGTTATTGAGTCTCCCTTTCATGTACTCCCCTTGTCAAGCTAGAGGGTTGTTACATCTCTCCCCTAGACAAACGAAAGGGTTTTTCTCAGTCTATCTCTCCCCCTTTGACATTAATGGAAAGGGTGCCATGTCGTCTTCCCAAAGTAGTGTAATAGGTGCCAAACCACCTAGATCTCTTCTATGTGCTCAAACAATTACTCCCCCATAGGAGTAAATCACTGCTTCCAGTCCTGAAAATAATGCTCTCAATACATGAGGACTAATGCTTGTTTCAAACCATACAAAGCCTTCTTCAATCTGCAAAAGATCTTTATGTCTTGATAAAGGAAATCCATCAGGTTGCTCAATGTATACTTCCTCTTCCAAGTCTCCATTAAGAAAAGCTGATTTTACATCCATCTGATATACTTTGAAATTCTTATAAGCAGCATAAGCTAAGAATGACCTTACTGGCTCAATCCTAAAAATAGGTGCAAAGGTTTCTTCAAAATAAATTCTTTCTTGCTGCGAATACCCTTTACACACCAATCTAGCTTTGTTTCTAAAAAGAACTCCTCCTTTATTCATCTTGTTTTTGAATACCCACTTAGTACCAATCACATTTTTGTCTTTAGGCCTTGGAACCAACTCCCAAGTGTTGTTCTTCTGAATTTGCTCCAGTTCTTCCTTCATGGCTTTGATCCATGATTCATCTCTGCATGCCTCATCTGTGGACTGTGGTTCTACTTGCGAGATCAAGCAAATGACATTTGTAGTTTGGGACCTCTCCTCTCTATTCTGTGATCTTGTTCTAGTTCCCTTACTGCTGTCACTAATGATCTGATCCTTAGGATGATTTCTCTGGACATATATGGGTGTGGTCTGCTCTTTCAACTCTACACTTATGCTATTATCAGTCATCAAAACATCCTAAGATGCTTCATTTTCTTTATTCTCATCATCATTCTCTGTTATCTGCATATTGTTCTCATTTGCATTCATATTTCCAAATGTAATCTTATAGGGGTTAAAGTTGAAAAACACACAAAACTGAGAGGGGGAGGGGGTGAATCAGTTTTTAACACAAACTTTTAAAACTTAGAAGCAGAAAACAAAGAGCACACAGCAAAGAGGACAAGACACGCAGAATTATCTCGTGGAAACCCAAGACGGGAAAAACCATGGCATCACTAATCCAATGGGCAACAACCCGTTACAACTGAGAGCTACAACTCTCCACAAGTTTACAAGGTCAGGCTCCAACCTGAATTAGAAGGCCACTACCTTCGTTACAAAAGATGGATGATTTTCAAACATACATTCAATTTGTGTCTTCACAAAATTATGAAGACGCTGCAGAAATTTAGATGATCCTACCAAGAAGAGACTCTTAACACTTCTAGACTGAAAATGTGATAGAAAGCTCTTCCGCACTGTTAAGTCTTTCTGTATACTCTTATCAGCACTTGCAGTATTGGCAGTTCCTTCTCGTGTATGCACTGACTTCAGTTTTAGACACTGCTCTGTTCTCAATAATCTTTGCTCTTTCCAGTGATCATCATATTAATCCTAATCGCATCCCCTCTTTTCGAACACTACACTTGTTATATTTTTCTTTCACCACATTTGCTGTAGCGTCCCACTCTTCATATACTCCCTACCAATTTCTGAACTCCACCCATGCTTTCACACCAGACTCTACCTTCATTTTTGTGTACTAGTTCTCTACTCATGCTGTATCACTTATTGTTGTTTTTTTAAAAATACAGAGACAGCAGTCTCCTTATCAAACCTCTAGTATTCTCTAGTCGCATTTTCTATACACCCGAACTGCCATCACTAAAACGTTGCCAACCTTCCCTATCCTTTTTGCTCTCAATTTTTTTAGATGTCAGAATGCCGTTCCTTTTTGCTATATCAGTTACGTTTTTAAAACACCCCTCTTAATCAACCTGCGATTGCCAGAAAATTTGTAGGAGTCTGCCTGCACACCTGGAGGCCGTATATTTTCCTTTTCTTTATCGTTTTTGGAAATGCGATGACTGGTTTTTTTTTGCCCGCATGTTTTTGAAATTTATATCCTGGCGTTTTTAAAAACCAATACTGAAGACGTTATTTTTAATATGTACGTCCCAGGTATTGTTATCGAGTCACCTAAAAATTCCTTACAGCCGTTACCAGAAATTTATCATTCCATTCTGCCGGTACAACAGACAGCTCACGGACACCACACACAGACATTTTTGTCATTTTTAATACTGCCTGAGATAGTCGTATTTCAGTACACATATTTTTCAATCCCGTTCATTGTTCTTATTCCTTTTGCTGCAGTCGCATAAATATTTTTTAACACTAAGCGACAGGCCCCGATTTTTATTCTTGGCGGTATTTGGTCAAGAGCCGTAACAGCTCTGCAACGTAATATGCAGATTGTGGTGATATTCTTTTAATTATTTAGTCACCTCTTGTATAACTCCTCTTTTTTTTTTACTTCATGACACCTCAACAAACGGTTTTAAATAAGACAGCCCATCTTCAAGTGAGAGTTCACCTGTCTTGTTGAAAATACTCAGTCCCGACAATATTTATACACATTGCTAGGATTGCAGAGCTCCTCAAAACAAAAACGACAAAGCTACTCTGTCTGTCATTTTGTGCCTGTCCACACGAAAAATATAGAATATGCTGCCAGTTTTCAGAGCCCAGAAATTGTCTGCAAATGCCATTTGTTTCCTACTGGAGCGAGGTTATAGAATAAGCAAACACTTAGGATTTGATGCATCAAAACACATGGCAAAGGACATTTGTAGTTTACAAACATTCTTACAGAGAACAATTTGTCTTATGCGAATTCTCCCAAGTCAAACAAAACAATGAATACGACGACACATGTCATATGATCCACACACCTAAGCAATTGACTTACCCAACAAACAATGGCACATACCAGCAGCGTATACGGGTTCTCATACAGCAGGGATAAGTTCATCAATGACAAAAACTAACAAAAGTCACAATACCTTTCTCGAATGTGAAACCTTTCATCAACTCTCACATTAACACTTTCAATCAGCTTCCTAGTTCTCAGATTGTAGCATCTATAAGCTTTGCTTCTAGTGGAATAGCCAAGGAATATACCTTCATCACTTCTACCATCAAATTTTCCTATGCATTCATCTCTCTTAATGTAGCATTTACGTCCAAATATTCTGAAATAATTAACAATAGGTGTCTTATCATACCATAGCTCAAATGGTGTCTTGCATGTACCTTCTCTGTTTTGTACTGTATTCATTGTGTATATTGCTGTATTGACTACTTCTCTCCAATGCATATGTGGAACTTTTCCTTCTATCGACATGGTTCTTGCTGCATCAAGAACTATTCTATTTCTTCTTTCAGCAACTCCATTTTGCTGTGGTGTCCTAGGTGCAGAAGTCTGCTTCATAATACCATGCTTCTCACAAAAGGTATTGAATTCATGTGAAGTGAACTCTCCACCTCTGTGTGATCTCAAACACTTTATAGTCAAGCCTGCCTCATTCTCAACTTTTGCCTTATAAAACCTAAAAGTTTCAAATGCTTCTGATTTTTCTCTAAGGAATCCAACCCACATTAGTGAATATGATAAAGTACTTGTCTCCAAAGTATGACTTGGTCTGAGTAGGTCCACAAAGATCTGTATGAATCAGCTCCAACTTTCTGCTTGCCGAATATCCTTTGCTTGCAAAACTGCTTCTTGTTTGCTTTCCTAAAACACATTCTCTACATGTAGTGTTAGCAGGTTAAACAATCTTAGGTAGATCTCTGATAGCATTATTGTTGGATGCCTTTACCATGTTATCAAAATTCATATGACAAAACCTTCAATGCCATAACCAACTGTCATCAATCTTTGCAACAAAACAACTGACCTCAATAGTGTTCAACTGAAATATATTACCTCTGGTCTTAGTACCAGATGCGATTAACTCTCCATTAGCTCCTCTAATAGAGCAATGACCATCGTTGAATTCTAAATGATAACCCTTGTCCACAAGCTGTCCAACACTCAACAAGTTATGCTTTAAACCATCCACAAACAATACATCATCAGTGTTAGTCTTTCCATCCAAACTAATTGATCCTTTACCAACAATCATCCCAAGAGTATTATCACCAAACCTTACAACTCCGCCATCAAACTTCTTCATTTGAATAAATCTATCATTGTCACCGGTCATATGGTGTGAACATCCACTATCAATTATCCAATCAATTTTCCTATCAACATGAGAAATTAAAGCTTTTTCTTCATGGACAAGATCCTCTTCTTTGATAGCAACAAATCCCAAAACATCATTGAATTCATCATCTAAATCTTCAGATTCATCACTAGCATAGTAGCATTCCTTATCATTCTTGTACTTACCATATTTAGGTACTCTAGTTGGACATCTAGATGCAAAATGACCAACCTTATTGTAGTTAAAACATTTTAAAGGTAATTTCCCTTCAAACTTACCTTTACCTTTCTTTTCTCTCCTAGGGATCAGGGCCATGATTTTCTCATCTACTTGGTTGTCTAGCCTTTGAATCTCTTCCCATTCTTCAACATATTCTCCAAGAACTTCGCTGTGCTTGTTTGTTCTGCTAGATCCAGCACCAACAGATCCAGTTCTCTGAACAGTAGCCTTAAATGCTGTCTCCACCTTAAGTAGTGCATCCTTTAGCTCTGCGGTCTCAAATGTAGTCAACTTAGCCACTAACATTTCTCTGGTGAAATTTTTTTATTGTGGTATTGTCTCCTCCAAAGCAAGAACTTTGGGTTTGTAGGCAGGAGTCACAGATCTCAAAATCTTTGGTATGATTTCATCTTCTGTATAAGTACCTCCATTGTTTCTGATTCCAATCACACATTCAGATACTCTCTGAACATATGTTCTTACTATTTCATCATCCCTCCTCTGTACTATCTCCATCTTTGTTCTCCAATTCTGTAACTTTGCTTGCTTAGTGTATTCATCTCCTTCATAGAGTGCAATTATTCTTTTCCAGATCTCACTTGACTTTGTTAGATCTCTAATCTCTGTAAATTCACCATCAGATAATACATTAACCAAAGCTTCCTTTGAAACAACATTACATACAAACCTTTTTCTTTTTTCTTCAGTAGTAGTAAGTGTGTCAAGGTCTTCATACTTCCTCCTTTATGATAGGCACATCTTTCTACGTAATGAGCCAATATTCCAATCCCATGCACATCAGATGATTCTTCATCTTCTCCTTCCATGTGTCAAAATTATCTGCATCAAACTTAGGACTCTTCTTCCTGAATAAGGCCATCCTGATCTTTACCTCAAGCTGTTAAGCTTCCTGACTGAGGACCAAAAACTTTGATACCAATTGTTAAAATAGCAATGTCCTAATCAACTAAGGGGGGGGGGGGGTGAATCAGTTCAAAGTAAATGCAACAATAACACACATACACATGAACACCAAGATTTGTTCTCGAGGAAAACCTCATTAAGGGAAAAACCCCAGTGGGGATGATACCCACAAATATCTGCACTATGAGTATAATAAGCATGTTAAGAGTTCTGACCCTGTTAGGAGCCAAGTATTACAATAGGCAGGTCCTGGTTAAAGGACAAACTCTGTTAGGAGTCTTTTACAATGTGATCCCTGTTAAGGAATCGACCCTGCTAAGAGTCTAGCCTTGCTAGAGGCAATAACCCTGTTAGGGGTGCACAATAGATCAACCCGATCAAGAGATTTGAGAGTTAAAGCCACCCTCAGGTTCTCCAAACCTCACAACTTCAAGGGTAAGACAAGTTTGATATGAAACTGCTTACAATACTCAACCATTGCCAAGCAAGCTCCATCTTGTGCCCAAATGCACAACTACTGTTCTCCAAACAACAACCAATGCAGCCTCAAGCTCACATTCACCTTTGTAATTCACATATATAGTTTTTCAATACTTTTTTTACATAATTTCCAAGGATCTCATTCCTTATATACAAGTTACAACAATTAAGTCTGGGTCGGCCTACATAGGATAAATCTTATTTACAAAATGCAAATAGACCCATGCTAAGATGCACACGACACCTCTTACAATGTTACAACATAACAATTACATCAATTAATCATCCATATCCGTAAATCAAGCTTGCTCATCAAAAACATGTTCCAAGTCATCTTCCGAATAGGTCTTCCCCAATACACACACAATAGCTAACTTCACCTGTACGATCAAAACTCCATATGATTGCAATAAGCTCTCCAGCTAGTGTCCAATACGAACCTATGTTCGTTCATTATGACATAAACAACCATGAATGCTATCCACAAAGTTCTACAATCAACTCTGTGAAAATCATAGTTTCTGTCTCCAGAAAAACAGTCATCAGTAAATCAACCATAACTCTATCAGATCAATTCATAAGTATGTGCGATCATAGCCAGTGATCCAAGACGTCATGGAGATTCTCCATCTAAGTTCGCAAATGTTAATTTGCTATAGCGTGTCCGTACAATTCTTTGCAATCTGTCTGCAAACTTCTTTGAATAACCAGTCAGTAATATATGTTGATATCAATGACAAACACTGAGTGCTAGCATCCAGACAGTCTTCCAACAATCTCCTAAATATATTAGAATGCAACAATTCCAATCCAACTTCCAACAATTTGAGTATAAGACTAATCAATCCAAGACGAAGTAGTGCAAAGTGGGCCAAAATACCCAAGGCTAGCTGAACAACAAATACTACTGATACCCTCAGCCATTTAAATAAGCAGGGGACTCATTAGTCAAACATACTACTTAGAACCAAATGAACTATGCTTATAGGTTTTTAACTAGATTCACCATCAAAGAGCTAATAATTGGACCAATGAAGTAAGAGTATAAATCTTCATCAAAATATGGACTTCAATGTTTGTGTAGCTCCGCATGTGTGAAACTAATTATGGAAAGCTACACACCTATATGTATACCCATGTGTTTAATGTGATATGTAAAAATGAAAAATGAAATGTGAAATGTTTAAATGATTATATATATATATAGGGTATGAATATATATATATATATATATATATATATATATATATATATATATATATATTATATACGTATGTATATATTTATGAATATATGTGTGTATATATATATATATATATATATGCCAAAATGAGAATGTTACAGGTTGGAAATCATCAAGAGATTAAAGGAAGGCAACCAAAGATAAGCCGTCATCAGCAGACCAAAGCTAAACAAGCTACATTTTCATCAAGAGTTCATGTATTATCATTGAGATATAAGTAGGTCATAATGAGATGACATATGCCATGAAACAAAGCTAGCTTATCCCTGAATCGAAATTTGCCCATAATGTCAAAATTTACGAGCCCTATAATCTACGAGAGCTGTCCATTTAAGGAGTATTGACTAGCTAAGAGAAATATATACATCATTAATCATATATCAAAAAAGCGAGCTAGAATTAAACCCCTTCATAGCTCCCACGATTTTCACCCAAAATTTAGCTATGAACCTTGTTATTAATCACCTTGTTGGAAACAGAGGCGAAGATTTTCAATCTCCTTCGCTTTAATGTTCGCCTCCACCCCATTTGCATTGATGAAGTCCTCAAACTAGTCGGCATTAATAGGCTTCCTAATTCGAAAGATGAACATAAGGAAGTCCGGGTTCCTCTTAATTGTAGGCCTCTGAGCCCAAAAGCCATCTAAATCTTCGTAATATAGGATGGGATAAGTCACGATGGGCATATTCCTAATCATTAGCGCATCGTAGTTCCTTGGGTGAGATATGGTTAGGTCAGCTTTAATATCCACCATTACTCTATCCAGGTCTACCAATATTTCCTAATGAATAACTCACGACAGAGCTTGCTATGTCTGCCCTATTATTGTAGATATGCATCGCTATTGCAATTATCGTAGCAGGGATATCCAGATTGGCCCTAAACTTATCACAGTTGTTAACAAATTGATCCCCGAGGCTTCTAAGGACAACCCTCATGACCACCTTGTTTTTAACAGTCACAATTTGCCTAATCCTATCAATTGTTACCTCTTTATCAAAAGCCATTTGCCTGTTTAGACTGCCAAGCTTGATCGGTGTCTCCATGGAAGAACTACATGGATACAAAGGAGATACAATTGCAAATGGTAAATAATACCCAAAAAGCATGCAAATTTAAGGCAGGTTGCCCGCTGGATAGTTCCGATGGGACGTTGGTGTACTACTTGTCATCATTTAAATAACCTATCATCAATGCCATTAGCTTATTCATAATAATTGAAGAAGGGAGCCGATGAGGCATTGATTAAGTGTAGTGAGATTGTCCCTTAAAAGTATTAATATACCGATATACCAACCCAGTAAGCTAAACAATCAGAATTGTAACCGCCCAAGTCAAAAGCAGGCCTGGGTATATCAATATTAATAACTATATTTTCCAAAGAGAATATATATATATATCAATGAGTATAAATATCTATATCTTTATATATATATACGTTTGTATCTATATATATAGATATGTACGTAGCAAAGTGGGATAATATAGACATAAATATATATATATATATACATATATATATATATAATTAATTAATTCATATGTATTTATAATTATGTGTCACCTGCCGTACTTGTGTGGGTATGGCAGAATAACTTACCAGTAATCGGTAGATGAATACTTATAAGTTATCAAGGAGTTTAAGAGTTGCCTATATAAAATTATTTCATATATATGTATAATTATGTGTCAGCTGCTGTACTTGTGTGGGTATGGCAGAATAACTTGCCAATAATCGGGAGATGAATACTTATAAGTTTCCAAGGTTTTTAAGAGTTGCCTATATTAATCATACAAATACCATTAACACCTTTAGTAGCCAACTTATCAGCTTTGACTTTTCCTTTTTGATATTGTTGATGTTTATAGCTTCGATCAGATAAAATGATAATAATATTATGAGAAAATAAATAAGCAATATTTTAATATATATATAATGATGGACATTATTGTTATATTAGTATACATACTTATAATATTAGATTAAATAAACATCATATCAATATTAATGTTCAACCTTATTAATATTGTTTTGTATCAATTATATTTAACAGTATGAGATAATATCATTCTACATTATATATGCATATTAATATATATAATATTAATGATATTATTATTATATATATTAATATACATATATATAAATGTATATTATATTTAATCAAATAATATTATACCTGGAAACCGATTAATATCGGTCAAATTGATGACACCGATTTACATAGGCTGACTTAACCGATTGATATCGGTCTTAACTAATGTTCGGTGCCTTGTATTATCATCGATTAATATATATCAACCACGAGTTGTTATCGGGTTGATTGAAACTTACGGCAAAGTATTAATTAATTTAATCTGTGACTATATTCACTTATCATCGGGTGATACACTGTCGAGAGCCGTGTATTATCAAGTGCCTTATATTATGCATTCGTTTACTATGCTAAAACACCGATTGTTTTAAGTGCTCGGTTTGAACAGACAGACTGTTATGAATGAAAAGAAAAGGACGGTATAGAGCCATGTCTCCTTACGGAGACATGTGTCTGTACCACCATATCTTCCTTATAAGAGTTCATTCCTTGATCAATCGGAGAGAAGTATATACATAAACAATACAAGTCTTTCTTCTCCAATTTGCAGAATATTAATATTAACATAATTATATATATCTGTTACTATATCAGTAATATATATATATATATATATATATATATATATATATATATATATATATATATATTGTGATTAAATATATTACACATATTGAGGTTATATAGGAAAAATTTAAAATCCATACATTCTTGATCCTAATTTAACAGATATATATGGTTAAAAGTACATTTTCTGAATGATGATATGAGGTCTAGGGCTATGGATAGTAAGGAATTGAGTTTTCAATTTGGCATATTACCTTTTCTTAAGGCATTTATTATTATGGCAGAGTCGCCTTCAACTTCTAGCTTTTCAATCTTCAAATTTCTAAAAACTCGAAGTCCTTCAATCATAGCTGAGAGCTCTGCCATGTTATTAGATGCTTGGCCTAGAGGTTTGACGACTGTAACAATCTCCTTCATCTCCCAATTGTGGATTACCCAATCTAATCTTGCATCCCCGGGGTTGCCCCTAGAGGCCCCATCAAAATTAATCTTGAACCATCCCTTTTTAGGAGGTTGCCATTTGCATTCTTGTCTCTTATTGGTGATGTTGTGATTTTCGGGTCCAACAAAGGGGGGTAATTTTAAATCCACCCATCTACCTCGCATCTTTTCATCCCAGTATGACATGTTGGTTTCTTTCCTAGAATGATTAAGGATCCTACTATTAACTGTTTCAATAATAACTGCTTCGATCTTGTTAATGAGTTGTTCACAAGTCATTTTCTTGTCCTTAAATATACGTTAGTTTCTTGTGATGCCCAAAAGTTCGGGTCAAAACACAACCAAATTTTTTTTTTTAAAAGGGTAAAAGTTCCACGTTTACGATGCGGGACAAGTGTAAATGTCAACATCTCAAAAGAAACAGGTGGTCACACCCCAACAAGGTTGTTAAATTTACCAAAGGATGCAAGAAGAAATTTTCAATAAGAAGTTCGTTGATCAATTTCGTCGATCGATAGTCTAACAAACTTAGGTTACCTAAGAGAAATAGAATGTTTATGGTTAACGTTATTAGATAAATAGGTTAACCCCTTTTCCAATTTTGTTAAAAACAAGACCAATTTGATTATGATGATTAGATTGACAACTTGTGAAAAATATTGAATATAAATTTAAATAGACGTTTACATCAATCTCCGTTTTCGATAGAATATAAACTAATTCGATTAATAATTACTACGTACCCATCTAATCAATGTACTTTTAACCAATTAATACTCTTTAAGATAACATTAGTTTATGATAAATATAATCAAAGTTTATGATTCAATAATATATATCATATTAATTGATAATTATAATATATATTAATCTATTAATATATTTATTAATTAGTTAATATACTTATAATATATCAATTAATAATATGATCATGCTATAACATTAGCATGTGGTACCATAAATATTAACAAAATATCTAGTTAGAACTTTGTCAAATAATAACCATTTATAGTTATTAACTATGCATCAATTAATAACAATACTAAAATACTATCTAACTACAATTAAAAGAAGACTTAATTTTCAAATTTCATATTTTAAACAATGCTAAATATTATCAACTATTATTATTAATGACAAGACATAATCCACAAATTAACATAATTTAATAACATCTTAAACTAACTTATCTAATTACTAACCTAATCACTAAACTAAACATCCTACTAAACAACTAAGCTATCAAATCACAAACCTATCTATTCTTCCCATCTACTAGCCCAACTATCTACTCAAAGCAACCCTACTCTATGCATCCTAGGGTCCTATCCATCTACCCTATTCCCCACATCCCATCTCTCAAGGACAAGGATGGGTATGCAATAAGAGGAAGGTGGAATTATGTTTGAACAAAAACATTAACTATCTCTGCCAAGACCTGCGCCAAAACCAGCGCATGGGGAAGAGGAAGCATGGAAAGGGAAGTGGAAAGTGGGACCCACTCCCTTCCATGACAAGGTGAAGTACTCCCTAATTCAACTTTGCAATTAAATTTTATGGCAAGACTAAGACCTGCGTGGAAAGAAGACATATTGAAGGTTTCAAAAAGGTAAAGATGTGAGGTGAGGTGTCATGCAAGGACACCTCTTCAACCAATGGTAAGGCATGGTTTGAATTTAAAGTTTATCCTTCCTTCCCATGCACCTAACAAAGGGAAAGGTCTTAAATAAGGTATGGGAATAGTTGAATAATAATATATGTATTATTTTTGCATAAAAAGAAAGGTGGCAAGTTTTATTAATTTTATAATGACTGTGGTAAGATTTTGTATGGGATTTTTATCCCATACAAAATCCAGAGAGCATTTTGCTCTCTTAAAATTCTGGGAAGTGCTATTTCCAAAAGCACTGTTATATTGATCTTTTTTTTTTTTTTTTTTTTTTGGCTCACCTCCCATCCTAGGCCTCTCATGAGGCCACCCCCGAGCTTGGGGAAACCACAATGAACGGGATACAAACACTCACACACAAACTCAATAAGAACATATACAAATGTAAAACTCAAATTCCCTCAGGATGAAAACTAAGGAATTCCATGAATATCCTTTGTGGGGTGTGGGTGGACAAACCATGGAGATAACCATTGCATAACAAAAACAAGGCCACACATGGACCCAAATATCTCTATTTCATACAAGGCTCACATGGCCATTCTTCCCTCCTTATACCCCCATTGCCACAAGGGCTAAATGCAAGGTTTCTTGGGGAAAATCCCTCACCCAAGATCATCTTTCCCCACACATGGAGGAGACTCTACACATGGAGTTGCCTCCATTCCCACACCCCCTCTTGATTTCTCTTCCCTCCCAAGGGTGAGTGAATCCAAGAGATACAACCCAAATCCAATTACAAAGAAAATACATTGCATGCTTGCTCTCACCATGACCAACCATGGGAAGCTAAAACACAACATGAAACAATGCAAGCTTCCTCCATGACCAACCATGGGAAGCTAAAAAACATCAACACAAAAACACATACAACTTCTAAAACCATATGAGAGCAAGATTTCCTACCTCAAGCCCAATGCTAATGGAAGGATTGTTGAGCTCTATTCCAAACTCCAAGCTTTTTCTTCTAACTTTTAGGAACTCTCCAAAGATGGAGAATGGGTGAATACCCTATCCTTTTCCAAAATTCCTCTAAAAAGGCCTCTAAAACCTACCCCCACAAACCTCATTAATTAGGTCCTATCAAGCAAGTTGCAATTTCGTTCAAAGTTGCACATGAATTTTTAAAAGGGTCAAAAAGTCAATTTTAGGCTATTTATAAGGTGAAAATACCCCTAACCCATGGGTACATGGAATGGGTTAACTAATAAGGCATAAAATCACTTCCTAAGGCTACGATTAACCCTCTAAACTCAAGATTAGGAAAGAGGTCAAGAAAGGGGAATGGGAATTGCATTTTAGCTCCTAAGGCAGAAAGGCGTACTAAGGTTTCCCTAGAACCCTAGGATGCGCTCTCACACAACACTCGACATACCTTGATAACATTTATCATTAGTGTCAAGTGACACTTCACGAAATAACATTTTACGCAAGGTACATCCAATGTCACATAACATTAATACACACATACATTTCAGATTACTGTTACGAATAAAAATACTTAACAACGAGGCCTCAGGTCTCTTAATAGACGGGGCCTTGGTTTAACTGGTTGCCCTACGTTCAAAGTGATTTCCCCGAATGTGTTTTCCATGGTCCTTCCACCTGCAATACCTCAGTGCAGCATCAGTAATTCAAAGAAGAAAACCAATACATTAAACATGCATGATATAACAATAATCATTCAATTGCATATAATATTCATAATTAAATTGCATAATTCAAATGAAATTCCATAGCATAATTCAAATATCATCAAGATCATCAGGTTCACAAAACATCATATAATAACATAAACCAAATCCACTCACTATGGATTCCATATGCAGAATCATCAAAATGAATAGTCTGTCATAACATAACAGTAATCGACAGAGTCAAAGTATCTCTAAAAACATAATCAAAATGATAGGCTAATATCTATAAAACAGGATCACTATGTGGGCCGAAAGTGGGCCTCACATTTCTTTCCTTCCACAATTCTCATATCATGATGGAAGGGGTAGTTTTCCAGAGCACATTGTAGATGTTTTGTTTATGTGTATCGGGCCAAAATTGAAATAGACTTAGTATGCTATTAGGGAGGGTTGTTACCCAACACAATTTACCACATAACCATCTCCAACATTTCTATGAGAAGTGACAATTGAGAAAAATATGATCTGTTGTTTCATGCTCATTTTCACATAGGGGGCATCTACTTGGCCCTTCATAACCCATCTTTGTGAACCTATTTGTCGTAAGTATTTTTTTCTATAAGGCTATCCACGAGAACAATCTTGCTTTTGGGATAATTCTTTTCCCAACAAAGTCTGAGGGGGAGATCAGTAGTTTTTGGCCTTAGCTGTTGCTTGATCAATATGTTATAGCCTTCTTTTGTGTTATAATTTCCAGATTTGGCACCATCCCACACCAACCTATCATTATCCTTTTTAAAGTATATACTTCTCTTGTTAAGAATCTCAGTTAGCATCTTTTTTTCATTTTCAGGGATGTTTCTATACTCTAGTGATTTCCAATTCCAGCCTAGATTTACATCATTGCTGGGAGATTCAATCTAATCTTTTACATGTTTCCCCCATTGGGATTTTAAGATTTTCTTAGAGTTATCGAAGTTGTATCAACTTCCTATCACCTCATAACCACCCCATGAGTCTTTCCAAAATAAATATTTATTTCCATCTCCTAGATTCCAAGTCAGTTTGTCCATAATAAGTTTCCTACAATCTAGCATGAAATTCCATATTTGGGACCTCCCAGGAGGGCAGACCAATCTAAACAGTGATGTTGAGTCCAATCCTTTTAGATATTTGTTCTTAGGATCTTTACCCATTTAAAATTTGGATTACTATACATTCTCCATATCACTTTAGCCCCTAATGCTTTACTTTGTTCTTTGATGTTTTTAACCCCAAACCCCTTCCTTTTTTGGCCTGCATATTTTATCCCAGGCCACTAACGCCATTCTTTTCTTATCCTCTGTTCCTTGCCAAAAGAACGCTCTAAGACTCTTATTGATTTCCTCACATTTTTCTACTAGTATGTTCATAAAGGATAGTTGATATATGGGTATAGCGGAGAGAACTGATTTTAACATTGTTGCTTTTCCAGCTGATGATAACCATTTACCTTTCCATGATTGTATTTTTTTTCTGATCTTTATGATAATATGATCCCACAGATCTTTGGATTTGTTACCTTTATCCAAAGGCAGGCCTAGGTATTTGCAGGGCAGTTCCCCTTTTTTAAAATTCAGAATTCTGCATATTTCCTTTTCAATGTTAGGATCTGTATTAAAGAAAAAGACTTTGGATTTTGCTGCATTGACCTCTTGACCTGAGGCCTTGGTATAGGAGTCAAGGATGGTTTTAAATGCCTTAGATTCATCAGTGCAACCTTTGCCATAGAGCATTGTATCATGTACGAACTGTTGGTAGGTTGTAGGATCTAAGCCATTAGTGATTTTAATTCCTTGGATTTTCCTTCTTCCCTGGCTTTGCAAATCGTTTTCCCTAATGCTTCTGCCATTATAATAAAAAGAAAAGGAGATATAGGTTTTTCTTGTCAAGTCCCCTTGACATAATGAAGAAACCTTTTGGGGCCCCATTAACTAGAATAGAGATCTTGGGAAATGTATTCATATATTAAATATATCCATTGCTTACCAAATCCAAAGGATTCCAATACTTCGCATAAAAAACGCCAATCAACTTTGTCATAGGCTTTGCTAATATCCGGTTTAATTAGCATGCTAGGATTCTTGTTTTGTTGGATGGAATGGATAGCTTCTTGAGCTATGATTACCCCATCATAGTTTGTTCCTCACTAATGATGTCAAGTAATACCTCTGAATTCTGTTAGCCATAGTTATAGTTAATATTTTGTATATCGTGTTACATAACGGGATAGGTCGAAAGTCCCCAAAACTCTCAACCTTCTCTTTCCTTGGTATAAGTGTGAGAAAGGTATTATTTACTTCTTTAAGGAGGTTTCCAAAGTTTCTAACCCCTTCTAGTGCCTCCACAACTTCATCCCCGATGAAATGCCAACATTTCTGGAAGAAGGCCGGGAATCCATCCGGACTCCGGGTCTTATCAGACTGCATCTGCTTGATTGCTAGTTCAATTTCAGTTTTGGAGAACTTTGTAGTCAGGGCCTTACTTTGGTCCTCAGATATAACCTTTGGTATGTTTTTTAGTATAGCCTACTGATGGATCAGATTAGACCCATCCCAATTGTTCAGAATGTTTTCAAAATAATGGACTTTTTCTTTTGCTATTTGTTGTGGCTCTTCAATTAGAGAGTTATTACAATCCTTAATTTTGGTAATTCTGTTCACATTTCTTCGGAGTTTAGTGCTGTTGTGAAAAAATTGTGTTCCTATCTCCTGCATCAAGCCACGTTTCCCTTGACTTTTGACGCCCAAAGATTTCTTCCTTCAATAATATGTCTTTATATTTAGATTTTAGCTGTTTTTCTTTTAAATACATAACTTTGTCCATGGCATTTGCAATGACAAGTCTGTTAAGGTTTTCAAGTTTTTCTAATCTTACTTTTGTCTCAAAGATAGTACCAAAGTTTATTTTGTTCCAAATGAGTAGTTTGCTTTTAATAGTTTTCATTTTGGATATTAGGCAAAAAAGTTTAGAACCTGTTACCTTAGTTTCATTCATCCATTGCTCTATTAGATTTAAGAGATTATCATCTTTGAGCCACATTTGCTCGAATTTAAAGGGACATCGTTTGGGTTGGGTGTCCTCAGAGATACATAGTTGGACAAGAAAATGATCAGAGCCCGAGTATGGTAAGATCTTTTTCGTAAGATTGTAAGGAAATTGAGCCCAGTTGCCTCTAAATAGGAATCTGTCAAGCTTTTCTGTTATATTACTGAACTCCAATCTTCTATTGTTCCAAGTAAATCTGTCTTGCTCTGTCTTAATTTCCATTAGTATATTTTTATTGATCCATTCCTTAAAGTCATTTGTTGCAGTGGATAATCTTGCTAAACCTCCCTATTTTTCTTTGGGGTCAAGGATGGCATTTAAGTCGCCACCGATTATGCAAATCTGGTCTTGTATAGTCTCCATAAATTTATTTCTCTTTACATATTGATCTCGTCTCTGTTTTGAGTAGGACCATAGACATTGATTAATATGAAATGCAGATTGCTTCTGATGCTCTTAGCATTCCCACCCACTAATCCAGTTCTTTTTGCTATAGGTAACTGAAAATGAGATAGCCCTGGGATCCCATATTACCCCAAGGCCCCTAGAGGCCCCCTCAGCAGGGACTCCAACTAAGTCCCAAATGCCCAATTTCATTTTTAGAGCTTTGCTTCTTCTTTATTAAGCTTAGTTTCTTGGATAAGTAAGATTTCAGGTTTAGTAATGGTAATGCAGCGTTTTAGAATCCGCTGCTTGTTAGGGGCGTTAAGGCCTCTCTTATTAGTTTTTGCACAGTTTGGGATCTCTTTGCAGAAATCTATAAGGGCAATTCCAAAGGCAGGTTCACCTACCTCTGACTCTCTGCTGCCCAAATCAACAATCTCTTCTTCAAACTTTTCTTGACTTATCTCTTCTTCTTCCAATTCTACTATCTTGGATATAAGTTGTTCCCTTTCCCTCTCAATATCTTCCTTATCTACCATATCTTCAACCACCCCCTCAATGATTTTTTCTAGGACCTAATTGCAAATCTCTTCTAAATTAATATTATTGTTCTTCGCTGGTTCTTTCTTGTGTTCAAGTGGGCTGATCTTTGTCTCATTTTGGATTACTTCCAGCCCCTCAGAGATTGGAGGGCTCTCCTTACCACTTTCTTCTTCACAACCTTTTATGGTCCTTTCTATCTTAGGCACTACCACCCCCTCATCCTCCATAGAGCCAAGATACTTATTGTCATTGTCGGCCAGCTCACTTCCTCTAACTCCATCCCTTCCCTATCCTTGGCCACCTCTTTGAGATTGATTCTAGATTCATAATTCTTATCCACTGATAATAAGACTCTATCCAACTCTTTTTGAGTAGGACTTCCTATAATACTCTGCTGAGGGAGGTTTGTGATGTGATCATTGCCATTTCCTTTAGTGCTGTTATTTGATCTAGCACTTCCCTTTGGCAGAGATGATGCGATACTCGGGGAATGACTTTGTGTTGACTTGTCCATAATAGTTTTCTGATGCAGAATTGAGGAGTGAAGATCATTCCGATTCTCAATAATAAATCCTCCCTTATACTCATTAAATCTAATGTTAACCTCCGATATTGGTGGAGGATTCGTCTTTTGATAATGACCATTTGTAGGTTCCTTTCTTATCTTATTATTAACAAGATACTGATAAAATACAGACCTAATGTTATACTGTGCATTGTTAGGTTTTAAATCAATAGGTTTAAGTGATTTTACATTTATATCCATCTTTACTAAGATAACAACATCCAAATTTGATAAGAAATCTTCTTCAAACCCTACAAATTCTCCCAGTTGATTGCCAAGATCCTTAATAATTTCTCTATTCATCAATTCAACTGGAAGATTGGGCAGCTTGATCCATCTATTAACTTTAAACGAATCAAGATTCTTAGGATTAAAATTAGGTCACCAGTCAATAAATATGAAATTATGCCCTTTGTAGCAGGGATTTCTACCATTTAAAAACTCATTTTTTAACTTTATGCTATAACAATCAATAAAGAAAAATTCCTCAGACAAGATAGAAATACCTACTTGGCCCTTGTGGGTTTCTTGAAATCATTCCGCTATATCTTCTCCAGGAATCCCATATCCACACCATCTAGCAAATAAGCCATAATTTTTGCATTGGTACCACATATCATTAGTAAGTTTATTATTGATATCTAGAGTAACTCTTTCCTCTGAATTCGTGATATATGGATTTTGCAAAGGACTTGATTTTTGTTCAATTGGAGGAGGTGTAGGGATCCTGTCAAGTTGGGCAGCCTTGAGATTTTGAGTTTGCTTGATTTTATCATTTTGTCGAAGCCCACAATGCCAGCCCTGGATCTAGGGTTTTGCCGAAAGCGGGCATTATTGTAAGTTTTTCCAACAGGGGCTGGTTTTATGAAACCCCCCACTTTCTTCTGCAGAGGTTAGAACCTATTATTGCCCGAGAGGTATGGTTGAGACATTGCATTTGGCCGAAAATGACCAAGAAAGGAAGGAGAATGAGGGTTTCTCTCACCAATGCTAAGCAATTCACACTAGAAGCAAAATCTGAAGTCTTCGATGTAATTGGAATAGCCCAAATCTTTGAATCCCTTAGTTTCTCCTCCCTTCTGTTCATTTCAGCCGATATCCTCTCAGCCCTCTGTGTTTTCTTGCTTTTAACCAGTTTCCAACCAGATTCCACTTGTTTCTGTGGGGGGGAGCCCAGCCCCTATGGTCTCTCGCAGGGTTTCTCCAGAAATTTACATGCGAGTTTTCTGCTCTATATCTAATCTTGTTCGAAATGAATGCCTTGTTTGCCTCTGCTTTTTTTCGCTGTCGCCAGTCCATGATTTTTTATTAAGCAGTCTTCATGCTAGAAGGAATTTTTGGTCAGCATTTATTACTATCTACATTATATATTCTACATATATTTTAATATAGTTAATATATAATTTATATATAAATATTTTTTTCTATTATATTAATAAATAATAAATAATTTCTTTTTTGGTCCATGAGAAGTGGTTGTGGTGATCGCCTTTTATATTATAAGATAGAAAAGATTACATATATGCTGCTGCTTAGTAGGTTGACAATCTAATATTGCAAATGACCAATTTATAGTAAAGGTGTGACTGATACCTTTGGCACATTTAAAAAAATTACTGCAAGGCCTCATTCTCTGTCTGCACATTGTCTCAGGAAGACCTTTAGTGGAAAATCCTAGACCCAGGTCTGCTTTCTCTAGCATCAGTGTCAATGCCTGATGCCACTATGTTCTTATCAGAACTGTGACAATTGTCCCGACTGCATCCTTTGGTTTTTGCTGCATCCAGGAGCACCTCAACAAGCATGGAAGCCGCATTCATCCAAATCATTTGCCACTAGAATTTTTTCCCTAAAGTCTCCTCAATTGCATGGGGCATAATAATGGCTTTTGTCTTGAAGATTTTCTTCAGGTGTAAATTTGAAATCCCTCTAAAAAATGTGACTTTACTTCTTTTCAAGATAGCGCAGAGGTAGCCATGTCTTTGTAATGATCTGCTGATATCCTTGAAGCTGAAGTTAATAAAATGAGAAACTTATATCCTCAAATGATGTCTTTGTTCAAACATGGTAGTGCTGACTGCACTCATTTTCATGTGCATGAAGCAGGTACCATCATAAAAATGTGGGATGCCTTTCCAATTAATGCATGTGGGAGCTTAGGATTTCCATTGATTTGTGATCATAGTGCACTTCAACGAATCATTCATTTATATGATTATAAATTAAACTTGGAATCAAATGATTCCAATCTCCAAGCTACATTTTGGCTTACACATTCTTTCTTCTTGTCAATTGCATAATTTGCCAGGAAACTGTCCTCTCTGTTAGTTTCCGTTAAGATGTGTTGCATATTGAATGCTTGTAATGAGTCCGACATCTCCATGCTTTTTCGGTATGTTGTTTATCTTTCCAAATTTTGTGGACGGCATTGATAATGATAGTAGAATCTCCTTCTATCTGCACATTATAATCTCCAAGAATTATTGGGAAAACTCCTAATATGAGCATTATTAATATAATGCGTGTCTTGAAATACAAGTGGTGGTTGATTCTTGAGAATGGTATTTGATTCTAGCATACTATTTCATACTGTAATAGTATTGTATTCTTTGGCATTTTTGCTAAAGAAATATCTTCTTATAGCTTGCAAGTGAATGGATGAATCATGATTAAACACAGTAATTTTTTTATTTTAAATTAATTTAATTTATTATTACTAGTTATATTTTATAAATTTATAAATGTATTGATTATCAATTATAATTACTTTAATGTTATAATAACATATACATATATTATGCTTAATTAGTTTTAACTAAATATTAATAATTTTCTTTTAATATATTATACTTATAGAAGCTATTTTGGGAAGAATAGGAACCGACAGTGCATCCTACTTTTTTTTCTAATATAATTCACTCATCTCTTCTGTGGCAGGCCTTTGGGACTCTTCAATTGATGGTGGGACTATATTTATGGCCCCTACCACTCTCAGCAAGAGTCTCTAGGCTACGAGGGTGGCAGTGCTGGGGGGGTTAGGATCTTTTTCTGTAGAATCACGGTAAGGCTTTGTCTGTCAATGTGGGGGCATGCTTGGAGGTGGCTGTTCTTGGGATGACGTCTATTGCTTCCAGGCAATGGTCTTGTACTGGTGTTAGGAAAGGATGCATTGCAAGAAGAGGTTAACCATGGCAGAAAGATTTTATTTCCATGGTTGAATTTTTTTGGCCTAGTTTTCCTGTTTTGAATGCATGGAGGGCTCAAATTTTTCCATGCAAAATGTGTTTTTGTTCTTTTTTCCTCTTCAACTGAGGACAGGGATTCAATTGAGGATACAGATTTTATTCTGTCACATGGCCAGCGCTTTTTGGGAAAGTCTATTATGCTCCTTAAGCCTTGGTACTTCTCTCTAAACTCTTCTTGGTCCTTCTGGTGTGGGTTAGGCCACCTTATCTTCATGTTTGGGTTGTTTCATGCTTACATGGCATTGGGTAATACCTTGTGTAGCTTGTAAACTCTTTCACCAGGGACAAGTGCTCTTACTTGTGCTATTCATGATTAGATTAAGGTAGAGATTGCCCTTGCAAAAGGGTTACTGGAAGAAATCTGGCTGCAAGCTGAGGATGGCTTTCTGATGCAATAGATCAATTATTAAAAAAATATCTTTCCAGTGCCGTCATTGCTTTGAGGCAGGACATGTGGTGGTTGATTGTCTGAAGAGCCGACCTAAGGCAGACCTGAGGTCGCTAGGCAGACTTTATGGGGGAAAAGCACACAGCTCTCTTACTCGAAGAATTTTGGGGTTGTGAAGGATGATCCTAAGATCCCCTCTTCTACTGATGCTTCATCTCCTTCTCTTCCTTCTGGAGCCATGGTAGCTCCTCCTGATGTCAGGGAGGTTCCTTTAGTGAGAGCTTCCACCCCACTCTTCTGAGATGTGGCGTGGTCTTCTCTTGCAGGGTTGCTTCCTTCTACTTAAGCACATCTATCTATTGTTGTGAAATGCCTCATGTTGGCTCCTGTTGCAGTCTCTTCTGAAACCCATTCGTGGCAGATTTTGGTTTTGATCTTCCCAGCATGTCTTCTGAGGTGTCAGGACTTTTGCAGGGTTGATTACTGCAGAACAATGAGGTTTTGGGGTGAATATTCTTGATTAACTTTTGGACAAATATTCAGAAGTATGGAAAATGTTGATATTTGTCTGGTTCTATCTGGTTGAACGTGGTTTGTTCTGTTTTTATTCCATTTGATGCCTGCTCCACTCCTTTGGGATCTGTTCATGCAGGTTTTAGTCTTGTATTTTCATTCCTCTGTTGTTTTTAGTATAAGGGTTGGGGTTCCATAATAAATCCCTGTAACTTTTCCCTCCCCAAACAATAATCTAATATATTATATAATATGATAAAACCTTTATAGATACCAAAGATCCATAACATATTGATTTTATTTTAATATAACATATGACACGTTTGCATTTTTATTGGTAAAGTGCATGACTGAAGATGAGTGGGATTTTTTGTAATATGGCAAAGATTGTTGGAACTTAAACATAGAAAGCTAAGTGCTTAGCCGGATATTTCTTGGGGCTTGTATGGTTATTATTTTTGTTCAATGTAGAATCACAACAATGCTTGTGATCTATATTTTTTGTGGCCTTCCCAATGTTTGAATTCGTGGTATATTGAATGTGAAATAAGCTATGGTACTATTTCAGGTTTCTATCCAGGGGAGGGAACTGGGGGAAAGGCTATCGGCAAGGCGAGACAAAGGTCACATTCTTTTTGGTGGCACAAAAATATTGCAGCACACATCAGATAAGGTAGTCTGTGTTATGTGAGCAATTGTTTTGGCAAGCTGTTATTATCTACTCAAATTAATTTTATTTTTTGAAATTTGATCAATATCAGCTGTTTGTCATTTGCGACATGTTTGCATTTTTCTTTGTACTTTGATTTGCTTATCATTGTTACTTCTGTAGAGGTCAATTATAATGTATGTTTCATAACTTCAATGCATTTCTGTAAATACTTTATGGTTTTTTTGTCAACTCTTTGAATCTGTTTCTCCATAGTCTTCACATCTCAAAACACCGGATGGAGGGTGCTTGGCCATAATTCTCCGCACTGGATTTGAGACAAGCCAGGGAAAGCTTATGCGTACTATCCTCTTTTCTACTGAAAGGGTCTGTAAAGCATAGTATCTGCATTTAGCTTCCAATGCCCATTTCTTTGCATTTCATGAAAATTGCATTATTTATATTTGTACATTTTAGCCGAGGAACTTATTATCTTTTTTATCCAAGAGAAATGAAAGTACATATTTGCATTGTCAGGTTACTGCAAACAGTTGGGAAAGTGGTCTATTCATTCTATTCCTGGTAGTCTTTGCGCTCATTGCTGCTGGTTATGTTCTGAAGAAGGTAATTATGCTTCTTACCTACCTCTTTTGATGAGAAAAGTTGTGCTTTACTAGCCATTGGCTAGTTGGATTGCAGATATTCTCCATTCTGCCTTTGCACGAGTGTATATTTCATCGAGACAGGTGAATGTAATCAAGCTGATTGATTCATTGATCCCATAGTTCTATAACAAAGCAGAGTGGGACTTCCATTCTTTTATGTGGTTAATTCTTCATCTGTGTTTTACCAATTATCTCTTCAATTTCCCATGAATAGGTATTTTCTTCTGTGATGCATCAAAGATAGCTTGTAGAGGTTCTTTGGAACATGATGTTATGTATGACTGTGGGCAAAGATTTCCATTTAGTCATTGAGTTCTCTTTTGATTGAATAGGGCCTAGAGGATCCTACACGGAGCAAGTACAAGTTATTTCTAAGTTGCTCTTTGATCATTACTTCCGTGATCCCCCCAGAGTTGCCGATGGAACTGTCAATTGCAGTTAACACCTCTCTAATTGCATTGGCAAGACGTGGCATATTTTGCACAGAACCATTCCGTATTCCTTTTGCTGGCAAGGTTAGTGGTTCTATGACCACAATTGTTATTACCTGTCTTAGAAGTAGTCAATACTTGTATAAATATTTAACACCTTTTTGTATATGTTGGTTGTTGATGCAGGTTGATATATGTTGCTTTGACAAGACTGGTACTCTTACAACAGATGACATGGTATTGCGCTTTTGTGGATTCTGTTGTCTATGGTGTTGTTAATATGCTGCTTCCATCTGTTTTGGGATGTCATTATAATATGAGTTTCTGTTCAGGAATTTCGAGGTTTTGTTTGTCTGGATGGCAGTCAGGATTTGGAAACAGACACAAGTAAAGTGCCTGGGCGCACTCTGGAAGTTTTAGCTGCTTGTCATGCTCTTGTGTTTGTTGATAATAAATTGGTATGTTCAACATCATTTTGAAATGCATCATGTTAATGTAAACGTTCTGATCAAACTGTCTTTTAAATGTTGTCTTTGGCAAAGTTAAACTAATGTGATGCTATTGTAGGTTGGTGACCCTCTAGAAAAGGCAGCTCTCAAAGGTATTGACTGGATATATACATCTGACGAGAAAGCCATGCCTAGGAAGTAAGTAAAAAATGTGTTGATTCTTTATTTATTTTTGACTGTTATAGAGACAAAATAATTTCTCCTCCCTGTGTTTACTGTCTTGTTCATTTACATCGTGACTTGTCAAATCCAACCCTATTCTTTTCCTTTGTCAATGACAGTTAGAGGATTCCCTCAACCATGTGCCACAAACAGATGTCTGTTCCCTGTGTGTGGTCAATTACTAATTCATTCTTGTTTATACACTTATACTCATCATCTGGAAGCACTCCTAATGGTTCCCAAGGTAAAATTTGAGTCTGGCATGTCCCATTATTGTTGATCAGTATGTCCTATAACAACTGTCCAACTTTTGAGAAAAGCCTATAGATTAAAAAATTGATTTCGTTTCAGTTTGAGAGGCAATTCTCTGCATCTTCTTTTGTATATGAAAAAGGCAAATAAATAATGCCAGGAAGTGCAGAGTTTATGTAATTTGCCCTAAATTCATACATCCAAAATGAAACAAGAGCAAAATGTAGTTAGAGATGCAATTCTTATTCAAGAAATAGAACGAGATAAGCCTGCTTTGGAAACCTGCAATCAGATTAGATGATAATATAGATAAACTTGTGGAATACATCCAATTCTAAGGTTAGATCACATATACATATTGATCTCCACAGCAAATCTCCATGATTGCACGTGACCTCAACCATAATGAAGTTGGCGTTGGGAGACATGATGAGGTGCCCCAAGTATCCTCTATCCCAAGTCCAATAGTAGGACCTTATTCTCAATAGCCTCATGTGGTCCTTAACCATCATTGTGAGGTGGCGTACCTAGTGAAGGCTTTACACTGTTCCCCTTCATCATGTCAACCCCTCCTTTTATGATTGAAGATCCCATTCTTATTCACTTCAATAATTTATCCATGTTAGGAGAGTTGCAACCTTAGGTCCAAATGTCCAAAGGCGGACCTTATCCTCCTTGGCCTATATGATCCTTAACCATCATTATGAGGTGATCTCATGTGTTTCTTAACTGATGGTCCTTAACCATCATCATGAGGTGGCATGCTTGTTGATGTGAGTTTTGTTCCACTACAACATACCAAATTTCCAACTCTCTCTTGAATAAGGATGCTCATATGCTAAACAATGTACATGGATTGTGTGATCAAATGAGACAACCTCCAGGTTCCTTCTTTATTGTGGACTCTCACTCAATTTTATGATATGATATGCTGGTTATCACAAAGGGACTTACATTGTTCAATCAATGGAGATCAACTTGACTTTAACTTCTTCAATCACTTCCAACCAAATAAAATGCAAATGATAAGGGTTTAGAAAGCTATTCTACTCCTAGAATGTAAGAAATAGTGGATGTCTTTGTGACTCCACTAGACTTAGTTTAGCTATCAACATTAACCAAGCTAGTGCAATCTCCTAAGGTAAATGTAAGATGTTCAAACTACCACTATTCCATTAACACCATCCATCGATGCATATCAATGTGCAAACAATATTCGAAGCTAAGATCATAAATATGCCATTTGACCATGCAAGGTGTACTTACAATCAGCAAGCAGCTAGTGGTTTGGTCTAAGCGAGCTCACTAAAGATGCATCCAAAATATTTTCCATTCAACTAAAGACTATTTCTAATCTACTCTAAGTGAGGCATTGAAGAAACCATGCAATACTCCAAAGCAACACAAGTAATCCACCATGAAAACCAACAATGGATCAACAATTACTTTGATAGCATTATGGCAACAATTTCAACAAGTCTCCTCCTAGTCTACTTTAATCTTAATTAACTGTTACAAATGCGAAGGCCTTGGCCTTTTATAGTTGTTCAATTACAATGAAGGGCCAAGATCAATTCAAGATCAAGGGCTGAGATTTACCCATTACAAACCCTAATTAGGGTTGCCACCACTATCATCCAATTATATGAAGGTGCCACCTTGTGGGCCAATAAGAAAATTACAATGCTTTTGAGAGCCAATGAGCAAATAGATTAGGTAGAGGCACTAGATGCCTCCCACATGTACACTTGGCATAATATGATTGAATGTGCTTGAACACATGTAAGTGGAACCTTCTAATTGGCTGAAGACAAGTGGACGCCACCTCAACATCATTATCTCACAGATTTGATCAATTCTTTTGGTGATGAGAAAATATCTCTTGATACTCAACATTATCAAGCTTTCAATCGTGATGGTATATTCCCAAATTGGTTCAGTTTCCCAAATTTTCTCCATCTTTTGAAAATCTTCTCATTGTCATGACTTTGAATTTGTTTGTACTTGCAAGCTTGATATCTCTTTCGATGCCTTAACCTTGATCCTCCTGAAATGGTGAAGTCTTCATGTAGCTGGATCCTTAATATTGAATTTGGATTTCCGGAGGAAATTCAAGTTGATGACAAATTTTCTCTCCTCCCAGTCTTGCAAATTTGTTCTGTCTCCTTGTTCTTTGTTTAGAAATACCATCTTGATCTTGATCTTGAATTTGCATTTTCAACTTTAAGTATTATCTTCCTTGTTTTTTGCTTGAAGTTTCGAGCTTGATCATTGTAGCTCTCATTTTGTTTGAAGTTTTGAACTTAGCCTTGCCATTATCTTCTTTCTCTCCAAGCTTCTCCTTCAATCATCTTGCAAAACAAAATAAATTTCATTAAGCTCACAAAATGATGCATATAAACTATGAAGGAAATCTGAAAGCTTACATGATATGAAATTGCCTTTAGAGCTTTAAATCAATTTTTTCCTTTATTTGATTAAGAATTGTCAACTTTTTAAGGTTTGATTTTTTCTTATTTCTGCCCAGATTTCTCTCTCCAAGTTTCAATTTTGCTCAGATCTCTTTCCTTTTGCAAGCTCTGAATTCTGATTTGATAAAATCAGAGATTTATCTTTTGAAATTTCATCAAGATTGCCCCTCAATCAATAAAGTCACTGCCTTATTTTGAAATTGCTGCCTTACATCTTTTGAATGAAATCTATTTTCACTTCATCAATTTTAATTTTTTCACCAACTCCAATTGATTTTCCTTGAGCGCCCATTATGGGAAGGGTGGATGTTTTGGATTGTTGGGATGAAAAATCCCAAGTCTTGGAAAATTCTGCCCAAAGACCTCTATGGCAGAGATTTGGTGAAGTTGGGATTGAAAACCCCATGTTCATGAGAATTCTGCCCTTGATTGAGGTGTTCATACATCACTTCTTCTTTAAAATTTTGATCAGTTTGCCACTCACCTTTCATATTGAGCCTATAAAGTGGAATCCAATTCTTGTTGTCACCTTGAAACGCATTATATCTCCATTGGAAACATGGCGGAAATCCCAAGATTTCCGACCTCATTTTAACCTGATTTCCCTTCATTTTGTTCAAAAAACTTGGCCTTTCCCTTTCAAATTTCATCGAACTTGTCCTTCAAACTTCATTTTTTCCCCTCTTGATCAACTTGGAGTTGATAATTTCCATTGAAAAGTCCATTATAGCTGGGCGGAATTTTTGAATTCTTAGGATTTTGCAAGGGCGGAAATCCCAAGATCTTGAGATTTCCGACCCTCACCTTGCATGTTCATTTTGAAAACATGAGTTCAATTTCATGTTTGAAATGGCTCTCAAGGTTTACTTATCATGAATCTCAATCCAATTTGTAATTCGAGTTGGCTGAAAGTGCATTACCATAAGAATCCAATCCATTTTCATTTTCACTCATCATTTTTCTCTAAGGGTTTAGTTGATTTCATCTTCTCTCCTTCAATTTTGTCCTTCACCAAATTGGCGTTCAACTTTCACCCAAGGCCACCTTCTTTCTTACCTTGAAGAAATTCTGCCCAAGGGCCTGCATGGCAGAGTTTTTGAGTTCTTAGAATTTTTCTTGGGTGGAATCCCCAAGTTTTGGAGAATTTTGCTCTTGTATTCTTACAATGATTTTCAAGCTCATTTCAAACTTTCATGAGGGAGTTCATTTTTTGATTTTCACCTCATTGCATTGTAAGGAGAGATGGCGGAAATTTTGAGAAGTTAGGATTTTTCTTGGGTGTTTCTAAAAAATTCCTGACTTAGCCAAATTTTAGGATTCAACATACCTCCATCGGTGTTATCTCCCACAACTTTTCTTGACTTTCTAAAATAAAATTGAAACTGGATCAAGGATTTTCAACAGATTTCAACTTGTTTCATCACAAATCCCTTGATTTCAATCTCACCTCCTTGACTAGCTGCCCAACTCTTGCCCATACCCACTGATTGACTTGACTACCCAGCGAGCCAAAGTTACTCAAACTCATCTCTTGGACTTGGAGACTTGAAAATTGCTACCATTTAAGACCACCTAAAACCACTACTCCTACTGCTAAAGAAAAGATAGGGGGTCCCCATTTGCAATGAGGCGATGGTGTGAAAAGCTCACATTATGATCCTTAACCATCGTTATGAGGTGGTCTCATGTGTTTCTTAACTGACTAATGTGAATCTCATTGTTCTCTCTCTTTGCACTCTTTCCTCCCACATGACCGATTATTACAAATTCCATTGATAATATATCAAATTCAAATATTCATTTGTTGTTTGTTTTTAGAACTAATCAAAGAGCAATTAATTGAAGGTAGAATATTACCATAAAGATGAAAAGCCAAAACTAAGAGTAACCACACAAAAATCCAAGGAGGAGACATAAGATTTGTAAGGGGGAAAAACAAAGAAAAAACCCCCATGATTATGTAGATCGCTTAAAGCCTAAAGAAAAATACAATGAGAGAGAGAGATTGAGCCTAACATAGAAATGCTTACATAGTAGAAAAGAGAGAAGCACCCCAATATATAGAGGTGAGACAGAAGAGTTACAAAGTAACTCCCAAGACTAATAATGCCATCTAGCATCCTATGTGGGTCAAGTGTGTCACGTTATAAGGAGGAAAACTAATATTCCAAATATTTGGAATAAACAAAATGAGCTGTGAGAACTCATAAGAGGACATGAATGAAAAGATTAAAAATCTTAAGGAAAAGAAAGGTGAAATCGAGCAGAAATGAGGCAAAACTTAGCAAAATAAATGCAAATATGCATAACGAATGAAAAGATTAAACTGAGAGTTGTAAATCTTAAGGAAATGAAACGTGAAATTGAGCAGAAATGAGGCAAAACTTAGCAAATAAATAGAGATCTGAATAGAAATAAAAAACTTATGAGCAGGTTTATCAATATATAATTGCATGGAAGCAGATAACAAAGGCACAAAAAAGGTTATAGGAAGGAGAAGAGTGCATATGTACACCAATATGAAGAGATGAAATGAAGAATTTAGCGCAAAAAAGAAATAGACAAGAAACAGAGTAATGTAAATGATTTCTAATGGATTCTAAATGAATTAGCAGGTTGAGGTAGGTAAAATGAGGTGAATGGTGCTACCAAAAAAAAAAAATGCTGGGAAAGGCAAACATAAACTGAGAGGTGTTACAAGCTGGAAACAATGGTAAGAATGATAACTGATAAGAGATAGGCAGAAATGTCACAAGGATTAATCGTTACCTAAAATTCCAAAGGTAGCAAAGAAGAATAAAAAAAGAGACAGATGTTACAAAACAAGGATAATGAAAAAGAGGATAGGCACTAAATAAGGTAAATAATCAATAGAAATTGGATACACATTGACAAAGCCAAATAAGCCAAAGGAAACTTTGAAAGAGGCAAACCAAAATGTAACAAAGAACAGTGATGAGTAAAACCGTCCAAAGAAGAAACCAGCGATAAATTTAACAATAATAGCATATAATACAATGACAACTATTGCAAGTCTTGATAAAAAGCTAAGGATAAAATAACTAGTGATGAAGATATACGAAAACAGATTAAAATAGCGCTAAAAGGAACCAAGAACAACACTAATGAGGCTGCGCTAAAGAGAATAAATAACAAAGATTTAGGTGCAGCTTAACAAGGCAACATAGGTGCAAAATAATGAGATTCCTGAATGCAAGAATGCAGCAAATGATGAACTACTACCAAAAGCTAAACACCAACTGCAAATGTGCAACTTTATAATGCAACATGATTGCTATTTAGTAGGGTAAAGGAGTATGCAACACGAGTTAGAGAACATGAAGGGAGCTAAAATGAAAAATTGAAATCTCTGCAAAAAAATAAACACTTGATCATTGACTTGAAGGGAAAACAGCTATATCAAAGTGCAAGAGTTTACAGTTAAGGTGAAGAGCCATTACAGAAATCAAGGAGAAAAACAGATGAAGTGCTTAAAAAGGTAAAGAAAAGGATGATCTGAAGAACCAAATGGAGAACTTATAATAGAAAAAATAATGTTTTTATTAAGGTTCTTGAAAGGTAACACAGAGAAATTGGCAGATAAATGCCCACTTCTTGATCCAGATAATGGTTTGATCAAGATATTTAAGAATAAATGAGAACATTATTCAAAGCCATCTCAGCAATAGTATCTGGCAAACTTGAGTATGAATAAAATATTTAACTCAATGAGCACAAAACATTGAACTTGCAAGTGAAAAGCAGAATAAATATTTCTGAAACTGAGCAGAAGAAAATGTTACGATCTTGCATACAAGCTTATTTTACCATGACCGGAATATATAAAAGTTAGCATTTTAAACTTGAAATGAAACAAACTTGAAATTGCAAGTGAGCTATAACCTTTCATAATAGAACAATAGAGGTTAAGCGGGCCAAAAAAAGTTAGAAATCTCTGCACAAAAAATGAGATGGATGAAAGCACAACTAAGCGAAAACTCTTCTCTTCTTTCTTCATAGAATTGATGAAGAATATATCTTCGAAAAGAGTGCTCCAGAGGTGAGTGGTAGTCCTTCAATAACACAAGCTCAAGAAATGATTAGTAGAAACCTGCTCTGATACCGTGCAAGGAAAATAACATAAAGTAATAGAAAAAAAGGAATTAAAGAGCAATTGTTTGAAGGTAGAATATTACCATAAAGATGAAAAGCCAAAACCAAGAGAAACCATACTAAGATCCAAGGAGACACGAGAATCTCCATTCTTCCTAGTTCCAGCACCCTTTCCCAGCTCTCATCCAACTTTTTCTTAAGCAACCATTGTAGAAGAATCTTCATTTGCTGCTGAGTAGAGAAAGGAGGCTTTAGGCAGCCCTGCCCACACCATGTTTTTTTACTGACGGCCAAAGAAGACTGCTTCCTCATTGAATTTGAGCATCAATTGCCTTTGTTGTAATGAATGCATTGATCTGTGATGCAACCGAGAACCATTACTAGCAGTTACTAGCAGCAGCAGTCATGGAAAATTTAGGGTTAGTAATGACACCATTTTCATGGAATGAATATGAACCACATTGAATGGATGTGTTCTAGGAATTTGGTGGGGGATGTTGCAAAATTCTTTATAAGACTTATATTCTGAATGGAGGTGCTCTAGGAATTTGGTGGGGGATGTTGCAAAATTCTTAGGTTTGATTTCACGCCATGTATGGAGTTAAGGGCATTGTGTACCTCTAAGCATATGGATGGTCTGTGTAGCTAGTTAGATGTATAAGATAAGATGCCTTAATATGTTCACCTTGAAAATTGCCACGATTAATATAGATTTCTTGATATGGACATCCCAAAGATCATCTTGTTGGATAAGCTGATGAAATATGGACATCCTGAAGATCGATATCAATTGTGAATTATTCACAGATGAGGTTCATGCATATTTAATTGGACATGCTTTTCCTAGCATCAAGCTTAGTCTTTAGTAGTGTTTTCAGACTGCATCAAGGAAATGTGTTTTAAAAATTGCATGTGGGCGTATTTCTGCTCCACACAAGGTCTAATTGGCATTCTGTATTTACTTGAACTGTTTAAACCATATTTTGAGAATTTCATTTGCAGCCAGAATATTATATTCCATGGATAAGTTTAGGTTCATGATCCTAATGTATAACAATATGAAGAAACCTCCCCAATTTGCAAGAGAAACTATTTGATGGATCTGGTTTGGCCAACCATATTGGATAGCAGTCTTCTGCGAGGAAGCAAGTTAAGGAACTTCTTCAGAATATATTCTACAATCTTGAAGAAACAATTGTACCTGCTGTGATTTGTTACATTTGAACTATTTGCTTTGTACCTTAGATTCATAGTGTGTAAATATCTTGTTGTAAATTATACTTGAGCATTGCTTGATTATGTGCATATATTAATTTAATGATCTTGTCTTATTTGTAGGAGCAATGGGCAATCTGTGCAGATAATGCAAAGGCATCATTTTGCATCTCACTTGAAACGAATGGCTGTTGTAGCACGAGTTCAGGATGAATTTTTTGCTTTTGTAAAGGTTGGTTGGGAATGGATCTGTTATATGTCTCATTCCTTTAAATGTTTGCAGTTTTATGTGCCTGAAATGAAAAAATAACTTTGAACAGAGTATTTGTTAAACCTATTTGGCATGATCAACATGAACAGTGTCTTCAATTTTGGTTGAAGTTTTCTGTAGTATAGTGGTAACATTGTATATCAAGATTGTAACCTTGGTCAAGGAAGTAACAGTTCTAGAAAATTGTTTGTGCAGAAATATGTAACACCGTATAATTGTAACATTTAATTTCTTCATTAACTGTAATGTAATACTAATTTTTAATTTCAAGAAATTATTGATGTGTTATATGCTCAAAATGTAGTAGACAAAATTAGGTTTAAAATTCCACCTCTGTAACTGCAATAATTAATATCCCACATTTTTACAAAGTGTAATTGTGTTTTCTTGTATTTCCTTTTCCTTAAAGTTCAAAATTTATGATTTACTTTAGCGATCTTTTTCATAGCTTTATTTAAGTATCTGTAAGAGGAGCCAGAAACATCTCTTTAGCAAATCTATTAAAAAAAGGTTCAAAAAATGGAAAGGCAGAATACAATGAAATTCTGAAAATAATAATAAGGCAGGGGTTTTTACACATGCAACTCCAACCACAAACTTTAGAGTCCAGACAGGACAGTCTGTGGCATTAGATTGATTGATGAAATGATAAACATTGCATAAATTAGGACTTCCCTCAACTATACACTATTGTGATGAGGAAATGTAAATACATCATGACATAATCCATTATGACACCTAAATATAATATAAAATACTAATCTTTCTCAAGTAGATTGCCATTTGTGTAGACCACCCCAAGTGGATGCCCATGTTGCCTACCACTAGGGCTAAGGGGGCAAAGATCTGCTCTTGAGCTTGGATAGGACAATCAAGAAGCCCCTATTATGATCTCCTATCCAACTCTACCATGATGGACTATTACCTTAGGGGATGAGGCATGGATAGGGAAAGTAGGCCCATTGGGGCCAAGAGGGTGAGTGTGCGCTCTTGGGCTTAGTACAATATGGCTTCGGGTGGACCTATCATGCTTGTTTCTCCACACCCTAATGTGTTTGAATAGTAGAGTGATACATATATTGTATATATATAATGATTTAAAGATTATTAGTATTACATGTTATTATCTAAAATTAATAATTGAAAGTATATATGTATATGTACTTGGTTATGGTTGTAGGGTCTGAATCCAGGCTCATATTGTCAAAAGTGCATACTTTACTTGGTAAATATATAACCTTAACCCTAACTACTTGTAATTGTGATTCTAGGGCAAATGGGAAGGGAACATTACAATTGGTATTAGACCACCGTGGTAAGGATGAAGCTTACATCCACCACGAGCGAACAAATGGGCAACGAAAATGGGGCCTTTATGGAGCAAACCAATCAAAGTCATGGAGTAAAATGAAAAATTTGAAACAACCTAACTTCTCCTCCAAGCCATCCAAAACATGACTCTAGATCCCACTTGACTATTGGGAGGGAAACCAACTCCAACCTCACTAAAAGTAACAACCAAACAATGGTATCAACACCTAGTTTAACAAGACTCCCTGTGGTACCTAGGCAAGAACACATGGTAGAAGATGAAGTAAATTATCCAACCTATGATAATGTGGAAGAACTCACATAAGTATGCTCAAGACTAGATCCTGAAGTTCGGAGGAACAATTGGAATGTCTCCTTTAGGGAAGAACTCGTGGAATTGTACTCAAGGCTGGATCTTGAAAATATGGATAAACACCACTGGCCCAAGCTGGTTGTTGGGGAGAGGCTAGTCCGTAGAAAGAAGATGTGGATGAACAAAGCAAGGAGTGGTTGAGCAAATGGGACATTGACTTGTAAAATGTCCCGACACTAATGAAGAGAGAAAAAAACCTGTGTTAGAAAAGTCAAGGTCGCCATGTGGACAAAGTGAATGGGGCGAAAAAAGCCCATTATGTGAAGAGTTCAACCCCACTTGGGATCAGGACTAAAACGTTTACTTGCTGGTGGCAATTAAGGGTAAGACTAGATTGTTAGTGGTGCAAAGGAGTTGTTGAAATTGAATGACACTTTATCTTTGAATGTGCTGCTTACCAAAATATCTGTGATCAGTATGAGAACAACCTGAAAGAGGGCTCTGATGATAACAACCTCAACATTGGACATACAATCTGTATTTTCTGATCTCTTGTCTGCCAAACACATTATTTTTTACTTTTACCATAGTTCCAGGGAGTTTCCCGATGATGGGAATTGGGGACGGGTTTCAAGATGGGGACAATGGGCCTAAATTTGGGGACGGTACGGGGACAGAGGCAAAGTAATAGTGATATACAAATTGAGGTGAATTTAAATCGTCAATGCAAAATCTGAAATATAACATCTTTGTGAGTGCTCCATGAAAGTCAAATTAGTTTTCATGAAGTTAAAGGTTGCAATTAATATGTAATTGCTTGTGCCACGTAGAAAGCAACCTAGCGACGTCCCTGATGGAGGTGAATGGGTTTTGGGGAGGGGGAGACAAAGGGCCTAAAGATGGGTATAGCAAGGGGACGGTGCCATAGAGAAGGTGATATACAAATCAAAATGAATTGAAATCGTCAATGCAAAATCTGCAATATAACATCTTTGTGAGTGCCCCATGAAAGGCAAATTAGTTTTCACGAAGTTAAAGGTTGCAATCAATACGAAATGGCATGTGCCATATAGCAAGTGACTTGGTGATGTTCTTGGCAGAGGTGGATGGGTTTCAGGGATGCGAGGACCTAGGGCCTAAATTTGAGGACAACAGGGGGGGGTTGGTGGTGGATGAATTGTTATACAAATTGAGGTGAATTGAAATCATCGATGCAAAATCTGCAATTCGACATCTCTGCGAGTGCCCCATGAAAGGCAAATTAGTTTCCACAAAGTTAAAGGCTGCAATCAATATGTAATGGCATGTGCCATATAACAAGCAACCCAGTGGAGTCCTATGTGGAGGTGGCAGAGGTGGTGGTGCTTTGGGGGGACGTTTCCCCCAGGTCCCCAAGTTTTGTAAACGTCCCCAAATCGGGGACACCCCCGTGGTATTTTGGGGGGGATGCGTCCCCTTGGAACAGTGCAAGTTTTTACAACACTATCTGCTGTGATAACAGGAAATCAATGGACATAACATGCAAACATGATTGCTACTGGATAATTTAGAAAGTGTACACACAAAAGCATTGCATGCGGAATGAAATAAAAAAGAATTATATAGTAATATGTGAAATGTTTTGTACATTGTCATATTGGGTTTAGCCTTGTTATTTGGTTGACTAGATTAAATTAGTTGATAGATCTGATCAAATTTATATGTGATTTGTTCTCAAATGTTGTACTTTATGGTTAGAACAAGAAAGAAAATAACTTTGCAATGTCAAATCATTTTGGAGTCCTTAAACATTAGAGATACCTCTTGGAATGAATTTGCATGGTAACAGATTATTTTTGGGGTGTGGTTAAAATTGTTTTATTGGAAATGAGATTGTTAGGTGTTAAATTGGCAGCTCCATTCTGTTCTTTTGTTTATTCAACATTGTAGTGTACTGGATGTAATCAATAATCTGTTTCAGATAAGACATTGATTGTTAGAGATAAAAAACTGCAAATGGTCTAAACATAAATGATGAAAAAACTAAACAGATTCTATTACTCATCAGATTTTATTTAAGAATCAGTGACAACCGAATTGTTTTTAAGTTATAATGAATATTTCACTAAAGATGATTTGGGCATATAACTTTCTTATGACTAGATATTTGCATGTTTGTACTGAAGATTCTTGTTGCATGGACTTTTGACTACAGGGCGCACCTGAAACGATTCAGGAGAGACTGTTAATTTCACCCCCTGGATATGTGGATACTTACAAGCATTATACTCGTCAAGGCTCTCGAGTTCTTGCCCTTGCATACAAGCATCTTCCTGAAATGGCTGTATGTAGATGATATTATAGTTCTTGTGTTTTCTTTTCCTATCTTTTTTAAAAATGGGATATGATTACATTCATGCCAATATTATAGAATGCATTGTTTATTGAGTAATTGAAGCTTGCTATATTTATATTATATTAATGTGAATTACTGGTAGACATTCTTAGAATTAGAAGTATACAACTGTAGCGCTGTTTTTCTTAAAAGTAAATATGCATCTATGGAGAGTATAAGGTCATCGAACCTGAGATTGAATGAAGATTTAATGAGTCTGATGCGCCTGTTTTGAAACAGGATTTAATAAAATAATGTGATTTTATCAAATAAGTAATAACGGTGAAAGAAGATTTAAGAAATAAATAATAATATTAAAATAAATAAATAAAATATTTTAATACGATATAATTAATACAATTACAATATAAATATAATATAATTACAAAATAGATAAATAAATAATAACTAATTTCTTATATAACATTTTAAAACTTTTAAGTATTGATAATCTGATTATTATAATATTAATATTTAATCATTTTAAACAAATAAAATAATATTGAATATTTAACATTTAATACATTAATAAACTAGAGAATGCGATTTCATAAGGAAGAGATGTATCTTTAAAAATCCCTAAAGACTCAACCCTTGGACAAATAAGATACAAGTATGTTTGATCGATTGTGGAAGAGGGGATGGAACCAGGAGAATCCAAGAAGGATTACTTCTTAAGTTTGGAGGACTTCCTTAGCAAATGCCCAACCATTATCAAGCACAAAGTAATGGAAACCCAACAATTCTTACGGAAAATAAAAGAGTAAGGATGGGAGAGCATCGAAGACTTGAATCTATTAATCATTCAAAGCGCTCAAAGAACCTATGATCTGCCTAGCATTTGGAGGGTTCATTACTACCAATTCCTGGTCCTTAGATGCATAAGCAAAGAATCAATCAGACAGAAAACGGCGACAAGGAAATAATGCAGAAATAGATATAACGCAACACTCAGACTTGGAGATAGACGGCTTAAAATCATTTCAGAGCAGGAGTCTGAGGGAAGACATGGCTGCCGTACATTCTTGCAGTGTAATGGATTCCACATTTGGGAGCTGGAGCTGATTGAGGGTTTCTTTCAGAGGAGAAGACCCCATTGAGGTGCATCCAATTCCTGTTCGAACTTCTTAAATATCCTGGAGTTGCATAGGAAATGATCTTTCTGAGTTGCTGTTATATTCACCATCGTTGCTGAAGAATATTGATTAGAATATCATTGGATATCATGTCAGTAATATAACAAGTTGAATAACAAGCTTTGAGTTCAGTGTGATTGATTGAATGGAAGTTAGGACACTAAGATGCTACTAACTGTTTAATAAAAATAACTCAGTGGGAGAAAAAGTGCCATATATTGGGATTGATTTCATAAACACAGGCAAGTGCATATTTTGGAAACTTGTTGAAGTTTGCGATATTGTGGAAACTTGGAGTTAAGTTTGGTCAATACATTGCTGCCCCTTTGAGTTCGCAAGGACATTTACAGGCTGTTGTGAATTAAGATTAATGAATGTTTGAATCGTTGAAACTTATTTTCTGTTGATATTATGCTAATTGCAGAGTTTGAAGAGTTTCACATATAGCACTTCATGCTGGCCGCAGGTGGTTCATTGAACGTAATATTCTTAAACAATACATATTAACTTTAAAGATTATCAAGATAAATGACATTGCATTTGCCATTCTCCCAACTGGTTTTGAAAATAAGTTTAATAGAAGAAAGTATCTTGAAATTAATTTTAAAGAAATCAGCCCCAGCCCCAAACCCTATAAGACCTGACACGGACATTACATAGTCCAAGTCTAATCAATGTCAGACTATGAAAGAACACACATGTATTTCAGAAGAAAAGCTGTCCTGAATTTGATTTTGGCTTTACACAATTCTTTTGGCTTTGTAATGTATTTATAATCTATTGTACACAGCATTATATTACTTGTGGCTTTGATCAAATTTAGTGGAACCAGTAATTTTATTTTCATTTTGAGAGTTCTGGACCGTAACTACATACATGTGCACATTGCAGGTTGGTGAGGCTAGGAGTCTAGAAAGAGAAACTGTTGAGAGTGAGCTTACCTTTGCAGGATTTGTGGTCAGTAATTTATGTTCTCATATGCATGTTTGTTTCTAATTAAGACATTGCAGATCCTTTTCCATTGGATATAATTCCTTTTTATCTGCATTCTGAGTTGTTTCTATTCTTTTTCTTCAGGTCTTTAATTGTCCTGTACGTTCTGATTCTGCTGATGTACTTAAGGAACTTAAAGCATCATCACATGACTTGGTATTTCATGCCCTCTCTTTGCTTTATTTGGAAAAAACAGAATTTTGTTTGAAATGTCTGAAGAAATGAGGAAGTAACATTTTAAGGAAATTAATTCAAAAAACACCTTAAAAAGGCTAAAAGCTATAAGGGGGAGGATTATCTTTGCAAATTGAGCACATCATATTTTACCTGATTAAAATTGAACTGCTCTTTGTTTGATTCTGTTATTAATAATTTTTAATAATTATCTCCCCAAATTTCTGGAAAATTTTTGCTGTCTCCAGAATGTGGGCCCAGCCCTGCTGTACTTGTTTCAAAAACCTGAATAAACAGCCGATGACATTGATTGCTTGGATTTCATTTTTATACAGGTGATGATTACTGGCGATCAAGCCTTGACAGCTTGTCATGTTGCTGGTCAAGTTCACATTGTTTCACAACCTTCATTGATCTTAACTCCAATGAATAACAATGATGGGTTTGAATGGATTTCTCCTGACGAGATGGTGAAAATTCCTTACGGGTAAGTCTTTTGGCATCCTCCTTATTGAGTGCAGTGATTGTTCACAACAGGTGCAGACAACCACGAGTTTGTCACTGTAAATTGTGTTTCATCTATATACAAGTTACTGAAGAGGCAGTTTCCAACAAGTTTTTGAGTTTTAGTGATGGCTTATGCGCATTTTATACTTTTAATGCTACATGCTTCTTTAGGGAAAATGAAGTGGAGGACCTATCAGTTTCTCATGACCTTTGCATAGGTGGGGATTGTTTCATGATGTTACAACGCACAAATGCCTTACTATTAGTCATCCCTTATGTCAAGGTATAAGCCTATACATTAGCTAACTCGTCATTTTGTTGATTGAGTTATTGCTTCAACAACTATCATAGTATATTGTATCTCATCTAATTGAACCACAGGTTTTCGCAAGAGTTGCCCCTGAGCAGAAAGAAGTTATATTGACTACTCTTAAGATGGTGGGAAGGATGACATTGATGTGTGGGGATGGTACAAATGATGTTGGCGCTCTCAAACAAGTAGGGTGGCATATTTGTATCTATTATTTAACAAACATCTAAGTTTATAGGGAAGCACATTACAGAGAATGATTTTGACAAGAAACGCGATGTACACTGAAAATTTTGTAGGCTCATGTTGGTGTAGCTCTTTTAAATGCAATCCCACCTACTCAATCATCTGAAAGTTCCACCTCAGCACAACCATTGACTTCTGGAGGTAAAATCTTCAGAGATGCATTCTTCTACTTTATTTTCTATGCTGATTCAGTATGTAGTCTCAACGGGTTTGTTGTGATTCTGTTTTTAACAGCCAAAACATTAAAATCAAGGAAGTCCAAAAGTGGAGTTTCTGATTCAGCGGGTCAGTCATTAAATGTCAACCCCATTGATGATGGATCAACAGGTGCTATGCCCACAAATCGATCAGCAAGAAGTAATGCCTTGACTGCCGTATCTCAATCTCATGGTTCATCTAGTAATCGACATCTTAATTCTGCAGAGAGACAAAAGCAGAAACTGAAGAAGATTATGGATGAGATGGGAGAAGAGGGAGATGGCAGAACTGTTCCCATGGTCAAGCTTGGGGATGCATCAATGGCTTCTCCTTTCACTGCTAAGCATGCTTCTGTTGGGCCAATAACAGATATTATTCGGCAGGGACGAAGCACACTGGTGACAACCTTACAGATGTTCAAGATATTGGGATTAAATTGCTTGGCCACAGCTTATGTATTAAGTGTGATGTACTTGGATGGAGTTAAGCTAGGTGATAGGCAAGCAACCATCAGTGGCATATTTACTGCAGCATTTTTCTTGTTCATTTCTCATGCCCGACCTTTGGACAAGCTTTCTGCCCAGCGCCCACATCCAAATATATTTTGTTCCTATGTTTTTCTTTCACTTCTAGGACAGTTTGCTATACACTTGACTTTTCTCATCTCAACTGTAAAAGAAGCCGAGAAGTATATGCCAGAGGAATGTATTGAGCCCGACTCAGAATTTCATCCCAATTTGGTTAACACGGTCTCTTACATGGCCAATATGATGATACAGGTAGCTACATTTGCAGTAAATTATATGGGCCACCCTTTCAACCAAAGTATTCGGGAAAATAAACCCTTTCTCTATGCATTGAGTATGGCTGTTATCTTTTTCACTGCTGTCACCTCAGACATGTTCAGAAGCTTGAATGATTGGTTAATGCTGGTTCCTTTACCCTTTGGTAGAAAGATCCTTTTCTGGGCTTTTCTTATGATGATAAGTTGTTTTATTTGGGAGCATACACTGCGATGGCTATTCCCTGGTAGGATGCCTTCATGGAGGAGGCGGCAGCGGCAAATGTCTTCTAGTCAGAAGAAAATTGCTTAGTTTTGTCTCATCATTTTTATTATTTAGAAGTTTTTACTCCAGCAAAGCCTCTGTTCTTGAGGTCAATTGGTCTTGAATGCTCATTTATTTGGATTTTCTCAGTGGAGTTCTTAAATCATGGGCAGAAAACTAGTGCGCATTCGGCTGTTATAACTGAAAGGCCTACTTGGTGATGTTGCCAAAGAGGGAACTTCTCTTCCAGTGATTGTTACCATGATTAATTATTGTAGGCAATTTATTCAAATGTCTAAATGGGAAAGAGATTCCCATAGTTTTTTAGTTGATATATTCTAGAAGCTTCTAGTTAGTTATTGTATGCTGCCCACTTCCTTTGCCTCTCTGGCAGAAAGATTTTGACAGAATTTGAAATGATATTTTATTTTGTGAAGCATTCTTTGGAAATGATACCAGATTGTTTCTTTTTCTTGTACTGCTCACCTTTTCTTCTTATTAAGATTTCAATATGGTAATCTTAATTTTAATGGAGTAAGATTGAGTGGGAAACCTGTAGGAATGCGTGGATGAAACTTATGAGCTGCTTATACAGATTATTCTATGGAATAGTTTTATTGTAGATTCCGAATGGTTATGATGCACTTGTACCAACCTATATGTGTAAGGGATATTTCATTAAGCAAAATTATTTTAATGCATGTGATACAGTAGTCAAAACTGATGTGTTTAGGTGATATTGCACACATCAAATTATGATCTTTATGTCTTTTCTTTTTGTATTTTTATAATTATATATTTATAGTGAAT
This sequence comes from Chamaecyparis obtusa, assembly GCA_027943335.1. Lineage (NCBI taxonomy): Eukaryota > Viridiplantae > Streptophyta > Pinopsida > Cupressales > Cupressaceae > Chamaecyparis > Chamaecyparis obtusa. The sequence goes on along the minus strand of BSBK01007436.1, from coordinate 1,014,565 downwards.
GGTTCAGAGTCAGACTTAGATTATAGTCTATTTTCTCCGCCGTTATATCCAAGGCATTGATTTGGAAGATTGTTTTGGTGACTTCTGCACGCACATTTAGATAAAGAAAATGTTTCTTAGTCAACTCAATTTTTACTAAAAGAAATTTATAAGGTAATTTAAGGTTTCATTATCGAATTTCTTTAGGATGCTTTATTCAAAAGCATAGATGAGTGGGCTGAAATAGTGAACAAATCGCATAACATCAAATAATAGGCCTTAGCTATGAAATTTTATTGATTAAATTGAACAAAATTTTACAAATAATTCTTCCATTCAAACGGGCTCTGGTGGGAAAGAATCCCTTTAAAGATTATATTACATATTTTGAGGGATATTGACATTCCCCTATTTACAATAATTTAATGGATTCCCCTCGTTATACTTAAAGCATAAACTATTGCAGACACTTGTATTACAAAACATCATTTGTGCTGTTTTACATCTAATTGCCGTATCCCTGCCGGCATTTTTTGCTTGGGTGAGAGATCCTGCATGTATTGTAGCCCGTAGTATCCATCTAGCTTGTATTGCTTGCTCGGGTGAGAGATCTTGCTTGTATTGCTCCTAAGCAAGAACACATTGCTCATTCCATGCTTAGGTCATTGTTAGTATCGTTAAGGCAATGAAATAATAAAATCACAAGGGAGAGATGTTCCTTAAATTATATAGATCTTACCTTTTGTGATCCTCTGTTTCTCAAAGGGTTGTTCATAGAAGTAATAAACTGTTATCATGATATTAAATGCTAAAAGTGATAAGCTTACTAGTATTAGAACTGTACTATGTAAATTGCTCATGACAATAATTTATATATAACTAAGATTGTTTTTATTCTGGATTATTATACATATATATCGAAGTCTATTTTAGCTTGACAAAATATTTTGAAGTAATCCCATGTTATGCCTTTACCTGACTAGGTTGTTGAGTAACAATTTGGCTAAGCTTGGGATCCTTGAGAAATACGTTGCTTTAATTAATTCAAACTCTAGATCACTGGTTTCCTTCATGCATTGAGCATTTTTCTTTTTAGCTTTATATCTAATCTCAATCTGTGGTGCCTTTTATGGTTTTTGAACCCGAATTTCTTACAGGAATCATCCTTTGGTTTTATTATTATTTGAATGCTACAACTTACCAGCTTGGGTAGATAGCAGTAAAGAACTTTATTCTCAATAATATATCAAATTTCTATTGTTTGGTTTAATTCCTATCTCTAAAAACCTTGCAAGTTACGATGTATTCTAAGAGCTTTAACTGTATCCCAGTAAAAAAGTAGGGATCCATCTTAGATCATCGGGTCTATGACTCAAAAAAGAAACTTTTATCTATCCTGGGATAAGATAAACGAACAAAGCCTTAATATTGTTATTTTCTTGAAATAAAGGAGTGACAAGGCAATTATTAAAGTCAGAATGAAGAGGGGGAGTTTAACCTTTGACAAGCCTATTTCCATTACTTATGATAGTTAAAAATCTCTTTTTTGTAACAGGAAGGCCCAACATAGAACATTTCTATAGTATCTATATGTAACCATCTGGTATGAACAACCTATTGATATATAAATTTTACTGCAATTATGACAACAAAGGAAGGTACTGCTAAAAGAAATTGTCCGATGACAATTTATACTAATAGCTACTTATATTAGCATATCTTGAGAGTCTAAAAATATGAACAGAGACAATCTTCTGTAGGTATGGACAAAGAGCTAGTAAACATAGTGTATACAAGTCTTACAGTATAATAGCGAGCCCATAATATCGATACACCAAAAGGGGCTGATAATAAAGTATAAGATACTACCATAAAGGCTAGGCTTATTTACGACGGATAAAGATCATCTCCTCCTTTGAGCTAGAGTCATCATCCTCCTTTTCGTACAATCTAGATGTCTTTTTCCATGGGCATTTCCCAACAACAATGCTTTTGATCTCCAAATTGAGCCGCTCCTTTGAAAGTGATGATAGGGTGTTTGGAATGTCGAATCCTTCCTCTCTGAAGTACTAAAGAATCCATTCGTTATTAGCTGTGGTTTCAACCTCCAACCATTTGATCAAGAATTGGGAATTTCTTTTCATATCTGGACAATGAGTATTAAACAAGACTTGATCCTTGATAAAGATGATTTGACGCCAAGTGAAGTTATCATGGTTGAGAAGCGCCTCAAATTCAACCCACATGTATTCCTCAGATAGGGGGATAAGAAAATGGTCGTTAATGCTACAAACCGCCCTTTCTAAGCCATGAAGATATTTATCAAGAAATATCTTCCTACAGGTTTCCACTATCCTCTCCTTCGGGATGTCTGCCATTAGAAGGCAGGCGATAAACGTCCCTACCAGGTGACCATTGGTGCGAGGGGTAAAGCCGTAATCAAAGTGATGATCACCTAGAGATTTGATGAGGGCTCGCCTAGATATATCATCTAATGGTTTCAAAATCTCATCCCATCTCTCCGGGGTGATGAGACCAGAGAAGGGCATTGTCCTATAGCTATCATTTTGGAAGGTAAGGATATTTGTCTCCATGGGTTCTAAGATGCTCAAAAAATAGATTCAAGTTTGTCTATGAGATTGAGAACATACTACAAAGCCTGAATACTAATTTAAACCCGTTAGAAGATTCTAGGAGAGTCTAGAGAAAGGTATTCATTTTCCTAACTCTAGTGTAGTTAATGTGGGAATCACAATAAAGATTAATTATGAAGCGTAGTTGGAAGGCAACTTGTGACGAAGTGTACTTCCAGCTTGGATGCATATCTTTATGATTTTTAATTCATGTGTGTGAGGGATGATGATGCTGTAATTAAGCCTTATTTACTGGCACCAAGTGTCTAGGGATACTTGCCTTTTGGGGGAGATCTCCTATGATAAAGTTGTCAAGTGCGGGGAAATATATATGCTGAAATTTAAGAAAATCATGGATGATTTCTAATCATGCTTGGTTTAAAGCTTAGGGGAAAGGATGTGATTTGAAGGATCGAGTAATAATCTGTAGTGGTAGGACACCTGTCAATAGGCGGGATATTTATGCTTATGTTTTGCTAATACTAATATTTTATTAGGGAGGGTAGTGTATGATATTCCTCTAATAAGGTTGTGGTGAACTTGAGCATGCTGGGTAGGGTATTTATTCCTGTGGATGAGGCCTAGCTCTTGTTTCATTAGTAGAAACAATTTTGCTTATGGAGTCAGAATTAGTCTAGTAAGGTTATGGAGGTTTCATATTTTATTGTCTAGTATTTTGGTTATATTGCATTAGTTCTATGTTTTGAAGCCTTTGCCCATCGTTGATGGTGTCCTTATAAGTTTTTGTGATATAGGAAAGTTGTTATACATACGGTCAAGGTGAGGACTCATGTCCCAGGGGTTGATTAAGGTTCCATCCATGCCAAGATTAGCAAGTTCATCTGCCCTCTTGTTTCCTTCTCTATACATGTGATTAAAAGTTATAGAGTTGAATTTTTTTGCAATGGCTATTGCTAGGTCTAGGAGTGCTCTTAGTTTCCAGTTAGGAATGGATTGGGTTCTAAGAGCATTTAGAATGATAATAGAGTCTCCTTCCACATCAAGGTTTGTAATGCCCATTTTTATGCATAATTTGAGGCCCTCTACTACTGCAATCATTTATGTCAATATTAGTGGTAATGCCCAGTGGTTTGGCTAGGGAAGCCATTTCAAGGCCTTTTGAGTCGTGCACCACACAACCAATACCTACATTTCTTGGATTTCCTCTAGAGGCTCCATCAAAGTTGAGTTTGAATATACCTTTAGGAGGAGGTTTCCAAATACATTCTCTTCTAAGTTTGGCCTTATCAGTATTAGACTTATTAAACTAGGGGGGTCTTAAGACCTATCCAATGCTGTCTCATTGTTCCATCCCAAACTGTCTATTGTTTGTGACTTCAGTGATGATTGCATTAATCTTATTTAAAAGTTGGTTAACTTCTATGTGTTTGTCTTTGAAAAGTCTACGATTTCTTTCTTTCCAAATTTCCCATATTAGAATTGACGGACAAACCTTCCACAAAATGTTATAAATACTATTTTTGTGGTAGTTGGGCCACATTTTGAACATTTCTTTTAGGCTAATAGGGAATGCGGTAATGTACCCCAGTTTGGCGCAGAGCCATTCCCAACATTTCCTAGCATATGGGCAATTAAGGAGGATGTAGTCAGTGGATTCAGATTCCTCATTACAAAGGCAACATCTAATGGGGCCTTCAAAGCCCATTTTGGTAAAACGATCAACTGTGAGAATTTTGTTCTTAATAGAAAACCATGAGAATAGTCTCGGCTTAGGTAGGATGTCCTTGTCCAGGCATAGGTTCAGGGGAAGATCTATTTTATTGTATTGGTGCTCGGATACAAGAAATGTATAACCATCTTTTGAGTTATAATTCCCATCATTGGAGGTTGTCCATAAGAGGGAATCCTTTTTGTTATTAGGGATTATTTTCCTATTTTCTAGGATGTTGGTTAGCATAATTTTGTGCTGATTTGGTATATTGATGTTGTCAAGTTTTTTCCATTGTGGGCTATCGAGGGTCACATCTACTTGGGGTAAGGTGTAATTGTGGACAAATTTACCCTAGCATTGTTGGAGGGTATGTATGGTATCTCCCTAGTTGTACATACTAGATATAAGAGGGAGACCTTCCCACGAGTCCTCCCAAAATAGCGCATCTTCATCATTGTTGATTTTCTAGGAGAGACTTTTCCCTATAATATATCTACAATCCTTCATTAAGTTCCATATTCGGGATCCATTTAGGAGATTTCTGATTCTAAAAATGGATATGGGATCTCTCCCATTGAGGTATTTATGGCGTAGTATTTTACCCCATTTCAGATTGGATTTTTTAAGGAGATTCCAGATTAGTTTGGCACCTAAGATTTTACTTTTCTCTCTGATATTTTTGAAACCCAAACCTCCATATTCTTTGGGTGTACATAGAGATTCCCATGCTACTAGAGGTATCTTATGTTGATCACTAGTTCCTTGCCAGAAGAATTTTTTAAGGTGTTTATTGATTTTCTTTCTGCTTTTTGAAGGGAGGTGATAACACGACATTTGGTAAATAGGGATAGAGGCTAGCACTGACTTGACCATTATCATTTTACCTGCAGAAGACAACCATTTACCATTCCAGGATGCCGATCATTTCTTAATTTTTGAGATAATGGGATCCCAAGATTTGCCATTTTTGGTTCCCTTGTCTACGGATAAACCAAGGTACTCCTTTTCTAAAGTTAAGGGTGTTGCAGATGTCTATTTCTAGGGATGGTTCAATATTAAGGAAAAAGATTTTAGACTTTTCCTGGTTAATTTCCTGTCCTAAGGCTTTGGTATATGCTTGGAGAATTTCCTTAAATTTATTTGCCTCTTGTACTGTATTTTTGCCAAATAACATAGTATCATCAACAAATTGTTGGTGCATTATGGGATCAACATTAGAAGTAACTTTAATGCCTTCAATCTGGTTGACAATCCTGGCCTTGGTTATAGAGCATCCTAGGGCTTCAGCCATAATGATGAAGAGAAAGGGGGAAATTGGGTCACCTTGCCGGATACCTCTAGAAACATCATAGAAGCCTTCCAGAGATCCATTCATCATGACTGAGAATTTAGGAGTGGAAATACATTCAAAAAGCAGATTGATCCATTGTTTATCGAAACCAAACTTTTCTAAGGTTTTGCATAAGAATCTCTAGTCTACTTTATCATAGGCTTTGCTAATGTCAAGTTCGATGAACATGCTGGGTTTTTTGTTCATTTGGGTAGAGTGGATCGCCTCCTGTGCTATGATAATTCCATTGTAGATGGACCTTTCTTGTACAAATCCAATTTTTTCTTCACTGATAATGGTTGGTAGTAGTTTCTGCATTCTGTTGGCTAAAGTCTTGGACAATATTTTTTAGATTGTATTACATAGGGCTATAGGTCTACAGTCATTAAAGCTCTCAACTTTGTCATTTTTCGGGATTAGGACTAGGAAGGTATTATTGATTTCTTTGAGCAACTTACCTAGGTTCCTTACTCCTTCTAGGGCATCTGTTACCTCTATACCAACAAATTCCCAACATCTTTGGAAGAACATAACTATGAAGCCATCGGGGCCTGGGGCTTTATTAGGTTGCATTTGTTTTAGTACATTTCCAATTTCTTCTAGGGTAAATTTAGCTTTTAGGGATTTATTGATGTCTTGGTTGATAATTCTGGGTATGTTGTCAATGAGTAGTTTTTGGGTAGTTAGATCAGAGGAATCATCATTGTTGAGTGTATTTCTAAAATGGTTAATAACCTCCTCTACTATGGCTTTGGGTTCTCCAATTAATGTCCCATCCGGTTTTGTGATTTTTGTTATTTTATTAATGTTCCTTCTAGCATTGGTACTATTGTGAAAGAATTTTGTGTTTTTATCTCCTGTATTAAGCCAAGTCTCTCTGGATTTCTACCTCTAGAAGAGTTCTTCCTTAGCTAAGATGTTTTCCAATTCGATTTTAAGAGTTTGTTTCTTTTTGGTAGGTTTCCCGATTCATACCTTGTGATATAATTGTTTAATTAAGATTCTCAAGTTCCAATTCAGTTTTGGCTTTGTTTTCAAAGATATTACCAAACTATTCTTTATTCCAAGTTATTAAATTGTTCTTTATTTTCTTGATCTTGTTGGCAATGATGAAGATCTTGGAACCTTTAAAATGTAGATTTTACCACCAATTTTTGATAAGGGGAAGTAATCTTTCATCTTTAAACCACATTTGTTCGAATTTGAAGGGGGAGCCCTGGGCTTGGTGTCATCCAAGATGTCTAGTGAAATTGGAAAGTGGTCAGAGCCTGGAAATGGAAGAATATATGTTTTTAGGGGAAAAGGGAAGCTTGGCCAATTGCCTTTGAAGAAGAATCGATCAATTTTTTCAGCTATGTTTTCCTTGCCCTGTATCATGTTGGTCCAGGTGAAAATACCTTCTTCTAGGTTCAAGTCCATAAGATTGTTGTGACTGACCCACTCAGCAAATTCCTCCATAGATCTAGGATTAGCATTTTTTCCTCCCAATTTCTCAGAAGGGTCCAAAATAGTATTGAAGTCTCCTCTGATGATGAAGGTCTGGTCTGGGAGAAAATTTAAGAAGGTATTGATTTCATGCATATTAATCTCCTATCCAAATAACTAGTTGGGCCATAAATGTTCAGGATGTTGTACTTTAGATTGGATTTTAGAATTCTGATACTACCACTCATTCAATGTTTATTAATGGATGTTGGGGTGTAAATGATTTTCCTTGGGTCAAAATGATTGCTAGACCCCCTGATGCTCCATCAACTGGAGCCTCGAAAACTTCCATAAAACCTAATTTTTTGTTAAAGTTGGTTTAGCCTTCATTTTTAAGTTTGGTTTCTTGTATTAACATCAAGTTTGGTTTATATTTATTAATAAAATGTTTTAATAAACATTGTTTGTTAGGAGCATTGCAGCCCCTAACATTCCATGAAAGGACCTTCATTGGTCCTTGGGAGGGAACTTCCCCCTCCTTGCATGAAGTAAATCAGTGATCTTAGTTTGGTTAACTAAATTTGCATCCTTCTTATGAAGTTCAGCCAAAGATTTTCTACCTCTCTTTTTAGGATATTTTGTAAAGTCAATTTCACTTAAACTTTCCTTAGTAAAAGCTTATCCCAATTCTGGATTATTTCCCAAGGCTTCTAGCTCCACCAATTCTTTTTCTAAGGTTTTTTAATCTTGCTTCTCATTATCTAGTTCTTGAATCTTTTGGATTAATCCATTTCTTTCGCTATTAATGGTATCCATATCAATGAAGTCTTCTAGAATCTCCTTTATGTTATCGATGATAATTTCTTCAGTTGTGGTATTAACTCTTGATTGAATGTGGGGATCTATATCATGGATATGATTTGATGACTGAGGATCAGGTCTAGGGGTTTGTGGGGGGACAACAAAGGGAATTAAGTTGATAATAGATGGTGGTAGATTTGTAGTAGGGATGATATGAAAGTCTGTTTTGGAGGGGAAGATGGGTTCATTGAGATCAATGAGGGGATTCCAATTCTTCAAGGCTTGTGGTGTAGGTTCCAGGGAGAGCTTAGTTTTATCATTTTGAGGTTGTGATTGAGTAATTGGAATTGGAGATGGAATCTCCCCTTCTTCTAGGAGGTTGTGAGAGGAAGGGATAGATGGATGATCAAATTGCTTGGATGGAGGAGGAGACAGAGGGTTAAAATTTGGGGAGGGAGGGGAAATATGAGCTAGTTTCTCAAGTATGTCAGGATCATTTGAGGTGTAATCAAGATTTATGAATTCTTCCAGAAGTTTCTAGAGGTTGGAGGTGTGATGGATGCCCTCAAAATCGTCATTAGAATATGATATGAAGATGTCAACATATTTCCCAATGTTGCCATTATATATCTCTAATTTTAATTTGTATATACTGTGCTTTGGTATGATTTTGATTGAGTTTAAATTTTTTATTACATTTTCCACAAGTATTTTGACCTCTGAGTTGATCATATAATTGTGTTCAAAGCCAACCACTGTTCCAGTTTGTTTTCCTATTGTTCTTAAGATGCTATGATGCATTAATTCTACTGGATAGTTTTTGAGACATATCCATTTGTGAGGGTTTATGTTGGTAATGTCACTACTCTTGAAATTCAGTTGGACTAAAACCTCTATTAAATTTTTTTTCAAATTCAAGCAGTACTTTAGCTAATTCTTTAGATGAGCAGTCTAAAAATAAAGTGCTCTGGTTTATGATAGTGATACTTACCTTTGTATCTAGAGCAGTTCTAAACCATTTCTCAATAATCGAGATGTGATAGGATTTTCCCTCCCAAATTGCGAATAGGTCGTGAGTTTCACATCTTTCCCAAATTTCATTGGAAATATCATTGCTAATAATGATAGTGGATGGCTTCTTGTCGCTCGTGGATTTTCTATTGAGGGTTAGCATGTTACAGTTGTTCCTTATACCTATTGGAATTGATTTTTCTCCAATGGCAACCCTTGGTGTTCCGTTAATTGGCTTCCAGTTCCCGTTACCCCATGATTTTGGGTAGGGTTTATTCACCCTTTTATCTCTATTTTCTGTGTGTAATGGAAGCCGAAGCCTGACTCTCTCTATGCATATATTGGTGATTTTCGTTGAGGCTTGTTGAACATATTTTGTGTACATGAAGAAATCCTTGTGGTAAGGATTTTTTCTGCTTTGTGGCTTCAATGTCCTTTCTTGTGGGTTATTGTTATTTTGACATTTGCCTTTATGTGTTTTTTGTATTGCCGTTAGGATTTTGCAAGAATCATTATGAACCATGTTAATTTTCTCCTCTGTATTGATTTGGGACTTGAATTTTTTTATTGGAGCCACAAGTCATTTGAGATTTTGAGGATTGTGGTAGCATCGCCTCCCTTTTTTGTTGAGGATTCTGATTTGCAAATGGAGCATTGCCATTCTTTTTCTCCGGGGGTGAAAACGAGTTAGAAATCCCTACAACGTATTTTGTGTATGCGAAGTGGGATGCAGGTAACAAAATAATGTTGTTCTTTGAAGGATCAACATATGCCTTCCATTCGTTTGAGGATTTTGCCCTGCTAGGGCCTATATTTCACATGCGATCCATCTTTTTTCTTTCAATATTAATGTTGATTCAATATTAAAATTTAATATTGAAGCAAATATTTTAGAAACATAAGCATGACATCAAATCTTAAAATTGACATGCATTGCAAAAATTAGAATAAGAAATATTTATCTAAGAAGTTTCCTTAAGGCATTGTGGTTCCAAATTTATTATTTTATATTTGCAACCAACTTATGCACACTACATATCTACTTTACATAAATTTTAAATTGAATGAAATGTAACAAGTAGTACAATTAATGCAATAATATTGTAATTCCAAATTTCTTTCTTCTATCTTCATGGTAATTTATCAACTTTTGGAACTAGGGAAGAGGAGCCAATAAGTGTGTGGGTTCCAAAATTAGTGGTGCTGGTAGGGGCCTACATGTAAGCGCCTCGAACCCATTACATGTTCATGTAGATTCAAAAAGTTAAACAAAAATGAGCCACAACTTATTACATTTAAAAATGTATTAGATAAGGACAAGTGAATTTTATAAAAGAAACAAATTAAGATATAACAGGTTCTGATCCCACTTAAACTAGGCCGCTCGATACAAAATTCCAAACAAAACTATCTCCAATACAAAACAAGTCTACCAACTTACATGTCAACATATGACCCACAAATGAGGAATGCCAACTCAACGGTAGTGCACAGTACAATAAAAAAATTGCAACATAGACACAAATTGATCCAAGACATGTTCATATTAGCCACCTCATTGCAACTACTTGAGACGTGTACTACCTACGTATATGTGACCACCCTAAACACTTAGACAAGACGTCGTCCCATTATTCCAGCCAAAATGCATCGCCATTCCTCCATAAGTGCACAAGATGTGGTCACCTCAACAATAAACCAACAATAAACCACCTACAATTTGAAAATCAACTTGTGTAAGGCCACCAATAACCATTAAAGACCAATCAAATCTGAATTCAAAGTAGCCATTAGATGGATTCTTGCAAGTAAAACTTCAAATTCAAAATTCAAAATTCAAAATTTAAAATTATAAAGACTTGAAACCATTTCATTCAGTCCATTCAACAATCAACACCCAACGAAGAACAAAGAGAAAGCAGACCATAGTGCAAAAATAATTGAAGGTATTTAGCTAGGTATGTACATGTTTATCATTGGTTTATGCTTTTCTATATTTCCTTTGTTGTTCATTCATTTCCACATATCTATCCATTCTACTATTTCCTTTATGCTCATTTTTTTTCTGAGTTCTCCATAACCTTTCTTGTTATATGTATATTATGTTTGTTCATTTCATTTACATGTATATACCCATTCTACTATTTCCATCATGCTCATTTTTTCTATCAGTTTTCCATAACCTTTCATATTATTTGTATATTACGTTTGTTGTTCATTTCATTTCCACGTATGTATCCATTCTACTATTTCCTTCATGCTCATTTTTTTTCCAATTTTTTATAAGCTTTCCTATAATTTGTATATTACCATGTTCATTTTATTTCCACTTATCTATCAATTCATGTTTACTATTGAGGTGACACATCTTGTACGCTTAAGAAGGAAAGGCAATACATTTTGTCTGCAATGATGGGACAGGGTCTTGGCTAAGTGTTTATGATGGTAACATATACGTAGGTAGTACAAGTGTCAAGTAGTCAGAATGAGGTGGCTACCGTGAACATTTCTTGGGTCGACGTGTGTCCATGTTGCAGTATTTTGATTATACCGCGGACTACTGTTACTACTGTTTGATTGTACTGTGGACTACTATTACTACTGTTTGATTCATGTTCATCTCACTTACAATTTTTTACACTTCCACATTTCAATGCTATCTACTATGGATATTGTGTTGATGTCACTTGAAGATTTGTATTCCCTTATTTGTGCTCTTTCCTTCATGTTCATTTCACTTACTATTTTCTATACCCTTATTTCCAACGTTTCCTACATGTTCATTTGGATAGATAAGATAGATAAGTGGAAATGAAATGCATGAATGCAAATATCTTTGTTTATGTTAAGAAAATTGGAAATAGAAGTACATTACAAATTAAAAATCACTACAACATTTGGGGTCAAATTTCGACGCCAATTTGCGATGCCACTACAATTTGTGTTTGTTTTTTGTGTTTTTTTTTGCAAGTGCCCCTGACGGTGTCGTAATAGTGACAATGACATCGTAATTGCGACACCCATTTGGTTATAAACAAAAAAAATGAAAAAGAAAGTGTCATTTGTAATTTTTGTGAATTCGAACAGCTGCCGCCAAGACGGCACTGCACTTTTGCGTGGTGCGAAGAGGACATTCAAGTTTGGCGTGCGCGAAGAGGCCAACACTATGTGGGAAGAGGGCACTGGCACTTGAGGTAGGCATTCGAGCTTTGTCTTCTCATTGACTCAATTTCATTTTGATGGCATTTGTTGATTTAATGGCACAATATGAATGTTAATAGTGCTTGTTTACATCTTAGCATTTGGAATGCTCGATGACCCGCGAGCTTTGAGAGCTAGGGCATCATTGCTATTACCTTCAAGGCATTGTGTGAAGTGTTTGATCTCTCTTTATTTGTTTTGATGTTGATTTTCACTATGTGGTACTCCTTGTTTATGATCATTGCATGAGGAAATGTCTTGGTGGCTCATGGGCTGCAAGCTAGGGCATCATACATTGTTTATGAGCTCACTGTTTAATATTGACATTTTTTACATCTTTTCATTTGGAATGCTTGATGACCCGGGAGCTTTGAGAGCTAGGGCATCATTGCTATTACCTTCAAGGCATTGTGTGAAGTGTTTGATCTCTCTTTATTTATTTTGTTGTTGATATTAACTATGTGGTACTCCCCGTTTATGATCATTTCACGAGAAAATTTCTTGATGGCTCGCGGGCTACAAGCTAGGGCATTGTTTACATCTTTTCATTTGGAATGCTTGATGACCTGCGAGCTTTGAGAGCTAGGGCATCCTTTCTATTACCTTCAAGGTATTGTGTGAAGTGTTTGATCTCTCTTTATTTATTTTGTTGTTAATATTCACTATGTGGTACTCCCCATTTATGATCATTTCATGAGGAAATGTCTTGATGGCTCACGGGCTACAAGATAGGGCATCATACATTGTTCATGAGCTCACTGTTTAATATTGACATTGTTCATGAGCTCACTGTTTAATATTTGGCATCATGAAAACATACATTAATACACTTACTGTTTTGAATTTGAGCTTGGGCATCATGTAATTTTATTGTTGTAATTGCACGCTTGCTGCTATTGTGCACCATATATTATTTTATACACTGTTTATTTCATTGAGACCGTGAGCTTAGCATTTTTACTGTATTTTTCGTTATTGGATCAATGCTACCATGTTGTTGAGTCTGTGTATGGCTTTACTATGCACATGCATAATTGTAGATGAGGATCAGTAATAGGGTGCCACACATTGCTTAGATCCTTTGGATCTAACCTCATCTTTTCCTTCATTGCAGGTTTTGGATCATACAAGAGCATACTGGATTGAACCCTGGGTCAACACTTCATTACTTCAGGCAATGTCTGGTACCTTTATTATTTATGTTCATCCACTTATGTATGTTTGCATTCATTCATATTATTATGAAAGTTGGCTATTAGTGACCATATAGGACCATTCTTGATGTTTTTGGGTCATTTGATGAAAAGATGTAAATAGGGACATCAGTAATAAAATAGGGATATATTAAGATTAATATAGTAAGTAAAAACATTACATAGTGGCATTCAAATTAAGTACAATATGAATTCACATGCCTTTAATTATGATATACTTTTGAAATGATCACTCATTGGTCATTTGACAATTCAAGATATAAGTATCAGAATATAAACTGTTGTAAAAGGAAGAAACACATATGTATCATCATTTAATACAAAATATAAAAGTATCCCACAGACACACAGTTGCTATTATAACAACCATCCTCTAATCCCATGGTGTACTAGTCTCAAGGTAAGAACAATTTACTTAATCCATCATATAAGTACCATCCTAAAGTTTAAATAGACATTGACTGTGAATATACAACACTGAGCCATAATAAATTATAGAGTTCCACTGCAATTTCTATGTCCACTTACAATCATCCTACTACTTACACTGCAATTTCTATGTCCACTTACAATAATAAATTACAGAGTTTCATTGCAATTTCTATGTCCACTATCATTAAAATATATCACTCCTCCTGTTATATAGGCATCCTTCTCATTAAGTGTTGCCATTAAAATATATCACTCTTCCTATTATATAATATATATGCATACTTGTTTAAAATGCCATACTTGTTGCTCTTAAATATTATTACCATTTCACTCAAATTTACATGACATTAAATTCAAGCCCAAAATGTATACATATGTGTAAGTATAGGAGAAGCTGGATTCTGCAACTATTGAAAAAAAAGAAACTATACCAATAGTAGCTTACGAGAAACTATACTTGTGTTTACCACACCATACCTCAGCATCATAATGCTTACCATTTTCAAGCTGCAGCGAGGCTTCATACCATGCATTGTCCGCAGATTTGTACGCAATGCTGATTTAGGCTGGAGATAAACTACATGTGTCATGTAAACAACATGGTTGAATGCAATCTCTTTTGCACATTTTCAAGAGTTTTCCCACCAATACAAGTGTAAATAATGCATTGAACGTAATCTACGAACACTGCATGGTATGAAGTCTCGCTGAAGCTTGAAATATATCACTCCTCATGTTATTGTCAAAATTAAATTCAAATATTTCTCAAAACATTTATTCTTGTAGAATTAAGATATCCTTATCTCAATAATAAAATAATCTTTCATAATAGCTTTTGAATCACATTAACACACAACCATGTTCTGTAGCATAGTTCATTTTAGAAGTGTATGGCTTGACTATGCACATGCATAATTGTAGATGAGGATCAGTAATAGGGTGCCACACATTGCTTAGATCCTTTGGATCTAACCCCATCTTTTCCTTCATTGCAGGTTTTGGATCATACAAGAGCATACTGGATTGAACCCCCAGTCAACACTTCATTACATCAGGCAATGTCTGGTACCTTCATTATTTATGTTCATCCACTTATGTATGTTTGCATTCATTCATATTCTTTTGAAAGTTGGATATTAGCAACCATATATGACAATTTTTGATATTTTTGGGTCATTTGATGAAAAGATGTAAAAGTTTATATTTTTTATTTCAATTTTTAAAATCACAAAATGAATAAAATTTAAAGATAACAAATTAAGATAATCTTTGTCTTCACTTAAAAAAAAAAACATAAAGCTCATAAAGCATGGTAAAAGAGGGCCCTAACTGTGGTAAAATGAGAAAGTTGTCACCTTGCACTGCTCTTCATATGGCAGCTGCTAAGAAATTATGTTATAAAATTTCAAGGCATGAAATTTTATACTTTTTGACATCATACTTTTTTCTCCTTAGCATTGAGTTTACAATGTGGGGGAGACCAAGAAAATATACGTACAATTATAAAATTTCATGCCTTGAAATTTGACATGAAATTTTATAACATAGTTCCTTAGCATTTGATCTTTATATGACAGCCATGACTTGAGGTAGGCATTTGAGCTTTGTCTTCTCATTAACTCAATTTTATTTTGATGGCATTTGTTGATTTAATGACAAAATATGAATGTTAATACTGTCATTGTTTACATCTTTGCATTTGGAATGCTCGATGACCCGCGAGCTTTGAGAGCTAGGGCATCATTGCTATTACCTTCAAGGAATTGTGTGAACTGTTTGATCTCTCTTTATTTGTTTTGTTGTTGATATTCACTATGTGGTACTCCCTGTTTATGATCATTTCATGAAGAAATATCTTGATGGCTCGTAGGTTGCAAGCTAGGGCATCATACATTGTTCATGAACTCATTATTTAATATTGACATTGTTTACATCTTTCATTTGGAATGCTCGATGACTCGTGAGATTTGAGAGCTAGGGCATCATTTCTATTACCTTCAAGGCATTGTGTGAAGTGTTTGATCTCTTTTTATTTATTTTTCTATTGATATTCACTATGTGGTACTCCTTGTTTATGATCATTTCATGAGGAAATATCTTGGTGGCTCGCAAGCTGCAAGCTAGGGCATCATACATTGTTTACGAGTTCACTATTTAATACTGGAATTGTTTACATCTTTTCATTTGGAATGCTTGATAACCCGTGAGCTTTGAGAGCTAGGGCATCGTTGCTATTACCTTCAAGGCATTGTGTGAGGTGTTTGATCTCTCTTTATTTGTTTTGTTGTTGATATTCACTATGTGGTACTCCTCGTTTATGATCATTTCATGAGGAAATATTTTGATGGCTCGCAGGCTGCAAGCTAGGGCATCATATATTGTTCATGAGCTCACTGTTTAATAATGGCATTGTTTACATCTTTTCATTTGGAACGCTTGATGACCTGCGAGCTTTGAGAGCTAGGGAATCATTTCTATTACCTTCAAGGCATTGTGTGAAGTGTTTGATCTCTCTTTATTTATTTTGCTGTTGATATTCAGTATGTGGTACTCCTTGTTTATGATCATTTCATGAGGAAATATCTTGATGGCTCATGGGCTGCAAGCTAGGGCATCATACATTGTTTATGAGCTCATTGTTTAATACTGGCATTGTTCATGAGCTCATTGTTTAATATCTGGCATCATGCAAACATACATTAATATACTTACTGTTTTAAATTTGAGCTTGGGCATCATGCAATGTTATTGCTATCATTGCATGCTTGCTGTTGTTGTGCACCATATATTGTTTTATACACTGTTTATTTCATTGAGACTGTGAGCTTGGCATTTGTAATGTATTTTATGTTATTGGATCAATGCTACCATGTTGTTGAGTCTGTGTAAGACTTGTAAGATTTTACCTCAAAATTTATTAGTAATAAAATAAGGACAACAGTAATAAAATAATACACTTACTATTTTGAATTTGAGCTCAAGGATCATGCAATGTTATTGTTGTCATTGCATGCTTGCTGCTGTTGTGCACCATAACAACAACAAGAATGCAATGTTATGAAATTTTGGGATTAAATTGGTGAGTTTGTATACTTTCTCCATTTTAAACTAACCTATGACTTCAAAGGAGGAATTATGAAATATAGTTGTAGGTGGTTATCTCTTCTATAATGATGGAGGAGTCAAAGGTAATGATCAATGGGGTTTCTGCTATTAGATCATACATATATTAATACACTTACTATTTTGAATTTGAGCTCGGGCATCATATATTGTTTTATACACTATTTATTTCATTGAGACCGTGAGCTTGGCATTTATAATGTATTTCCTGTTATTGGATTAATATTGCCATGTTGTTGAGGTTGTAGATGTCCTTTTACTGATCTTGTATAAACAACATATATATCATGTTGAATCACAACCCATGAGGTGTTGCTTGATAACACATTTGACATCTTACTTTTTACTCCATTTTGGTCTTGATTTACTCACTACATGCATATGTTTCCTGAGTGCACATGTTCTGTAGCATAGTTCATTTTAGAAGTGTATGGCTTGACTATGCACATGCATAATTGTAGATGAGGATCAGTAATAAGGTGTCAGACATTACTTAGATCCTTTGGATCTAACCCCATCTTTTCCTTCCTTGCAAGTTTTGGATCATACAAGAGCATACTGGATTGAACCCTGGGTCAACACTTCATTACTTCAGGCAATGTTTGGTACCTTCATTATTTATGTTCATCCACTTATGTATGTTTGCATTCATTCACATTCTTCTGAAAGTTGGCTATTAGTGACCATAGAGGACCATTCTTGATGTTTTTGGGTCATTTGATGAAAATATGTAAATAGGGACATCGGTAATAAAATAGGGATATTTTAATCTTTATGAGCTCAAATTCAAAACAGTAAGTGTATTATTTTATTATTGATGTCCCTATTTTGAAGTGTTTGATTGCTTCTATTACCTTCAAGGCATTGTGTGAAGTGTTTGATCTCTCTTTATTTGTTTTGTTGTGCATATACCTTCTCTGATCAACTCTGATATGCACAGGTGATGAACATTCATATTTTCCTAAGTAGTATTGTGAGCTTTCCTTCCAACACATGTACTATTGTGAAAATCATCACAAGTCCATTTGTTGCAGGAAAGCTCATAGTACACATGTCTAGATGTCTTCATGTTTTTCACCTATTCATATACCAAATGATGAATGCTCAATTGTTGTAATGGCAAAGCATTAGAACCGTCCATATAGGACCTTCATTATTTATGTTCATCCACTTATGTATGTTTGCATTCATTAATATTCTTCTGAAAGTTGGCTATTAGCGACTATATAAGACCATTCTTGATGTTTTTGGGTCATTTGATGAAAAGACGTAAATAGGGACATCAGTAATAAAATAGGGATATGAGATGCTCAAACAATGAGCTCATAACATAATATATTTAGTCTTAATAAAATCTTATAAAATGACATATATTGTGTGAAGTGTTTGATCTCTCTTTATTTATTTTGGTGTTGATATTCACTATGTGGTACTCCCCATTTATGATCATTTTATGAGGAAATATCTTGATGGCTCGCGGGTTGCAAGCTAGGGCATCATACATTGTTCATGAGCTCACTGTTTAATACTGACATTGTTTACATCTTTTCATTTGGAATGCTTGATGACCCGCGAGCTTTGAGAGCTAGGGCATCATTTCTATTACCTTCAAGGCATTGTGTGAAGTGTTTGATCTCTCTTTATTTATTTTGTTGTTGATATTCACTATGTGGTACTCTCCGTTTATGATCATTTCATGAAGAAATGTCTTGATGGCTTGCAGGTTGCAAGCTAGGGCATCATGCATTGTTTACGAGCTCACTGTTTGAGCACCTCATGTCCCTATTTGACAGTGAGCTCATAAACAATGCATGATGCTTGAGCTCAAATTCAAAATAGTAAGTGTATTATTTTATTAAGACTAAATATATTATTTTATTAAGATTTTATTAAGACAGTATTTTGGGTAGGTTTTATGTTGTTTTATAAGATTTTATTAAGACTAAATATATGATGTAAACTCATAATTATACTTGATATATATATACTTCAAAGGAGGAATTATGAAATATAGTTGTAGGTAGTTATCTCTTCTATAATGATGGAGGAGTGAAAGGTAATAATCAATGAGGTTGCTGCTATTAGATCATAATACACTTACTGTTTTGAATTTGAGCTCAGGCATCATGCAATATTATTGTTGTCATTGCATGCTTGTTGTTGTTGTGCACCATATATAGTTTTATACACTGTTTATTTCATTGAGACCGTGAGCTTGGTTTTTCTTTCAGAAGTGTATGGCTTGAATATGCACATGCATAATTGTAGATGATGATCAATAATAGGCTGTAATTCATTTCTTAGATATTTTTTATCTAACCTCCATCTGTCTTTTCTTTGTAGGTTCTGGATCACACAGGGGCACACTAGATTCATACTCGGGTAAAAAATTCATCACTTCAGGCAATGTCCGACACCCTTATTATTTATGTTCATCCTCTTATGTTTTGAATTTGAATTTGAGCTCATAAAGATTAAGATATCCTACTGTTTTGAATTTCTATGTGCTTTGAGCCAATGAAATTTTTGTAATTTTGAAAAAGAAAGTGTCATTTGTAATTTTTGTGAATTCGAAGAGATGCCGCAAAGACGACACTGCACTTTTGCATGGCACGAAGAGGGAATTGTTTATGAGCTCACTGTTTGAGCACCTCAATTTCATTTTGATGACATTTGTTGATTTAATGGTACAATATGAATGTTAATAATGACATTGTTTACATCTTAGCATTTGGAATGCTCGATGACCCATGAGCTTTGAGAGCTAGGGGATCATTGCTATTACCTTCAAGACATTGTGTGAAGTGTTTGATCTCTCTTTATTTGTTTTTCTATTGACATTCACTATGTGGTACTCCCCGTTTATGATCATTTCATGAGGAAATGTCTTGATGGCTCGTGGGCTGCAAGCTAGGGCATGATACATTGTTCATGAGCTTAGTACTATTTAATACTGACATTGTTCATGAGCTTAGTACTGTTTAATACTGACATTGTTCATGAGCTCACTGTTTAATATCTGGTGAAACCATGTAAATGGTACCAGGCCAACCCAATAAGCCCAACAAAATGTGTCATGTTTATCTTTGTCAAATACACTCGTTCACCATTTTTTTCTTGTTCTTCACACAACTATTGCATCAAAAGTAATTGTAAACATTGATTCAAAGAAAAAAGAAACAACTATAATAGATCAAACCCCAAAAGAATACAATCAACTATAATAGCTCACAGTCTCAATAAAATAAACAGTGTATAAAACAATATATGGTGCACAAAAACAACAAGCATGCAATGACAACAATAACATTGCATGATACCTGAGCTCAAATTCAAAATAGTAAGTGTATTAATGTATGATCTAATAGAAACAACCTCATTGATCTATCTTTGTTATATTGATGCTATTAGATCAAATAGGGACATCAGTAATAAAATAACGCACTTACTATTTTGAATTTGAGCTCATAAAGATTAAGATATCCTACTATTTTGAATTTCTATGTGCTTTGAGCCAATGAAATTTTTATCATCATGATGAAGTAATAATGCATTAAATGTCTTACTTATGTCCCTATTTGATTGGAGTGTGCTCTGTTTGTTATATTGCTGCTATCAAAATAGAATGGCAGTGGTGATTCAATGCATCTACAACCTCAACAACATGGTAGCATTGATCCAATAACAAAAAATACATTACAAATGCCAAGCTCATGGTCTCAATGAAATAAACATTGTATAAAACAATATATGGTGCATAACAACAACAAGCATGCAATGACAACAATAACATTGCATGATGCTCGAGCTCAAATTCAAAACAATAAGTGTATTAATGTATGATCTAATAGCAACAACCTCATTGATCATTACATTCACTCCTCCATCATTATAGAAGAGATAACTACCTACAACTAGGGCATCATGCATTGTTTATGAGCTCATTGTTTGAGCACCTCATGTCCCTATTTGATTGGCCGGTGCTCAAACAGTGAGCTCATAAATAATGCATGATGCCCTGGATTGCAGCCTGCAAGCCATCAAAACATTTCCTCATGAAATGATCATAAACAGGGAGTACCACACAGTGAATATCAACAGCAAAACAAATAAAGAGAGATCAAACACTTCACACAATATATGTTGTTTTATAAGATTTTATTAAGACAATATATTATTTTATGAGCTCACTGTTTGAGCACCTCATGTCCCTATTTGATTGGTCAGTGCTCTGTTTGTTATATTGATGTTATTAGATCAAATAGGGACATAGAATTCGATATCAACCTATCATATATCCATTCCAAATGATATAACTTTATTTGAATAAACATACATGCCAACCATTTGACAAAATGTCCATATAAAATCTAGAGAAATACATTAATTTTATAGCGAATTCATTTTATAGTGAATTCATGATTTATAGTGAATTAATTTTATAGTGAATTCATGTGAATTTAAGAATACCCATTACTTGGTTTCCTACAAAGCCTTTGGCGAAATCGGTTAGAAAATGAGAAGCTATGAGAAGGTGACATGAAGCTAATGAAAGGAGGCATCTCCAATTTGTTTTGCAGATATACACATTAAGGATCATGTTAGATAATACAAGGGAATTTGATCAAAATAGGGAGACACTCGCTAGATTATTGTCTAACTTTCAAAGAGAAGGCGATGACAAATGTTATTGTCCATGCAAGAGTTGTAACGGCTTAAAGACAAGAAGAATCAAAATCAAAACAACAAAGATACATTGTAGGGAGAATGGTCACATTGAAGGGGGGTTTGATTATAATCTAGTGGTAAGTTGTTTGTTATATTGTTTTCACAATTAATATACATATGAACCATGGAAGGAGGTTTGATTATCACATTGAAGGGGGGTTTGATTATCATCATTTTTATATAGGTCGATCTCCCCAGTGTGAATATAGAGGAACGTGGAGGTGTGAGTATTGAAGTTGAAGATCATGATCCCATGGAAGATGATGATCATGCGCCAGAAAACACATTTGAAGATGATGGTATGAATGCATTGATTATTGACACATTTGGTACTGGTGCTGCTAGTGCCGGCGTTGGTGATGATGATGATGATTATGATGAGGATGACATTGACGAAGTCCATGATATACCTCTACTTAAGAAGGTAGACATGACCCTTTATGAAGGCTCCCAATCTACTCTTCTCTTTGCTGTATTATTGTTGGTGAATTTAAAGGTTATGAATGGTTTATCCAACATAGCAATGTCACGTATGCTAAGGTTTGTCATATATGTCATTATAGTCTATACAAGGTGAAACATGTACCATTAAGATTGTTTATAGTATTGACTTATATTATTTATTGCAGATTGATAGGTGACTTTTTGTTACCACCATCAAATGTTCTCCCTCGCTCATACCAAGAATTATGTGCCACTATGAAACATATTGGAATGGAGTATCAAACAATAGATGCTTGTCCCAAAGATCATATTATTTATTATAAAGAGCATGAAAATGCAACAGAATGCCCTGAATGCCATACGAGAAGATATCGAGATGATCAAATGATAAAAAAGGTGCCTCGAAAGGTTCTTTGTCACATCCCATTAATCCACGTCTAAAATGATTATTCAGGTGCAATAGCTTGGCACAATTTATGGATTACCATGCATGTGATAGGAGTCGAGATGACATTATTCGAATGCCTACAGATGGTTCATCAGTTATGGACATAGAGGAAAAGTGGCCACACTTTAAAGAGGAACCTCAAAATATCAGGCTTTCTCTGGCATCAGACGGTGTCAATCTGCATGGAGAGATGAGATCCATTTACTCAGTGTGGCCTATTTTTGTTATAAATAATAACCTTCCTTCATGGATGTCAATAAAGAGGGAGCACATTATGTTGACAATGATTGTTCCAGGTATCTTATTATTTTATAGTTATCTACATGTAATTATAAGTCTTGGAGTGAAATGGACACAATAATTATTTGATGTTGTTGTTAATTCAACTAGGTAAGTACCAAGTGAAAAATATGAATGTATATATTGTGTCTCTTATCTATGAGTTGTTGGTGTTATGGAATGGTTTCACTATGTATGACATCTCTCGACCAATTGGACAAAGACAATTTCAATTCCATGCAATGCTTGTGTGGACAATTCATGATGCTCCAGGGTTGACACATTTCTGTGGTATGTTATGGTGAATTCTAGTTGTACGCGATAATTCAAATTCTAAAAATATACATATTTAATCCAATTGTATCGTTATCTTGTAGGTCTTCAAACAAAGGGAAAATTTGCATGTCCAATGTGTGGTCCAAAGATGAAATCCCGTCATTCCAAAAGTTTAAGAAAATAGGTGTTTGATGAGTATAGGCAGCTCCTCTCCAAAAATCATAAGTATCAAAGTGCAGAAAGACATCTTTTCAATGGGAAAGAAGAGAATACATCAAAGCCCCGAAGAATGACACCTCACCTATGGCAGTTGGAATATAATAGAATTCAAGGTTATATCATTCCACGTAATGGTCGATGTTTGAAAATTATTTATTTTGATTGTGTTTTATTGGCTAATTATGTAGTTGATGATCTTGAAGGTCATGAAGGCATCACCGACCAACTTTCAAAGGGACAAAAATTTTATCCCAAAGAATTTAGTAGGCTGCCCTACTATGAGCATCTAAAAATTGTGCATTTGTTTGATACTATGCATATTGGAAAGAATGTAATAGAGACACTGTGGAAAATATTGGACGGAAGGTGTGACAAAGAAAAACTTGGCAAAATTTGTACCAAATCAATAGATCTCTGCCAAGAACCCAGTCACAAAGAAACACCACATACTGCACCATGAACCTGCTATGAAGAGGCATCCAATGTCTCATAAGTCACATCAAATGACCCACTTTTTGTAATCTAAGTCTCTCAGCTTGGTTCACCAAGAAGAAGACTTCTCCCAAGTCATCACAGACACCATAGTGATCTACGAATCTCCAATGTGCAAGTTCTGCATGTCACTCTCTCGACATCACATCTAACTCAATAATCCACGAGCCACTACCAAATCTACTACAAAGTCATCCCTGAATGATCCCTAACCAAATCACGAGCAGGAACCAGATCTGCAAGAACACCCTTCTGAATCAATACCAACCCGATCGATATATATATATATATATATATATATATATATATATATATATATATATATATATATATATATATATATATATATATATATATATATATATATATATATATATATATATATATATATATATATATATAATGATTTGCATCACAATTGCGACGACCATAAAACAATGACAGTTATCTGTCAAAAAAATATGACACCCAGCCATCAGATGTACAACATCATTGTTGGTAAAAAACTATAAATGACGGATAGTCGTCATAAAATTCTGACGGGTCTCCGTCGCATGTACAACATCATTGTCGTTAAAAACTACAAATGATGTATATCCGTCGTACAATTCTGACAGATATCTGTCGCACTAACAAAATCTCCATCAGCAAACAAATTACAAACAACAACTCGTCGAAAGATTCTGACGGGTCGTCATCATTTTTATTTTTTGCGACAGATAGGCGTCACAATTGGGACGGCCACAAATAGGTCTGACGCCAGGTTCACCTTGTTGGCACCCCCTTCTTGGATGTCTATTGTCATTTTAATTATGATGCCAATCGAAACCATCAATTTTTCTGACTGCAAACCTGTGACATTGGGTGGTGTCGTTATATCGATGGTAAACCGTCCCAATTGAGACGACCTGCCGTTGGAAAAAGGTCTCAAATGTACTAGTGAATAGATAACGATAGATACATTAGGAATAATAGAAATGAGTTTTGAACAACAAGGAGAATATAGAAAGGATATAATACTAAAACTTGAAAGTGAAATACATTTTAAGGCTTACAAAGAAACCACAACACTGCTAAACAACAAGGGCAAGAGTATACAAAACTACAATTGAAATGTATCTTCTGACAAGTATTATAATGTTAAGAATTATAAGGGTATACAAAGCTGTAACTAAAATGTATGTCATTCTCTCATTTGTATTGTCATCTATATTACATATTAATTCATAACAACATGCATCTTTCAAACAATAATAAAACCAAACAAGAGAATCGTAACTTTTGTATTCAAGCATCACAAACATGTAAAAGTAGAATGTCAGGAAATTAGAAAATGTAGAAGAGTTTTTCATTCAAGCATCTTTGTTCACATTCTTTGCCAAGAATCAATATGACATCTTTTACTATAAACTTGATTAATTGTCTTTTACAGTTACACATATTGTTCTTTTTATATTGCACAAAATGATATTGTTTTTATTATAGCACAATTTTTAGTATCAAATTGATCAAATTTGTCTTTGTGTTTTACACATGTTGTTCTTATGTAATGGCTAATGACAAAGTCAAGTCGCTTGAAGGAGAAGGAGAAGGAAACTTCTCTACCAAAAAGAGTAACAAAAAGGCAACGTAAACAAAAAAGAGATGTCTGAAATCGTCCACGACCTCCAACCCCAAATCCACCTCCCATTGTCACCGATTTAGACCCTATTACACCTTTGGAGAAGGATACTACACAAGTGAGAGTACCTAGAGTCAGGATTCAACACAAGTGATGGTCTCAAACATAAATGGAAGGGGCTCTGAAAGATATCAAGGATGAAGAAATGTCAGTAAGGGTATCATCAAAGAAATGGGGTATTCCAACAACACTTTCTAAATGGTTGGGTGGTATGACAACCACATCCAATAAAGGTCCCCCAACCATCCTCACCCATGATGAAGAAGACCATATAGTAGAGTGGTGCTTTGAGATGGCTTCAATGGGTCATGGGCTTGAGAATGTCAACTTGAGGGAAGTTGTGGCTTAGGTATGTGAGAGAAGACCCACCCCTTTCAAGGATGGAATGCCTAGTAAGTCATGGTGGGAAAGGTTTAAGGTCCATCATTCAGAGCTAACACCACAAACAATAGAAGGCCTTGATAAGGACAAAATGATGAACTTGAGAGCATCTGTTGTGAAGGATTCTTACGATACTTTGTCAAAAGCATATGATGCAAATACTTATGGACCTAGTTGCATATGGAATTGTGATGAAACTTGCATGCATATGAGAAGAAATGGGTCTATGATGGTACTTTATAGAAAAGGAATCTGCAATGTCTCGTATGTAATTCCCAAGAGTCATGAATGGATTACCATTCTTTGTTGTGTGAATGCTTCTGGGAAAAGCATTCCAAGTTTCTATTTGTTCAAAGGAAAGAAGTTGCAGAATTATATTTCAAAATGTGAACTGGGTGCTTGTATGGCACCTCAAGAACATGATGGATGACAGAGGAACTATTCCTAAACTAGCTGCACCACTTTTCCCAGTTTGTTCCAGGAGGGGTTTCACTAGAAAATAGGTTGTTGTTGATATTTGATGGTTACGTCAACCATGTTGCTATGAAAACAATCCAAGAGGCCTGGATTCTTGGAATTGACCCGCTTACATTGTTGACACATACATCTCACAAACTCTAGCCTCTTGATATGACTATGTTTTCACCCTTCAAAACTTACTTTAAAAAATAATGAGCCGCATGGTTGGTCAAGTTCCCCAATATTAAAATCAAAAGGACAAAACTAGTAGAGATTGGAAACAAATCTTTGACACTCACATTGACAGTCCCTAACATTATAACATGATTCAAAAGGATGAGAATATGGCTCCTCAATCATGATGTGCTCAAGGACAACATGTAGCCTGCCAACACATTTAAAATTCACGGCGATGAGGATGTTTTCATAGCCCAGAACAAGCTAAGCCTACATGAAATGAATGAAACAAAGAGCGTTGGATTTCCATCACAACCAATAACACCCACATGTTTGGAAGATGGGGGTGAAGATCTAGTTTTGGACTTGCAATCCCCAGAACAAGATTCATGTTTTAGTTTCCCTACATGATTCACCACTTTTGTGCCTCAAAAGGTACATTACTATGCAGCATGTATGCAACCAAAAAGTGACGTGGATGTAGATACGACACACAAAACATGTAAGGGTGGGAATCAGGAAGATGATACCATACTATCACAAGCATGTGAGACACTCAATTCTCAACAGGAAACACCTTGACCAAGTTCTTAAGGCTTCTCGTCCACATCATCAACCAAAATCATGGTAGGCATGCTGACAGAGGGATCTATTTGAGTCACCAATCCTAGTTGATAACATTTGATGATTACATGGAATTGTTGATGTAACCGAAGGTAAGGAAGAAAGAATTGGAGGAGATAAAGAGAAGAAGAAAGAGCGTATCATAGAAAATAAGGCTGAACACAAATTGGAAAGGAGAAGAAGGAGAAGAAGAGAAGGCGCATATTTGATAGCTTATAATTGTACACCAACTTCACCACCTATTATGTTTGCTGCATTTCATAACTACAGTGGTGGGGTCCCAACATTTGCTGGCAGAGGTGGATATTGTGGCCCAATAGAAGTTGGAATGAGTAGCTTGCAAGGATCACTAGGGGAGGAGAACATTTCTCTCATTGCATCGTCAATGCAATCACCAATCTCACCACCACCGACTATGCCTACTCAAATTCCATAAATTACAGATGATTTAGGTTGATGGTTTATAGTTATTTTCTATGCGTTTTGTTTTTGACTATGTTCTATTTTGTTAACTGATAAGTCAATGGAGGTAAGTTTAATGTTATAGGATGTTTGAGCCAAGATTTGAACAAGAAGATTTTGTAATTTTCAATGCATTTTGTTTAAAAATATGTCCCATTTGTAATAGTGATATGTAAATGCAATCTATAACACGTAATATGATGATTGACCCAAGATGTGAACAATTTAGTGTGGTAGATGTTTTCAATTTCAATTCCATTGTTGGGGATCAAGGGTTTAATAAGTTATCTACGTGATGGTTTCACATGTTTCTTGTGTCATATCTATATCCACATAAATTTCAATTCCATTATTGGGGATCAAGTGTTTAATTAGTTATCTGCTAGATGGTTTCATTGCAAATGTTTGAGTGCAACCTAGTCATTGACTTGTGATATTTCAAATCCACATGGACATGTAACAGGGTCTAGATGCTTAAGTGTGGGCCTCTTTTAGCTCTAGTAACATCACATGGTTTGGACCCCGCACAATTATTGGCTCCTCTCCCCTAACCAATCAATTGTTTTGGGTTGTTCTATTAGTTCACACCTTATCCCAATCATCACATTACATGCACATACAAACATATAAATACATACATGCATGGACATACATACATACATGTAGTTTCCTACATGCAATCATACATGCATACATACATACATACATGTATTTGTATCCATGTATGTATGCAAGCAAGCATGAATGCATACATATATATATATATTTGTATGTAGGCATGCATGCATACATACATACAACATTAGCAATACAATTCAATTAATATTTTGACCATTACATATAATTCAGTGAATACCTAAAGCAATACAATTCAAACTGCATTACAATCCTATAAAACTAAAGTTGAAAGTGCATTGCAGTTGTAAAAGTGTTCACAAAAATACAAAGTGCATTGCAATCCTAAATCAAATGTGTGTTTCAATCCTACTAGAGCATTGCCAACCACCTTGTTATTAAGGAAGTTGTAAAATTTCTATAAAAAATAAAGAATTGTAAGTCACTAGCTCCTTATCTTCAATTTTGTTCATGTCAACATCACTTTTGATGATTGTTCTGAATTAGAATCAGGTGAGGAGCTCCAAAATTGAAACAATAATTTATAATCTTGTTTGTATGACAACTAGTGGCTTACAAGCCTTTCTACTCTAACGACATTTTATGAAAGCCCAAAGTAAAGGGCGCTTTCAATGCCTTACATGGAATTTTCTCAAACATAAATGGAAATAGTAAGGGTATAGAAAACAATAAGTGAAATGAACATGAAGGAAACATGAAGGGATCATCTTTTTATTTTGGGTTGCCAACTAGGCCAGTTGAGGTGGTGGCAAACAAAATCAAGTGTGGAATCCGTAAGCAGTCATTAACAATCACATTGAAACCATCAAGCATCTATAACTTTAATATGAAACCCTTAATCCCCATCATTGTAAGTGAAGTTGTAATCCTTTGTGATGGAAGGTGTATTGAATTACTTTGTGATGGTAAATGAAGTCCCTTAAGAAAAATTAAGGTGACTAGACGTGTAGTAAATGCAGCTGCATGTTACAGCGCAAGGTGCTTGTGAGAAGTATTGACAACCAGGGTGGTGGTTAGGGCAACGAAGCAGGAAAATGCCACACAGACATTGCAATATGTACCTAAGGCAACACTTTGATCTCTAACATTGGTAATGAAATTAAGAATACTAAACACTAAATCTGAAACCCTTGAAATAATAAATTGGAATGAATTCTATGTCCCATTGGAGTTACATTGAATTCAAGGAACATATAAATAGAAATGAAATTGGAAAGAATTAATAATCACATTTAACCCTTAATTGGTATTGTCTATCTCTACTACACTAATTTTTTAATGATCTTTAACATTGAAAATGTAATTAAAAGCCCTTAACAGTAAATTTGAAACCCTCCAACCAATAAATCAAAATGAATTCTATATCTCATTGGAGTGAAATTGAAATCAAGAAACAGATAAATTGAAATGAAATACGAAAGCGTTAATAATCACTTTGAACCCTCAATTGGTATTGTCTATCTCTACTACACTACATTTTCAATGATGTTTAACATTGAAAATGAAATTAAAAGCCCTTAATAGTAAATCTAAAACCCTCCAACCAATAAATTGAAACACATTCTATATCCCATTGGAGTGAAATTGAAATCAAGAAACAGATAAATTGAAATGAAATAGGAAAGCATTAATAATCACTTTGAACCCTTAATTGGTATTGTCTATCTCTACTACACTATATTTTCAATGATCTTTAACATTGAAAATGAAATTAAAATCCCTTAACAATAAATTTGAAACTCTCCAACCAATAAATTGAAATGAATTCTATGTCCCAATGGAGTGAAATTGAATTTAAGAAAAAAATATATTGAAATGAAATTGGAAAGCATTAATAATCACTTTGAACCCTTAATTCGTATTATCTATATCTACTTCACTAAAAACCAATGATCTTTAACATCATTAATGAAAATAAAATCCCTTAACACTAAATCTAAAACCTCCAACCATTGAATTGAAATAAATTCAATATTATTTCTCAATATAGATAACTTATTAAACCTTTGTTTCCCAAAATTGTAATTGAAATTGAAATAATCTACTAGAGTAAAATAGAGAACCCAAATCTTATAAAAGGAAACGAAGTCTGAAAGCATTATCAATACCCTTAATAGTAAATTTGAAACCCCTAATCGCCAATAGTGGAATCGGAATTGAATACCCTTAACAATAAATGTGAAACCCTACAACTAAATAATTGTTATTGAAATTGAAAACCCTTAACAATTATCAAAGGGTTCATCTCTAAAAGTGGAAATGAAATTAAAATCCCTTAACACTAAATCTAAAACCCTTGATCCAAAACTTTGAAACATATTCTATTTGATTTCGCAATATAGAGAACTTAGTAAACCCTTGTTTCCCAACATTGTAATTAAAATTGAAAGTATCTACTACAGTATGCGAGAGAACCTAAAATTGATTAAAGGAAATGAAGTTGAAAAGCATTAGAGATTACATGAAAAGCATCAAGAAAATAATAAAACCTTAACAATACATTTGAAACCTTGCAACAATATAAATGGAAATGAAATTGAAAATCCTGAACAATTATCAAAGCGTTCCTCCCTAAAATTGGATTTGAAATTGCATGCCCTTCAAAGTAAAATAGATAACCTAAAATTGATGAAATGAAATAATTTCAGACAACATAAACAATGACATTGAAACATTATATGGTTGTTAAGAGTTCTTCTCAATTGGGTGGGCAAGATCTTTCTTTGAAGCTAGATTCGGGTTTTGTTGGTTATGTCCCCTTGGATCATGCTTCTGATTTATCTTATGTTGATATTATGGACATTGTTGTCCCTTCGGTTGTTGCTTTTAATTGCAAGTCTTATTTTTTTGTTGAGGCTTCAATTATTGTTCCTTTAGCTGGATCTACTGCTTCAGCTGGATCTGTCCCTACTGCTATTAATGACCGCGTCCTTGTTGGTGTGTCTACTGGTGCAGTCTCTTTGTAGGTTCCTCCTTCTAGGACTAACCTTGGCCATGGTCCTGTTGATTATGCTAATTATGCTGGATCTTTGCATAGTGTTGGTTCTATTGGCTCTTTGCAAAGTGTTGGCCTCTCATCGAGTTTATCAGTATTAGAATCGTTGCCCTGGCGGGAAGAGGTTTCCAAGGTGGAAGAAGGTTGGATTATAGTCAAAGGTAAACATCCTAAGAAGTCTCCTCCTTTTGACATGACCCTTCAATCCCATGGGAAAGGATCCAAAGGGTAATCCTTTTGTTATCTATTAGGTGTTTGGTTTTGGTTTAGGGCTGTTGTATCTCATTATTTTTTCTTGAGTATCTTTTTATCTGGTTTTTGGAGTCTGTTGGTCTTTTGGTAGAATTTTGTGTAGTGGGATTTATTGAAAATATTTTTACAATTTGGATGTAAAGGGTTTTGAGTCCCTTCAAAACCTTCTTTTGCTATTAATAAAAAATAATGACATTGAAACCATTAAGAAAATATATTAGAATCGTCAATCCCAACAATGAATCTATGTAAACTTAAAACCCCCAACACTAAATTTGAAACCCTACAATGAAATAATTCTTTACAATTGAAAATGATTCCACAAACACACTACTTGTGAAAGTCTTAATCCCTAAAAGTGGAAACCAAATTATGAACCCTTCAATGTAGTTTTTAGAACCTTGATCAATCACATTGAAATGATCAAGCAGATAACTTAGTAAACTATTAACCCCTAACATTGCAATTGAAACTAAAAACCCTTTACAATTAATTTGAGATTGAAACAGGCAAATAGAAGCCTTAATGCAAAATAAAATACTAACATGCAAAACACAAATAAGAAAAACTAGTAAGACCCTTAAAACCATAAAGCAGTAACACAAAAAATAGATCATAAATAGAAATTAAACCCTTACACCCCAACATTTGTGAAACCCATTTGCATTATTTGTCAACCCATCAAGCATAAATATTTTTAAACCCTTAAACTCCATCTTTTTTGTAAGCTCAACCAAAAAAACTTATAAAATGAAAATAGCTAAACACAAAAATGCATGTTAGGAGCCGAAATATGAACAGAGATGCTTGGTGACAACCAAAAATAGAGTTTCATTCTCTGTGAACATGTAAGTGACACAAAAACACAAGAGTGTGATTCCCTTTAGGATAGTGTTAATGAACAATATATATCATGTTCACACAATGTAACGATGAACAATCCTCAGAAAATGAAGACATGTCAAAAAAATAGAAAAGTGGAGGTTTGTGTTAGCCAAAAAAGAAAACAAAAAAGAAAAGACATAATTAATTGGCCCCAACAGTGAGAGGTGGCCTTAGTGAGGACATAGAGTTCCTCACCTCCGTCAGACACCGGATGACACACGCGGCCCCAAATCTTATCCCACAACATGACATCAACATCATTTTCTACCTTGTTCTCCTCAAAATCCCAAGTATCCCACAAAAATTCTCTGGTTTGTCTTGCAACCACAAAGAGACGAAGTGAGAAAAGTGGAAAACAATAAAGAAAAACTGGATAGAAACACATATAAACATGATAGAAATAAATAAATAAAGGATACAAACCAACAAAAAATAGAGAGAAACAAAAGAAACCTGTAAATTCAAAGCAGAAGATGGTCCATGGACGAGAAGATAATGATGACATTCCATTCATCTTTGGTTCTTTGTTGAGCACGTTTGGACTCCTAACCGATAGAAGAGTCCAGAACGAGTGGGAATGAAATAGAATGTTAGGTGTTTTGATCCGCACAGAAGAAGGTGTATTGAATGGATTTGTGGTGGTAAATGAAGTCCCTTGAGTGAAAATAAGGTGACTAGATGCGTAGTAAATGCAACTGCATATTGCAGTGCAAGGTAGCTGCAAGAAGTAATGAGGGGCAGGGTAGGCAAGCGAGAAAATGCTATGCGTCCACCGAGTATGTAGCCTAGGAAAAATGTAAAGGCTCACTTTGGTGCTTGCGTATGTCCTGATCGACCCTTCAAAATGGTAAGTTTTGCATACCTTGTGCCAATCGACGCAAAACACATGGCAAGGGTTTTCCATATGGACTCAACTTTTGATTTTGAGTTTCCAACTAGGACAACTTAGGTGACCACAAAAAAATATAGGACTGGGGTCCCTGTGGACCCTCGATATTAGGGTGTGCATGTTCTGGCTCCTCTCCCCTATATATATAAATTACACTGTTGTATGAATGTGATGCAATGTGACATAGTTCAATGAATGCACTAATCATGAGAGTTATTTCAGGTACTATTAATTTCTGATTGTTTACAAGTGGATAATTAATAGGTAAAGTGCTTTATCCAAGAGTTAAAGATCACCATTTAGATTTGATGGTGTAAACACCATGCATATCATAAATTTAGAGCTTGAGTTTTGGGTGTAAAAGAAATTAGTAGGATGGGGATTTCATCTTATGTTGAATACCTCTTGTTTTTGCCTTATGTACAATTTTATATTAGCTATTAAAATCTAGCAATTGCATCAGAAAGAGATGCAAGGGTTACACTGATAGAGAATTTATATATGCAAAGAAGAGACATAGTCAGTAATTAGTATTTTATGATTTTATCTATTTATTG
This sequence comes from Chamaecyparis obtusa, assembly GCA_027943335.1. Lineage (NCBI taxonomy): Eukaryota > Viridiplantae > Streptophyta > Pinopsida > Cupressales > Cupressaceae > Chamaecyparis > Chamaecyparis obtusa. The sequence goes on along the minus strand of BSBK01007436.1, from coordinate 980,860 downwards.
AGTTACCTTGTTTGATTTGGTTTGTCTTTTGAATTGATTGATTTTATTTATTTTTAAATGTTTGACTCATTCCTACTATATATATATATATATATATATATATATATATATATATATATATATATATATTTGTGTGTGTTAAATATTCTTAATATTTGATATTTACTTAGAGGGTGTGATCTATAATAATAAAAAATAATATTACCAATAAACTTTTGATGATTTGAGAAAGCATTTCTCTTCTTTATTTATAAACATTTATAATAAGTCTTCTATCTTTCATCTTAATTAAGTCTACTACAAAAATAACCACAATTCATAAATAAAAATATTATGATGATTAAACATTATATGAATCCTTAATTTATTATATTAAGATATAATATATTTTATATTTGGTCTTTTACATTTTGTTCCATTTCTCCATTAAGGAGTTATTTTTTCTTTTTGTGTTAATGGTTTGTCTTACTTATTCAATTTTTCCTTATTATCGTAGCACACCACATTCTTTGTTTACTTAACTCTTCATATTATCTTTTTGTATTTTATGATTGTTAAAAGCTTTAGGACAAATGGTTGGTATATGTATAATTAGGAGGACATCCATAATCTTTAGTTTTAATTTGCTAGAATTTTGAGAGGAAGATATTTGTACATCATCGTCATTAGCATCCCATGTATTTGACCTACCCTCTATTTTCTCTAAAACATTATATAAATTCTTTTCTTGTATTTTGAATATTTTTTTAATAATTTAATTCTATTTTTCATAACTAATTTGATTTTTTTAGACAAGCTATTTAAGTAGAATCATAATTAATTTATTTTTTCTATTAATATAACTTATTGTTAATCAATTGCTACACTACACCTATACTCGTAGGGTTTGGGACCTTATCCTCAAAAAAGGGGATCTTTGTTGGCTTTTCCCTCTTTCTTGGTAGGATTTTATTATTCAGTGGAGTTGTCCATTTTCTAGTGATTTGGCAAAAGACTTATGGAAACTTATTTCTCCTCACTTATGTTGATGCATCTAGAAGGAAAGGAATAATAGAATATTCAGGGAGAAATTCTCTAAACCAGAAGTTGTTGGTAATCTTATTTGTAGAGGGCTGGAGGAAAACTATATTAGTACTATAAAGAGAAAGAATCAGATGATGAAGGCCTAAATCTCTAAAGAGGACATCGAAAACTGGAATTTTCCCCACTCTAAATCCCAATCTACTAATCCAAGAGATAATGCTACCTAGACGCCTCCTCCATTTGGCTGGATCAAAGTTGACTTTGACAAGGTGTCAAAGGGAAATCTGGGTACTTCTGGTGGTGGTGGAATTCTGAGAGATTGGAATGGTAACTGTGTTGGAGCTATAGCGGAAGATATGGGAATGCAGTCGAATCATAGAGTTGAGGTGATGACTTCCCTTAATGTTATGATGTTGGAGGAAGAAATTGGGTGCAAAAAAGTATGGCAAGAGGGAGACTCTCTTAACATTGTTAATAATATAAAAGGTACTAGTATTTATTCCTAGACAATAGAGCATATCATTGAGAAAATAAAAAATATAACCGTTAGTCTTGACTCCTTTCATGTTACCTATAACTACCGCGATATTAACCAGGTTGTGGATGGGTTGGCTAACCTTGGATTAGAAGTGATATCATTCAGAAATGGTATGGATCCTCTAAATTCAGTGACGAGATTAACTCGTGTATCAATTATGACAGGATTAACCAAAAGGAAGGAATTATTTGTGATGATTATACAATATGATGTAATTCTGATTTGGAGCAAGCCGAAGGTGATGTGGCAAGTGGAGAAGGACTTACTAAATTTGATGATCACACATCAATTTTTTTATAAAACTAGATTTCTTTGAAGGCAAAGTGCCAAGTTGTGATTAATTCATGTCACATTTCTCTGAATTCGCATGCTTTCTAGGTTATTAAACAAGAGTCATGTTGTAAAACCCATTACTCGAAGCTTTTTGTTCTTAGATTGAGCAACTGGAGAAATCAAACTTAGGAAACCAAGTTGAGTAAAGTCTCTGAGTATTGTTTCAAGGAGAAGTATCTTAATATGGGAGGGGACCTCAAGAGAGAAGAACCAACGAAATGTAAATGGAGCCAAGACAAAGATATTTGGAGGAAGCTCAAAAAGGGTAAAGTGCACCATTACATGAGTCATCTACATGGGAATGATAAGGATATTTCTAGCATTTGTGGCAAGGTGGGATAAAGGCCATGTTAACTTGGAGGGGAAATCTTTTACTCTTACCCTGGAACTCCTAGCGGAAATTACTGGTCTCCCACTTGAGGGAATGTATTATTCTAAAGAGAAGAAGGTGGGAAACAAAGCATATAAAGATTTCCGAAAAAATGATGAAGAACGTGCCCTCTTGGTTAAAGGTAAGTATGATTATGTCAATCTGGATAATATCAAGATTATTTGGGGCTTAGTTATAAGGGTGATAATGGAGTATTTTATTCTCGAGGGTAGATACTCTAGAGTTTACAATTACCATTTTGTGTTGGTTAACCATTTTAGGTATGATATTAGGGTTTCCTTCCCTTTTTCTTGCTTAGCTCCCTTAACCAGAATATCATTGACCATAGGGTGAGGGATACCCCTATCTTGTATGAGGGCTTAATCTTAATCATTTCTGAGTATGCTAGGGATCACATTCCTGACCTAATTCCCAACCAGATCACCAGTAAAAAAAGGAAGAACCCTGTTGCATCTGGTTCTAGGAAGAAAGCTGCCTATAACAAAAAATCCTTAAATCCCTCGACCCCTGTTTATGTCCCCTCTTTTTTGGCAGAAGGTTCTAACTCTCAGGATGGTCAGGTGGAAGAGGTGGAGTCATCGGTGAAAGCTGATAATGTGAAAGAGGAAGATTGTAATAGAGATAGTTCTAGGAAGGGTAAAGCAACTATCTATGACTCGGCTGAGGACAAGGAAGCTGTGGGTAACTATGGTACTGATGCTACCCAAGATATGGTTAGGGTGAACCTTGAGGATGTGTCTAAAAACATAATTGATATTATGGATGTTTATTTTGTCATTGGTAAACATAATGAAACTCTGGAGGGTAACAAAAATGTTAATGATAAGGTGGATAATGTTGATCAAAGTGTCAAGGAAAATTCTGACAATCTGGGTGGTGCTGAAGAGAGTAAACATGCGGAGGATAACAAGGAGATTCAGGGGGTTCAGGATGCTGATGAGGAAAATGAAGAAAGTAAAGATATACCTACTAACTTTGGAGAGGAAGCTACCAACAATGAGGATTTGAGGACTATGGAAGAGGAAATTTAGGTCAACAAGGATACTCTGGAGTCTGACAAGGAAATCGTCAGTGATGAAGAGGAATGCGAGGTTAGATATTCCCCCTAGAAGTCCAAGGGACAATACCATGGAATTTGAAGAGAACACCCAAGATCAAAGAAGCCTTGAGGACTTGTCGGACATGGATTTCAAAGTGAAGAGAGCCATTAGTATGACTATGCTTTAGGCAGCTAGAAATAAAGCCATGTATGGATACAACATAGACAAATGGGTTCAAAATGATATCCAGGACTTGCAAAATAGATGCAAAAAGCTAGAAGCAAGGAACGAACTGCTGGAGGAAGTCATTGATAAAATGAGGAATGATGTTGATATGTAAAAAAAAGGTAAGGATGTTTTTGGGGAGGTTTCTGTTAATACTACTATGCTGGAGGAGAATATTAACATGGTCATGGATATGGTGATAAGCCTGATCAATGATAAAATCAACAAAAATGAAACAATGCTAAAGAATCTGATTACCTTATCCAATACGGGCATGAAAACAACTGTGGACAATCTCAAAGCTCTTTGTGCTGTGTTGGAAGGAAATCAAACTGTCAACATAAAAGATAAAGAACATGGGAAAGATGATCTTCAACAGTTTGGTCTGAGTACTAGAACCTGATCCAACACCAGAAAGAAGATTGAGGCTCAGGATAAAGACATTGCTAATCTGAAGGAGTCCATCAGAAACATGTAGAATCAGATGGAGGAATCTGAGGATCTCCTCAAAATGATGAATTAATCCTGTTGCTGGTTGTTTTTCTGTTCTTTATCGTTGGGAGTTTTTGTCATGTTTTTTGATCTTTTTGGTGATAGTTCTTATTGCTATAGTTTGGATTTGTCCCTCTTGGTTTCTATCTTAGCTGGGATAGATCATTGTTTTTAAGTGTTTCTATGCTTATCTTTTCTTTGCCTTGTTAAAGGGTTTCAGGGTCCCTTCAAAACCTGCAGTTACCTTACTCAAAAACTTATTGTTAATCAATCCAAGGCCTTGTTATGATCAAATTAGGTCAAATTTGGGACAATTATTGCACCTTTTGAATGCCATTTATTAGATCTAATTTATAATAATAAAATATTTTATTTTCTTTTAATTGACATGTAGGTTATATGATGGGGGATCATGATGACAATTTGATATTACACATTTTTCTATAAAATGTGGGATAACTATAATGCCTAAGCACCTCCTTGGCTTGTTAGAGGAGTGGTAGGATGTGTTGAAATATTATGATCCTAATTCTAATGCCTACGCTCCTCATTTACTTATAAAAAAATTTATAAATTATTTTGAAGAATCAAGACTTTATCCTTGAAGACTTTAAGTATTACGATCTTAGATCTCTTGATTCCTTAAAAGAGTGGATATTATGAATTGTCTAATGTTTAAATAAAAAAGCTTTATTTAGCCCTAGAATATGTTGATTGTTTAAGATGTTAAGGCCATTGAAATCAAGATTTTAGCCCTAAATCAAGATTTTAGTAGAATGATTATCATGCATCTTATTTGTCTCTCACGAGCCTATTTACCAAATCAGATGTGTAGATACTTTGACAACCCAAAGATGAATTTTAGTAATCTTGGGTGGGGATATTGGTAATCTTGGGTGTAGATACTTTGAAAACCATTTTTTTGCTTACCACACACCACATTCAGGTGGTCAATATCCCCACCCAAGATTATCAAAACAAAAGAAGTTAACAATGAGTTAGACTGCAGGGCCTTATAACAATTTTCATACCTTAGAATAGCGTAGATAAAATTAGAAGGGAATGTTGTCAGGTGTAGAAAAAATTGTGACTAAGATCATGCTTTTTTTTATCGAGGCAAACATTTGAACACTTGAGCAATGTTAATTACTTAAAATTGAACATGGCCAAGCCAAATAAGACATTTTTTTGTGTGTTAACTCCTCTAAATTTGGTAGAGTTTTAGAATTAGGGTATTTTTGTTCATAACATATTTGTATGAGGCCTAGATATGTTATTTAGTTGTGTTAACCTATTTTTCTCGCTTATGGACATTAAAATAATTTCTTCAATCTTTATTTCTCCAATCTCTTTATTGCATACATCATAAGCTATAACATATATGATATATACAAGCAAGTAATAGAGACCTTGGTAGGGCATGTTTGAAATATGAGACTAAGGAAACCCAAGTCTTATATGTCTACCCATTATAGAATCCACTTTGATGCAATTAAGCAACATGGTTGTTGAACATACTTCATGTAGTAGAAATTGATCCTAATAGGGTTTTGGTTGAAAGGCCATAACACGAGATGTTTCAACACAGAATTGTAGGTGCCTTAATTCAAGTCTGATGTGACAAAACTAGAACTCAATCTCAGCCTTGCTAAAACCAAGAAAAGAATGCAATAAGCCTTCAATTCCAAAAACAAAGAAACACGAAGAACAAAAAAAATGAACTCAAAGCGACAAACTAACAGAGACCCACTTCATCAGTCCAACTAGAAAATACACCAGGAATTTATTTTCCATCTTGTGGTTTTCAAAATTTCCATAGAGGAAGACTATGGATTACCCACCAGAAAAATAATAATTTATGTTTCCATTCTAGCTTGTACATGGTTAGATTCCCCAAAGGATTTGAATACCCAAATTAGCAGTTTACAGGCAAAATTCTATGGTGGTAAACCTATGAACTTTGTAAGTGAATATAAGAAGGAAATCCATCCACAAGATAGATAATTGAAGGTTATACCACATATATTGGTCTTTGATGCATAAAGATTATTCTTTGTTCTTTAATGTTCATGTTAGTTACAGGTCAAGTTTCTTTTTGAATATATAGCTTTAACATTTTAACTTTATGACTAACAATTTGATCAGAGTTTATTTTCATAAGATTAAATTTCTAAAATTTGACAAAAAGGCTTGATACTAAATTATATATTAACACACTTAAAAAATTATAAGTACCATTATAATAAATATATAAATATATAAAATAATAATTATTTAAATTTAAAATTATGAAAAATATTTATACATACTCTATATTATTTTTATTTTTTAATAATAGAATAAATATATTACATAATTTTAATTAGTTATGTGTTTCTAAATAACATATTTTATGTTAGATCTTATTTATTGTTTAAATTTATTTATTTATATTAATTATCATAGATCTATCATTTTCTCATCATTATAACATTTTTTTTATAAATTCACTTTCATTCAACAATTTGTTCAATTCAAATCTATTAATATAAACATATTAATTAACTAATGTTGAAGACTATCTTTGCTTACACTCTATGTATTTCTCTTTTAAAATAATCTTGTCCCTTTACTGATAAAAAACACATTAATTAACTAATTATTTTAATATTATTTAAACTACATACTATTTATATAAACATAATATTTTGGTCAAAAATGATAAAATCTTAGGCAAAAATAGAGTCTCAAACTTTGGATCTCTGGTAACTTGTTGCAGCTTGCATTGTTTTGTTTACCCTTTCTTCTTTTCCATTCATTTCCAGTCATCTGCTTAAATAAATTGAAAGATCTCTACATTGCATGTATCTCTTGGAAAGATGAAACTTAAGATATAAAAAGATTACAAAGGAGAGTTGTTCCTATCCATAGAAGAGGACAAATTCACGAGGTTAGAGGATTTGGGCAAGATGTGATGATTGAGCTTCAGGAATCGCAGAGGATGGAAGAAGGGATCTTTGCACAACTGGTGAAGATGTGTTGTCTAGAACTACACACTAGTACATTTGACCTAGTTTTTCTACCAAAACTTTCAACCAAAAAATTAAAAGGTTTTGCTTGGTCGGATTATAGAAGGAAAACTTTGTTTTTTTTAAAATTTATGCCTGTGTTCGTCGAAATATCGACAAATCCCGTGGTAGTCAAAATTTCAACAAACATGGTTATAACTTTTAAAAAAAAGGGCATTTCATTTCTCATTTCATTATTCCAGGCAGATGAAATAGAAGGGTAGCGTGCGCACGATGGAGATTGAGCGGTTGAAACCTTAACCTGGGGTTTTGGAGGTTTTTCATTCTTTCTCTCAACTATTTAATTTACTGGATACCCAATCAGTATTATCATTTTCTTCTTTTATTCATTGATTTATGCTTCGAGACTGGTTAGCTGACTATCTTCAAGCTACATACATTTTGACCTTTGTATGGATAAAGAAAACAAAAGACTTTTATTTTAACTCCAATGGAAGCGGAATGGTTCTCTAATCGATGGAGAAAAGATTTTCATTATAGGCTTGTTGATTTGCTAGTCTAGGGTACAGTTGCAAACCCTAATGATATAGTTTCATGAAATAGTATATTCTCCAGTGCTGCCCCCAAATCATTAAATGACAAAAGTATAAATAGACAAGTAAACCCTAGCTCTATAGCTACATTATTGATTATTGATTGACCTTAGGCTATCAGGGTAAGTGGGATTGTGTTGGTCACTACATTGGTAGTTTTGTTTGAGCCAAAATGGTATCGGGATGGATGATTTTTAAAGAACTTGTTATCATTTTTATTTTCCAATGGTGCCAATAATTTGGAATATGCAGTTGTTCATGTCTTTAATTTCAATGACATAGTTTTATATCTGTGAGCATCTCTTGATGTAAGGAATACAAGTGAAGCATTGAAGCTTATAAGGGTCTGGCCATAAAAGAAATGGCTACTCCACTAAGTGGGCTGGTAAAATGAATTGGATGTTGAACTCATAATAATCGACTCATAGAAGATATGGTAACTCAAGTACTTAAAGAATTAGTAGTGGATTCACAGAACCTCGCTCATAGAAAAAATGGCGGTTGAGATTGTTGCAAGGTCTTGAGAACTAAATGCATTAAAATGAGTCGAGTAGTGAATTGGAATGGTTAGAAGGGGGGTACTTGAGTTTGATGTTATTGTCTTCGGTGAATAATAGGAAAAATGTAGAACACTGTTGGTCATCTACCAATTACTTGTTTGGAGGAATACTCAGTGACTTTTCTCAGTCAAATGTCCATATTTTTAACAATTTCAATACCCCTGCCTAGACACGATAAATAGCTCTCTCTACAATGTACATTATTCTTGATGATCAAAGACTCTGCACAATCTTTTCTGTCTAATAATCAACTAATCCTCATCGAAAAATAGGCTAAAATTTACTAGTGACATAATTGGATATGTTCAGGCATATAACTAAACATGATTAACTTAAAATAAAATTTTAATCTAGATTAATCTAATAAAATGCATATAACTAAACATGATTAACCTAAAATAATTATGTATGTTGATATCCTAATAGTTTATAATACATTAAATAGCGAACCTAAAATAGAAACAAATGTACTTACCTCTATAATTATAAAAACACAAATATTGATGAGTATTTGAATAAGATATGCCTTGCTACTTGGATAAGTGGATGCTAGTAATTAGATAAAAATTATATTATTCCACTCATATTGGATAGGGATGAATAATTATTCCATAACTTGATATTATCTATTAAGGAGCCTATATTAGCCAACCTATCTACTAAAGATTTCCTTCTTTGAGATAATGAGAGAGCCAAAAATAATAAAATCTTAATAAATTTTGATGAGAATCAATGACGAGGTCACAAATAGACCAATTGAGCATGGAAAGCCCATTTAACATCATGATGCTATTGTTAGAGTCACCTTTAATTACCACTTTTTTGTAGCCACTTTATTTTGAAAGAAAGATACCATGGTAAGTAGTAGCTACCTCAATAAAATTTGAAGTTTGGACCCCCAAATTAACCACGAGGAAAACAACCACCTACCATGATAATACATTAGGATACTACCCCATCCCACCTAACCCAGACTACCTTTAAGTGAGTCATCAAAGTTTAATTTTAGCCAGCTAGGATTAGGGGCCTAATGGGTGGTACTTCTAGATAAAGAATACTTAGTAGACATGCTTGAGAGAGTCTCATATATGTTACATAATTTTGAAACTCTATGCTCAAGAGGAGGATGATCAATAAGCTTGGGGGAAGAGAACATTTTTACATTATCCTTGATTCTACTTATGGTGGTCTTGGCCAAAACCTTCAAAGAATTATTTTTATTACAAAACATCCCATTGTTGCATTCTTTCTAGCTACTCCAACCTAAATGAAAGAAATTCTACCACCAAATTTTAACAAAGAGAGGATGGGAAAATAGGGAATCCAACAATCACTAACATATATTATGCCAGACCTAAGCTAAGCATGAAGAATTAATTGTTTTATATCTTATGTTCCAAGAGTAAGCACAATGGAATAAGAGATGATTAAAATACTTGTGCCTTAGCTTCACATAAGAAACATATATTGACAAGATGCATACCTCTCCTCTAGATATTATTTGTGGTGAGAACCTTCTTGTGACAAGTTTTCCAAAAGAAAAATCAAGATTTGAGAATAGTTTTAGACTTTGATAAATGCAACCACTTGAGTCACGCAGAACATTGAGGAGAAAGGGTATTGAAGCTATATTTCAAAGAGTAATTCCCATCTTTAGAGATTGAAAAAACACACTCACGTTGAGATTTGGTTCTATAAAATATTTTCTTTTTAAGAAGAGACACAAGATGTAAGGCCGTAATCCCAATCCTAGAATCATTTGAGTTAGGATCAAATTTCCATGGAGGAGAAGAGGAGGAGGCATCCTAGTAGTCTTTGACAAAGACTCCAAATCTCATAGTTAGATCCATCTCAACAACACATTAGATGGGGTGATATTCCAAGGGGACCAAACACTAGTACATTTGGGGCCAAATTTTGACAGAAACTTCTGACGGGTAATTTTTTTTAATGAATTTTTTTTTTAAAAAAAAAAATAGGCCCCAATGGTGTTGGTATTCCAATGGGTTTTAAATTGACCATCAAAATTCTGACAAGTTCGGGGTATACATAAAAAAAAAGTGAAGAGCCAAATCATTTTTATTTTGATTGGATAGAGGAGCGGGAGAAAATGAGCGAAAGCTGAGCGCGAGAGAAGGTATGTGATTTCTTCACCTTTTGAGCCTCTCGCATCATATTCAACCACAAATTTTAAATGCATTGCATTTTATTTGATCATGAATGCTCTCTGAAATGACTGCATTCTACTGGTGTTGTGCCCTAGCCAGTGCTTTATCTCTATTATTTGATGTTATTGGTGCTTGTGCTCAAGGATATCGATTCACTATTTTCAAATGTTTGGATTCATGTTTGTTGATATTACTGGCAGGTTTAATGATGCCATTGTATATTGCTAAGATGCTCACTGAAATGACCACATTGTACTAGTGTCGTGCCCTAGCTTGTGCTTTAAATCCATTATTTGATGTTATTGGTGCTTGTGCTCAAGGATATCCATTTTTTTGAAATGTTGACTATGGTTAACAAATGGATAGCTCGTGAGCTTCTAGCTAGGTGCCATTTGTATTGATAGCTTAGGGCATCAAATGTATTATATCATTGATAGTTGAGACTTTTTAAAAAGGAAATAGGACAAATAACGATTTTGATTTATTTTCTCTATTTTGATCCCTAAGTGGCTTACAACCCTAGAGAAGTATATGCAGATTTACAGATATAGTTGCATGATACATAGAAGCTGATAATTCCCACAAAATCCATGCATACAATTCAAATAGCAATTAATACAAATAAATAGGGTCCTCGAATGGCCCAGTCATCCAGACCTTGACTATCCCCTCAACCAGTGACCCTTCAAAATTGGGTTATCATGCAATCAGTGAGTGATCCTTCATTCTCCTGGTATGCCTTGCATCCAAACATATTAGAAATACACAATACAATGATAAAAAGTCTCTCAAAATCCCCCTTCCCTCAATGAATTCACTATCAACATCTAGGCATTGACTGTCCCCTCAACCAGTGACACTTCAAAATTGGGTTATCATGCAATCAATGAGTGATCCTTCATTCTCCTAGTCTGTCCTGCATCCAAACATATTGGAAATACACAATACAATGATAAAAAGTCTTTCACAATCCCCCTTCCCTCAAGGAATTCACTATCAACATCCGGACCTTGATTGTCCCCTCAACTAGTGACCCTTAAAAACCAGGTTATCATGCAATCAGTGAGTGATCCTTCATTCTCCTGGTCTACCCTACATCCAAACATATTGTAAATACACAATACAATGATAAAAAGTCTTTCAAAATCCCCCTTCCCTCAAAGAATTCACTATCAACATCCGGACCTTGACTGTCCCCTCAACCAGTGACCCTTCAAAACCAGGTTATCATGCAATCAGTGAGTGATCCTTCATTCTCCTGGTCTGCCCTGCATCCAAACATATTGGAAATACACAATACAATGATAAAAAGTCTTTCACAATCCCCTTTCCCTCAAGGAATTCAATATCAACATTTAGACCTTGACTATCCCCTCAACTAGTGACCCTTCAAAACTGGGTTATCATGCAATTAGTGAGTGATCCTTCATTCTCCTGGTCTGCCCTGCATCCAAACATATTGGAAATACACAATACAATGATAAAAAAAGTCTTTCAAAATCCCCCTTCCCTCAAGGAATTCACTATCAACATCCAGACCTTGACTGTCCCCTCAACCAGTGACCCTTCAAAACTAGGTTATCACGCAATCAGTGAGTGATCCTTCATTCTCCTAGTCTTCCCTGCATCCAAACATATTGGAAATACACAATACAATGATAAAAATTCTTTCACAATCCCCCTTCCCTCAAGGAATTCACTATCAACATCTAGACCTTGACTGTCCCCTCAACCAGTGACCCTTCAAAACTGGGTTATCATGCAATCAGTGAGTGATCCTTCATCCTCCTGGTCTGCCCTACATCCAAACATATTGGAAATACACAATACAATGATAAAAAGTCTTTCAAAATCCCCCTTCCCTCAATGAATTCACTATCAACATTCAGACCTTGACTATCCCCTCAACAAGTGACCCTTCAAAACTAGGTTATCATGCAATCAGTGAGTGATCCTTCATTCTCCTAGTTTGCCCTGCATCCAAACATATTGGAAATACACAATACAATGATAACAAGTCTTTCACAATCCCCCTTCCCTCAAGGAATTCACTATCAACATCTGGACCTTGACTGTCCCCTCAACTAGTGACCCTTCAAAACTGGGTAACGCATCTCAGTCACTGGTAACACATGGACAGTCAACCAGTAGTCTCCAAAGCATTCAATAAGTGAATATGAATGTTTGAAAACTTTCCTCTCAACTTCCCCAACCACTCCTAATCGATTAGAGGGATATTTCTAGAATCTCCACTATTCCTATCCTTACCAACAATTCTTAAACATACTTTATCTGATATGATAATAACATGCTAAACTGAACCAATGACATGTTCTTCATGTGGTACAAGGAAGATTTGTCTATCAAATCTTCCTTCGTGAAAGCTGAGTGTGAGAGAAGGTATGTGATTTCTTAATCTTTGATTGGTATCTTTGACGGACAACTTCCTTCGAGCCTCTGGCATCATATTCGACCACAAATTTCAAATGCATTGCATTTTATTTGATCATGAATGCTCACTAAAATGACCGCATTCTATTGGTGTCATGCCCTAGCCAATGCTTTATCCCCATTATTTGATTTTATTGGTGCTTGTGCTCAAGGATATCAATTCACTATTTTGAAATTTTTGGATTCACGTTTGTTGATATTACAATTCATCATATCAGATAAAGTATGTTTAAGAAGTTTTAGTGTCTAAACACTCAACTAATCCCTCTAACCAATTAGGAGTGGTTGGGGAAGTTGAGAGGAAAGTTTTCAAACATTCATATTCACTTATTGAATGCTTTGGAGACTACTGGTTTGACTGTCCATGCGTTAATGTTTAGAAGAGATCAATAAAGTATTTAAAGACATTATTACATGTTTGGAGAGGTTTGAGAGGCACTTATCATGACTGTACCCTCACAAACAATGACATAGACTGGTTTTACTTAGTTTCCTTTCTCTATTTTGAGGTTTCCTTTCTCTGCCGCAGGGGTACAGTCAGAGGGTTCATTGAAAAAATGATCCTTTGAATGGTTACTATGCATATGAATGATTTGATATAGCATATTTATCATTTTACTTGAAGTTTGGAATAGCTTGTGCAAGGGTGAAAGTACTTTTGATCGTTTAGGTCATGACTGTTCCTCTACACAGTCAAAAAATGTAACTGTCTAATGATTATATGTAATGTTGAATGAATTAAATTCTTTATTCTTGGTAGAAGTGAATGGAAGGAATAGTGTTGGTGTTAGGTTTCATTTATTATTGAATTCAATGGTTTCCAAGATGTGTTGAGGAGTTTTCTCAGAATTATGGTCATACCCTGGTGACAAATTTTAAATGGATACAAACACCTTTTTTGTGCAATGGTTGATCAGACCCAACCTTTATATCTTGAATGCCAATGTTAGATGCCTCTTCTTTACTAATTAATCCATGTGACAAATCTGCAGACTTGTGAGAATGAGTAAAGGAGCCTCTATTGTCCAAATTCAAAACTTCGTACTTTTCTTTCCTTCCATCTTCAAATTCACCACACACCACTAAATTTAGATTTTCCTCATCTTCAGATTCACCACACACAACTTCATGTTCTTCACCAATTGCTGATTCAAAATCAATCTTTGAGCAATCTGAATACTCATCAAACCTCTCTTGAATGTCCTCACTACAAGGCACATGTCATCTTCATTGCATCTTCTTTTTATTTCATGTTTTAATCTTTAAGAACTTGATCAAGAACATAGGTTTTAATGAAATATCAATTTGATTTGCAAAGTTTGTGTTCTTTACAAATTTGAAAGGCTCTAATACTTACTAGGGCGGATGTGGATGTGCAACCTTATGATTTTACTACCAAGTCTCTATTTGTTGGGCATACTGATTATAAGTACTTGACATATATCACAAATGTTGCTAATTAAGGTTGGCGGGATGATTACGCCTATCCTAAAAAAAATTGTCAAATCATTATGCTTTCAAATCAATTAGCTATTGGTGTATCCATTGCGAGGGAGAGAAGCCAAACACATAAAGAACATGCACATAAACACGACAGCTGAAAAACTTAAATGGAATATGCCAAGAAGTACCAAATGATGAATGCTCAATTGTTGTAATGGAAAAGCATCAGAACCGTCCATTTCTAGAACTTGATTTTCTAGTCTAAATGATTTTTCTATAGTCGTAATGATTTTTCTAGAACTTGATTTTCTAGTCTTAATGATTTTTCTATAGTCCTAATGATTTTTCTATAGTCTTAATGATTTTTCTTTCATCCTAATGTTTGTTGCTCTTGATAAATTAGGCCTTATATTTGAATTTTTGTTCACTATTTTATTTCAACTTGATATTTCATTCATTTTTCATATACACAGAGACTACACATGCTGATAAAAAAATGAGCTATTTGATTTAGGTTAACTATTCATGATTGTAAATGGTCAATATTTCTGATGGTACTCCTTGGTGTATTCCATTTTAAAATAATCATGTTTCTATGGCTATGATAAATGTCCCTTTGTGTTGAGAAAATTAGAGTTGAAAAAATGGTTGCAAACAAATCATCCTTCTTCCACCAACATTCTAGTCAATGTACAAGTAACGAGTCATTTCATTCAAGAAAGACCATGTCTGACAATATCAACCCAGAACAAAATAAGGAGTATGCAAAATTTAGTGATTGTATCTTCTATTAGAGCTACTTCATATGCACAGGTGATGATCATACATATTTTCCTGAGCGCTATTGGGAGCTTACCCAGCAACACATGTACTATTGTGAAAATCACCACAAATCTATTTGTTGTTGGGTCTATCTCCCAGTATTGCTTGGTCAAATATGCATGTTTTTCACCTATGCATATACCTTCTATGATCAACACTTATATGCACAGGTGATGAACATTCAGATTTGCCTAAGCTTTGATAAACATTCAGAGTCACGAGTCTTAAGATTGTACTTAATATAGCCAAGCTTCATTCAATGGTACATTCAAACATGAAACAAACCATTCTTAAACCGGATTAAACTAGTAAACCAAAGGACATACTGATTATAAGTAAACTATTAAACCAAAGGACATGCTTTTACTACTAAGTCTTTGTTTTTTGGGCATACTGATTATAAGTACTTGACATATATCACAAATGTTGCTAATTAAGGTTGGCGGGATGATTACACCTATCCTAAAAAAAGACTGTCAAATCAATCACCTATCGATGTATCCCTTGCAAGGGAGAGAAGCCAAACACATAAAGAACATCCACATAAACATGACAGTTGAAAAACTTAAATGGAATACACCAAGAAGTATTAAATAATGAATGCTCAATTGTTGTAATGGGAAAGCATCACAAACGTCCATTTCTAGAACTTGATTTTCTAGTCTAAATGATTTTTCTATAGTCATAATGATTTTTCTAGAACTTGATTTTCTAGTCTTAATGATTTTTCTATAGTCCTAATGATTTTTCTATAGTATTAATGATTTTTCTTCTGTCCTAATGTTTGTTGCTCTTGTTAAATTAGGCCTTGAATTTGAATTTTTGTTCATTGTGTTATTTCAGCTTGATATTTCATTCATTTTTCATATACACAGAGACTACACATGCTGATACAAAAATGAGCTATTTGATTATTCATTGTTCATGATTGTAAATGGTCAATATTTTTTATGGTACTCCTTGGTGTATTCCATTTAAAAATAATCATATTTTTATGACTATGATAAATGTCCCTCTGTGGGCCTATGAACTGTGGGCTTAGTTCCATGTTTTCTTTCATTCTTGCATTTGAAATGTTAAATATGGGCTGCATACAGAGGTATTATGTGTATCATTGTTGGTGATTATTTAATTGTAATATTTTCTTTTCTATTTGTTTTTATTTGTTTTCTTGTTGTTTCTTTTCCATTTCTACAATATGGACATGTACTTTTCTTTGAGCACTGTGCTTTATGTTGTGGGCTACAAGGCAGAGCCATTAGGCCTCCGTGACAGTCTGAAGCTATTTAGCCTATTGATACCCTTGGTATTTTGGACCACCCCTTGGAGGATAGGAACACCATAGAGATGCTCAATATTATTACCTTGGCTCATTTGAAGGTGGTTGTTTTGTTTTTCCTTGATGTTTTGTGGTCTTGTGGTTATAGTATTGCACAACAGGAAACTCTATTTCACAGCATAAAACCTTTGTTTTCCAATAAGCCTCTTATTGTAGTTTGTAATAAGATTGATTTGCAACCACTAGAGACTACAAGATTGAAGAAGCGGTATATTTTGGAAAATGAAGAGTGGAAAGAAGATGATATTCTTGAGATCATGGATGGACACAATGTTGCAGACTTTATTGATCTGGATATCTTGCAGAGGCTTGAAGAACTAGAGAGGGAAGAAGGGCTTAGGATGGTAGCTGAGGGTGATGAGGATGATGAGATGGGGGGAATGGAGTTGAATCCTGATGAAAAGGAAGCTCTCGCTGCAATTAGGAAGAAGAAGATGCTTATCGTTGAACACAAATTAAAGAAGAGTACTACAGAGAGCATGCCTACCGTACCAAGGAAGTTTGACAAGAACAAGGAATATGGCTTAAACAGAATGGAAAGACATCTTTCTAGCCTAGGCTTGGATCCTTCGACAATTAGCTTGATAATAAATGAAGTAGATGAGAGATAAGCAATTAGCTTCCAAGAAAAATCTTGTAAATGAACTGTGTGTACCCCTAATTCCTATGCCCTTTGCACGTACCCAAAGGATATATTTGAAACAAAAAGGGTAAGGCTTAAAGAAATTAATTTTGCATCACTAGACAGATCTTTAAGCCTTACCCTTGTGTTTCAAATTTATCCTTTGGGTACTGTATACACCTAAAAATGGTCATCTAGACTATTAGCCCCTTTTGCTAAATCATAAATTGCTTATTCTTGATCAAATCCTAGTTCTATCATTTATTCGATTATTTTCTATGGGCTAACCATTTTATCCTAAGTCTTTATTTATTTAAAAGGAATAATTCCTCCCCTTTTAATAAATAAAAAGCCCCCACTTTTCCTCTTATCCTAAGTTGCACAAATAAAGCATTATTCTTATTTTATAAAAAGGGAAAAAGCACTTTTTGTCTCATATGGACACAAAAGTCAACTCTTATTTTCCCATTGGAGGATATGTGTGCACATGGATTGCTCCTCTTTCAAGATCCACCGTTGATTAAATCTTTTGCCTCTTAATCTCCATGGTCCATTTCTCCTCATTTCCTATAAAAGAAGAGCTCTCTTCTTCATTCTAGATCCCCAACTTTTTATGCTAATATTATGCTACAGGTTTTCTAGGTACACTTTGGAGCTTTTGAAGATTTGGAGCATTCTTAGCATCTACATCTCATTCTTGCATTCTACATCTCATTCTTGCATTCTTAGCTTAGCTTCATATTTATGCTTTCTTAGATTAGCTTCATTTCTATGCTCTAGATTAGCTCACATAGATTAATTAGCTTGGGTTGTAACACTTGCATATTTCCTTTCATAGCTTAGCTTGCATTTTCATTTCTAGTATAGTATAGCATTGCATTGCATTTTCATTCTTGATTCTTGAGGATATTGGCATTCTTGCCCTTGTCTTCATTGAATCTCCCATTGCATGGTTTACTAGCAAGGTTATAGGCTAAATAGCTCTAGCTGAGAGCATTCTTAAAAACCCTTGCACTCCATGCCTAGGGAGCTATGGATCAATTTGTGAGGGCTCATTCTTGAGTTTCCTTGCATGTAATGATCCATAGAAGTGTGACACATTTATAGCACACAGGTACGTACATAGGCCACAGGAATTGGGGTACGCATAGTTCATTTATGGGATTTTTCTTGGGAAGCTAATTTCTCATCTGTCATCTACTTCATTTTTATGAAGCTAATTGTCGTAGGATCTAGGCCCAGGCTAGAAATATGTCTTCCCAAACACATAAAAAACATGCACATAAACATGTACGACAACTAAGAAACATAAATGTAGATATCACAATAGTTGAGAAACATAAATGTAGGCATCATGGTCACAATTTTTTGGAGACAACATAATTGAGTTGTATACCCAGACGATGCAAAGCAACTACTAATCCTCTGGTTCCAGAGGAGTAGTGGTTGCTTTGCATCGTCTGGGTATACCACTCAATTATGTTGTCTCCAAAAACTTGTTACCATGATGCCTGCATTTATGTTTCTCAGCTGTTGTGTCCCAGGGCCCCTTATGACCCTTTACGACCCCTAAGAATACACATCTTAGAGGTCTTAAAATGTCATAAAGGGTCATAAGAGGCTCCTAGGAGGGGCCAGATGAGCTTCCACCTTCACGTGGTTGGCTCTGTTAAGTAGAGAATGTTAAATTATTCTCAAAACAAAGAGAAGCTCAATAATTTAAGGTCTCAGTCCACGGAGATGGTGAAAAATGACGGGAATCAATGCTGGAGAGTTTTTAGATATTGAGAAGATGTATATGCAGTGGAGGCCAGAAGGGATTTTTGTGGAGATTTTCTAGATGTGGAGATTTGCTAAAGAGGGTTTCCAGGTTGAGTACTAGTGCAGAGATGATGATTCAGTACTACGTCTATAAAACCTTCACAAATATCCCTTTTTTGGCCTCCACTCATACCTCTTCTCAAAATCTAGAAACTTTGGATAATGTTTCTCATCCATGTACGAAATGTGCTAGTGATCATATACAATTATTTTTGCAAGACTGGGATCAATTATGAGAAGGTAAACAATAATATAATTTTATTGTATCTATCATTTCTTTTATCCATTCATATTTTTTGCCTTCTCTTATATTGGATACTGTGCAGTGTATATATAAAGGCAAGGTGGTGATTATTCTCAATGATTGAAAGGTATAAGTCTTCCAGCCTTTACCTAGTAGCTAGGACTAAAGATAATAGAGCTCAAGAGACCATCATGGTTGGTCTCCATCCTTGGTCCATATATTGATAAAACATTTTACATTTCGTTAGCTCATCAAATGCGATGATTTGAAAGAATTTAATGGATGATATTTTCATGTATAACGTATATTATTTTAGTTTGACGATGAACAAATTTATCTACTTCACGCACTTATATACATCGAACACAACCATAAAGAAGCATCCCCTCCCATGGCTTGAGTAATGTAGGCTATGGGAGGACATGCTTCTTTATGGTCGTACTCATAGTATACAAGTGCGCGGAGTCAATAAATTCATGCAACATCAACTTAAATAATATACATTATTATGAAAATATTCTATTAAATTCTTTCAAATCCCCTCATTTAATGAGCTAACGAAATGTAAAATATTTTTTCAGTATATGGACCAAAGACAGAGACCAACTATGATGGTCTCTTGAGCTTTTTTATTTTTACTTTTCTCATCTGTCAATTTTTCAACAAGTAGTAATCCTTTCCCGGCAGAAGAGCTATTCCTCTGATGACTACTTGTGTCAGAACTTGATTACCTATTGTCGGACATTCCACAAGTAACCGTCAGTAGGACCACAATCTGACAAATGGGTGCGACGGGACAACTATACCTCCGATAGGTACTCCTGTCAAAGATCTACTGAATATCCATTGCCTTTCTGACTGACGAAATGTCGTAAGAAGAATTTTTTGATAGATCGGTCACATAGTAAAATTGCTATTTATGTGGCCAATTCTAACGGGTAGTGATGTCAAAATACCGATGGTTATCACTTCTATCACCATTTCCAATGCAAAAACACTGACGAACAGATGTGTCGTAGTTTTGACAAATGGCCGTTGAAAATTCGACAAATGGTCGTCAGAATTTGGCCTCAAATGTACTAGTGAAAGAAAACCATTGATCTTTTCATAACATTGTTAGTTCGCCATTGTTAATCTACCATTCAATACCTAAACTCACCAAAGCTTTAGTTATGAGAAGGTAATTCCAAATGTAGGGGCCTTTATTAGAGAGGACCACAGTTGAGGAAGGAAGTTCCATCTTGACCATTCACATATTTAGCTTTCATAATGTTGGTCCAAATCTTTGAATTCTTTGATAAGTCTCCAACTAGCTTTAGATAAGAAAGCCATGTTCAAATGTTTGGATCTTTTGATACCAAGATCCCTAATTAGTTTTTGAGAAAAAATAGTCTCCCAATCCACAAGAGAGATCTGATTCTTGTCCTCTAAACTAGACCAAAGGAACCATCTCTAAAACTGGTCTAATTTAGTATTTCATGTAGAAGGCATATCAAAGAGAGAAAGGATGTTGACAAAAGAACTTTAGATGAAGGTAAGTTGAGCATCTAGATCATTTTTTTGGATTGTGGTGTTATCGTTGATGTCAATATTGTTGAAGGCTATACGATTTTCATCGATGTCAACTCTTAAATTTGTGGAGATTTTTAAAGATTGATGTTATGGTGTTATTATAGTGTTTTTATGGTGTTGACTGCTCATCAAAGATGTTTTTTTGTTGATGTAGTCTATGGTTGGACACCAAATCTCATTGGATTTGATGTCTACACTCAGTATATTGTGGTGATGGAAACCAATGGTAATGAGGTTCATATGTGGATTCCATGTATTGTTTGTTGTCAACATAGATGTTATCTTGATAATATCATATTAAGATGGTGATTAGAAGTATTAGGATGAGGATTAGAAGTATTAAGGTGAAAATTAGAAGTATAAAGATGATGATTAGAAGTATGGTGATGTTGATGGTCTTGTGCATGCTACAAGGTATTGTTCGATTGTTCTTGAGTGAGAAAATTTTATTGCAATAATGCTTTGGTCCTTGTTGGTTGATGAAGTGTGAAAATGTAGGAAAATGCTATAAAGACTAGTTGGGAGAATACTCTATGTTCCTTCGTATTTGAAGATATGGTCTTGGAGGTTGGTAGTTGTATTGTATGTGCCACAAACATTGAACTTCTATCTTTTTAGGTCTCTAGTGTTGCAACAAGTGTTTCTAGTAAATGAAATGTTGGTAGTTTGGTTGTCTATCAGGTTTGGTCCAAAAAATGCTCTACATTTCTAGATGCAATATTGTTGTTTATGGTGTTGTGACTTGGTGGACAATATTATAGTAAATGATAATTGTATTAATTCAATTTTTAGGTAATGAAGTTTAACACAAATATGTTTGATGATGTTTTATTTGATAACTATATTTTATGGCCTTACAAGTATGAAGAGTCGTGCATCTATTTGGTTATGCTAGCTTGTGTTGACATGATAACATGAAAGAAGTGTATAGAATTTTATTTGATGTTCAAGGAAAGTATCTACATGGTCCACATGATAGTGGTTGATCTTTATGGTGTTGCATATTATTTAGAGTTAGTTTTCTAGGTGATTTGTAGTTATCCAACCAACATGGTCTATTCTCTTTCTTGTGCTATGAATTTGGGGTAGTACTCCAATATTAGAGGTTGTGATGAGTTGTCTTTGGAACTTACTATGTCTCAATATGATATGCATTCTAAAAAATCATTTAGATATTATGTTTTTGGGTAGACTAGTAAAGTGATACACATTTTATCTACATGTTACCTTGTTGTTGACTTGGGAAGGTGTGAGCTAGTATATTCAATGTTTGGAAATATATAGAAAGATGTGATAAGTTATTTTAGGTCCTCTCTATCTCTTGGTTTGGACTACTTTCACTGCAATATATTTTTGATGTTGACTTGATGGTGACATTACTTGTCTTCTATTTTGGATCACCTAATTTGGTGTTTTCCTTGCTTATGAAATGTGTATATAGAAGATCAAATTAGTTGTAAAAGTGTGGACTGATTGAGATGAAAAATTGACACAAAAATTTTGTGGTGGAGGTTTGAGATCCAAATTTCTTAATGGTGGCTGGAGGTAGTATGTCAAAAGTGGCTACATTCTAAGGGGACTATTGGAATCTATATGTTGAAGGCTCATTCATTATAATTCACAGTGTAATGTATCTTCTTTGAGATAGTGAATCTCCTTAGTAATCCTTGTATCTTTCTATATAAGATAGTGATTATTTGTAGAAAGTTACTCTAGGAGTAGTGAACTTCCTTAGGCAATGCACCTTAAAAAAATTGTAATAATTGTTCATGTATTATGAGATTTTTCAAAGTGTTTTTTTCCCTTTTTTGGGTTCTTGATCTAGGGGCATCCAAGGTTTAGGCAGGGGCATTCTATGTCCCTAGCAAATTGCATGGAGTGTTTGTGTTTTGGCCGATTTTTACTCGGTTGTAGCCTTGACTGACGGTCTCAGTCATTGAAGGAAGCTCGGTCACTGAAGGAATTTGGTAGTCTCTGGCACTCGGTGAAATTGTTGCTCGGTCATGCCTATGGTGCTTGGTCGATACTCATGCTCGGAAATGCCTAGCGTGCTCGGTAATTTTACTGTCGCTCAGTAGTTTTGACTTACTGATTGGAGTTCTGTGTGATTTGTTGAGCTGACTTGGTGAATTAATTGTTGGTAGCCATTGTCTTGGGCTGACATGTAGAATTAAATATTTGTATACATTTGTAAGCTGACTTGTATGGCATTTAACTATTGTTTTGGGGAGTTAAGGGTTTCATCTAGCCGACTTGTGGCTGATGATTAGTATTTAAGGAGGGCTTGGGTAGATGTTTAAAAGGGGGTTTGGGAGATAGAACTAAGAGAAGAAAGGTTCATGACTTGGAAAACTTAGTGAGTCAGATCTGAGGTTCTGAAAGCTGAAGTTGGCAAAGTTGTGGAAAAGTTCTTGAGGTTCTTGCAGATTAGATTGTAATCTGATAGTCCTTTGTAGCAGAGCTAGGGGTTTGCATACTTGGGAACAAGGATATTTCTTGGAGGCTTGCGAGCTCAAGTTTAGATCTACCTTAGGGTTTCCATCAACTTTTGATTATCTTCAGAGCTGAACTAGCTGAGATTGTATTGGATCTGGTTGTGGATCTTGTAGAATTGTTTCATTTTGCAATTGGTCCTAACTTGGAAGGCCTTACAGTCGAGCATGTTAATGCAAATTACTTGAAACATTTATGGTGTTATCTGTTGTGTTGAGTATTCCATTGTGTAATTCTTTTTGGCTGCAAGGTTTGGACTATTCTTCATTGGATCCACCATCCTTGACTGCATTAGGTGGTATCAGAGCGAAGTTTGTTCTTGTTGGAGTGAAAGTTGATCTTGTTGAAGCAGAAGTTTGACCTAGCAAGGCTGATCTTGTGAAGTTGATCTTATTGGAACAGAGATTGTGCACAATCTGGATCACAGATTTGAAGCACTGAACTTGTGAAATTGTGCCCTAGTTGCTTACAAGATTGCAGGTTGAGATTTGACTTGTTGCAACTTGGATATTGTCACAAGGTGGTCAGTGAGGGTTTGTTGCAGAGGGTTTCTCTTATCTTTAAGGATGCCTCCAAGAAGATTGGACCCTAGAGTTATTTATGATCTTTGTGATACTATTGAATCCCGGATCACCGAGAAAGTGAAATTAGATTTCAAATCTGAGTTGGAATTGATGAGGAATGATATGGTCGCTGAGATCATGAGAACTATTTCTGGTATACCTCAGAATGTTGGTACTGAGGATGGCTATGAAGAAGTTATTGAAGAATTCAAAACTGTTGGATCTAGTGGTGATGACCAGAGGAACAAATCTGGGGAAGATAGAACCGCTCGGTTGCCTAGATCTGCTGCTTGGTTTAGTAATTACCGAATGGAAGTTTCTACTTTCTTTGGTACTTTGAAACCTGACAATCTGATTGATTGGATTGGTGAACTTGAAGATTTCTTTGAGCTAGAAGAAATTGAAGATCCTCTTTGGGTGAGATTAGCATAGACAAATTTGAAAGGATATGTTGCTCTTTGGTGGAAGGAACTACAGAGAGACCGAGAAGATGAAAGTGAGACAAAGATCAATTGGTGGAGATTGATAATGACTAAGTTGAAAGCTAAGTTCATATCAGCTGACTATGAGCTGGACTTGTTTAAGAAGTTTTAGAATCTGAAACAGAAGGATTTTTCTGTTGAAGATTATACCAAGGAGTTCTACAAACTTACTATTCGGTTTGGACACCAAGAGTTTGGTAAGGAAAAGGTAGCTCGGTATGTGAATGGTCTGAGATTCAATATTCAGGATGAGCTTGGTATGCTGAAGATTGATTGTGTTGAAGATGCTTATCAGTATGCTCTGAAGGCAGAAGATAAGTTGAAGAGGAAACAACCTAGTAACTCCCGAGGGAAAGAAAAGGTTGATCACTCGGTGAAGGATAAGATGACTGATGCAGAAGATGAACAGAAACCTATGGAACCAAAGAAGAAGACAGGTAGAGTTATCTTTAAGGGTACTATCTATAACTGTGGAGAGGAAGGACACCATTCTTTTGAATGCACACAAAAGAAGGTTGACCGACAAACTATTGTGATGAATGAGAACATTCAGAATGAACCCGAATTAGAGAACTTGCTGCTTCAGCGAACATTGCTCCATACAAAGGATGAACCTTGTCAAAGGAGTAACTTGTTTAGGACCCGATGCAGGACTGAAGGTAAACTTTGTAATGTTATTGTTGATAGTAGTAGCACTGATAATCTTGTTGCTGAAGACCTGGTTTAGAAACTTGGTTTGAGTAGAATGAAACATCCTTGTCCTTATAGGCTTGGCTAGTTGCAAGATTTTCATGCTTTGGAAGTTAGAGAACAATGCTTCATTGATGTTCAGATTGGCCAATACAAGGATCTTGTGCTTTGTGATATTGTGAAGATGAATAGTTGTGATATATTGCTCAGTAGACCTTGGTAGTATGATTGCAGAGCTATTTATGACTTTGTCAAAAATATGTTTACTGTTGAGAAGAATGACAGGAAGTTTTCACTGATGTCTTTGATGGATACAACACTCGGTAGGAGAAGCCTGAGTATTGGTAGCCAAGTTGAGATTGTAGATCCTGATAAAATGAATGATCAGTATGAAGAACCGACCTATACATTGTCTAGAAAAAACTTGAAGAGACAGAGGAAACTGAAGTGGAAGACTTTGCAAGTAGAAAAGGTGGAGGACTTGTATGTGAGGAACCAGTTTAGGATTTATGTGTTGAATCCTGAAAGATGTTCTTCTCACATATGAACATCTTTTGGAACTTGGGGTGTCTGATGCAGGGGCATCCAAGGTTTAGGCAGGGGCATTCTGTGTCCTTGGCAAACTGCATGGAGTGTTTGTGTTTTGGCTAGTTTTTACTTGGTTGTAGCCTTGACTGACAGTCTTGGTCATTGAAGGAAGCTCGGTCACTAAAGGAATTCGGTAGTCTCTAGCGCTCGGTGAAAGTGTTTCTTGGTCATGCCTATGGTGCTCGGTTGATACTGGTGCTCAGCAATGCCTGGCATGCTCGGTAATTTTACTATCGCTCGGTAGTTCTGACTTATTGATTAGAGTTCTATATGATTTGTTGAGCTGACTTGGTGAATTAATTGTTGGTAGCCATTGTCTTGGGCCGACATGTAGAATTAGATGTTTTTATACATTTGTAAGCTGACTTGTATGGCATTTAATTATTGTTTTGGAGAGTTAAAGGTTTCATCCAGTCGACTTGTGGTTGATGATTAGTATTTAAGGAGGGCTTGGGTAGATGTTTAAAAGGGGGTTTGGGAGATAGAACTAAGAGAAGAAAGGTTCATGACTTGGAAAACTTAGTGAGTCAAATCTGAGGTTCTGAAAGCTAAAGTTGGTGAAGTTGTGGAAAAGTTCTTAAGGTTCTTGTAGATCAGATTGTAATCTAATAGTCCTTTGTAGCAGAGCTAGGGGTTTGCATACTTGGGAAGAAGGAGATTGCTTGGAGGCTTGCAAGCTCAAGTTTAGATCTGCCTTACGGTTTCCATCAGCTTCTGATTGTCTTCAGAGTTGAACTAGCTGAGATTGTATTGGATTTGGTTGTGGATCTTGTAGAATTGTTTCATTTTGTAATTGGCCCTAACCCAGAAGGCCTTACAGCCGAGCATGTTAATGCAAATTACTTGAAAAATTTATGGTGTTGTCTGTTGTGTTGAGTATTCCGCTATGTAATTCTTTTGGCTGCAAGGTTTGGATTGTCCTTCATTGGATCCACCATCCTTGACTGCATTAGTTCTCTGTGTAAATATGGCGCTCTCTTGTGTATTAGTGTTCATTTATTTATCTTTCATTGATTCTAATCAATTTAAGGGTTTCAAAATTCAATTAAAGGTTTGGTGTGTTCAACACTTTCCATCATTTCTAACAAGGGACCCTTTCTAGTTTGCTAACAATGTTTTGATCCATTCTAGAAGGGAAGACTACACAATTATATCAACTTTACTAGAAGGCACATCTCCAAATATTAAGTAGGGAGATTTTGCACCTAACATGTTAGAATACTAGCACTACTAGTATGCAAAGAGGGGTGAACATGCAAAAACTAAATATCACTTGTCTCTAAATTGACTTTTTGACCTAAACAAAAGCATAATTAGAAAGAATAGAAAATCATTCATCATCCTCAACCATAGTGGCCTATTCGAGGAGTAGAGAATTGATGGATTGCTAATGAAAAAAAATCTTAAGAAAGGAGGGATTTCATTATCCCCCGCTCAAAAACTATCAACAATAAGAACACACATATAGGGGAGAGGGGTTCCCCTTTCTTGAACCTATCAAATACCTGGAAGTGATCCTAAGGGGGATAATTGAACATAATAAAGGACATAAAAGAGGATATGTAGGTCTCAATCAACTTTAGAATTTTTCCTTGAAATCAAAACTATTGTAAAATTAAGAGAGAAACTTCAAAACAACATATCATAGACTCATGAGATATCCAACTTAAGAACCATACTTTCCTTATTACATTTTTTTATTGAATGAAGAGTCCCATGCACAAGAAGAACAACGTCATTGATTTGTCTACAAGACACAAAGCCTTTCTTGTTACCACAGATAATTTTTTCAAGAAATATTTAATTTGATTAACAAGAATTTTTAAAAAGATATTATAAAGAGTTACATAAACTAATGGGCTTGATCTCAAACATCTTGTTAGCTAGTATCCTCTTAGGAATGAGAACAATGAAGGTGTTATTTATATCCCTTAGTAGACTTATCTAAGGAGTGAAATTATCTAACCACATAAATAATATCCTTATCCCTAGTATCTCGATACTTCTAAAAGTAAGCTAGGAGAAAGTCATTGGGACCAAGGGTTGTAGAGGGGCTCAAGAAAAAAATGGCACTTTTCAACTCTTCCTCGGATAAATATCTTTTAGTATCCAACAAATCAAAAGGAGATAGTAATTTTGGGACCACCTCTAGCAACTTGTTTGGGATTTTTTCAAACTAAATATTTGAAGGAAGAGGATTAAGAAAATCCATGAAGAATCTTAAACTTTCACAATGGATATCATTGCCTTGAGTGAAAAAAATCGCACCATTACCAATTAATTTAGATAATTTATTTTTTAATTTCTTGAACAGGAGATATGAAAGACATCTTTATTCCTATCAACCTGTTTAATCTAGTGGATTCGTGATCTCTACGTCCAAAACACTTATGCTTTCTCAATAATATTGTGAAGGTAATCCACAATATATTTTTCTTCTTTAGGGATGTCACTATCAAGCCCAACCTAGTCAATAAATTGTGAAATATTTAGGGGTTGATCCTAGATATACTTATTTTGAGTGAACTGTCATTTAACCAAACTCAATGCATAATGAACCCCAATATATAAATAATTTAATGAATTTTAATAATTTCTATAATATGGCTAAAAAAAATTCTCATAATATGATATTACTTTTGTGTGTAGTATTCATTAGTTTTTCATCCCTAAATTAGTGAATTTGCTTCCCAATATATACATATAAAAGAGGGAGACCTCTAGCATGAGCTCTCAAATTTTTACCAATTAAATATTACATAATATTTTTCATAAGTTATTGAATTATAATATATTATGTTAGGACCAAATAGTGACATTTAAAATTTGAAGTGTAGAAGTTTGCACTTTAAGAGACTATGTTGTTGAATATTTTGCAATAAAATGATTGAGTACCAAAGGAATATTGTGAAGTACCAAGAATATTCCCTATGAAACTATAAGAATGAATTAAAGTGAAACTAGCAGGGAAAACATCAAAAGGTGCAGCTAATGATATAGGTGATGTATTCAACCAATAGCATTGGCATATATATCTACATCGTAGTGACACTAGATTGTGAATCTCTTGTATTTTCTAGATTTGTGAGCAAATAGTGACATGACTTTGAACATTGCTTACTAATTTCCAAAGAAATTCAAGGCCTTTATTATAAAATAACAAGATATTATGAAGATTATCAATAACATGCATACTTGGAGTATGAAATTCATTTGATCATTTTGAAAGTCTCTTAGATTATCCTCCAAGTTTTATACATTGAAATGAGATTTTAAGGGGAAAATCATGATCAATGTGGATCATCATAGGAGAACCACTTTGAGAAGTGGGATACTACAAAGGAGAAAAGTTTGGTAGTATTAAGAATTGATATGCTATAAATGTTGATTCAACTCTAATAAGATTAGTAAGTAATGCAGATTTAGACATTTCAAAAAAATTCAAGCTTTTTTTTATGATATCAATGGAAGAGATATTGAGTTGTAAATATCACAAAAGAATTACAACACATAACCTAACTAGCTTGCGAGTGATAGGAGGAAGATCTTGGTTCATGTTTTGTAAAATTCTTGACTTTTCATTGAAGATTGAAAAGAATATTTATAAACGTTGGGGTCACCTAAATGTAATGAAGAAAATTTGACTCTTACATAAGGAAGCAATTTCCTTGAGTCAAAATCACTTATTACATTTATATGAATTAGATATTTTTACAAATGACTAATCTAGCATTTTTTTTCAAAAATTTAGAGCTAGAAAAGGAGTTAATTAAGTAGCTTCTAATTCAAAATATATCAATTATATTAGACTGATACAAAATTTTTATTCTATGTATAAAATTACAACTTAATAATATCAAAACTAGAATGTGTAGGCTTTAAAGATGCTTTTAACGTGCTAGCCTCAAACACCAACGCCATTTGTGAACTATAGAACATTGTGTTTTGATCACGTACATATAAAAAATAGGGAGTTTCAAAATGAAATAAAAAATAAGTCTTCACAAATAAAAGACTATCCTAAACCTAGAGTATACTAGAAGATTAAATTTTTTAATTAGAGCATCAAAAAGTGTATGTAAATAATTGACAAAAAGATTAAAAGTGAAAGATAGATATTGTAATGGTGTAAAGTGTCTTCATACATTTTCATGCTGATTTAGGGCTCACTTTGGTGTTCCTCTTTCTATGCCCTTGATTGTGGTTGATCTTTCTCAACCTAATGTTTGATTTTGGAAGTTTAGCACCTTTTTGGCTCTCTTGACCTATTTCTAGCTCATTAGGACTAGAATAGGGCACCTTGTGGTCCAATCCTAGTAGCTATAGTGCTAGGTGCTATAGTCTGATGTAGGAGCATCATTCTTCAACTAATTTTAGTTTATTATTTTTTGTTTATTTCATTTTCTTTTGATTTTTGTTTTTGGCAGTTATTAGCATCCATTCAGAATTTGGTTTGAAATTAATTTATCTTCAAGAATGAATAAAATAGGTTTTAGGGGGATAACAAAAGACAAAGAAATAGATGGAGAGGAGGGAGACAAAATGAGTACAAGAGAACACTGACTTTTCAGAGGAGGATTGGGTTTGTTAAGAGGAAGATTGAGTCTACCAATGTTCAACAATAATGTAATTTTTTACAAAAATAAAATATGTTTAAACTATTAATCGCGAAATGGAGATTTTCTCTTTCTATCTATGTGATTGGATGAGTTTAGTTATTTGTGAGTGTTTTTTACTTTTCTATTAGGGGACTCTATCTCCTTGAATGTAGAAGAGTCTTGTAAAGTTTTGAAGCCTTTAGAGCCTGATTGAATAAATCTAAAATGAAGAGGCATCTTTTTTTAGTTTGTAAACTTGGACTAAAATTCATTCCAGTGCGATAAGGGAATATGACTCTATTTGAAGGAAATCTCATTAATTTGGTATCAGATCCATGTGATTAGTGATTGTGGTGTGGTTAAAAGGAGGAGGCAAAAGAGATCATGATGAAATTATAGAAACCCTAAATTTGTCTTCATGAATTTATTTATTTGTATCTAATAATGATTCTTCTAAACCTTATAATTAATTAAATAAAATAAATTTAATTATTATTGACCTTCAATATAATTAGTTTAAATAATTAATTATATCTTCATTTATTCTAATGTTTTATTAATTTTAATTATTTAAATATTCCCTAGTCCCCCATCCTAAGGTTTAATTGATCCTAACCAATTAAATCAAACTTGTGACTTAATACCTCATTTCCTCATAAAGCTCATTAACTAATTAATCCTTGATTAATTAGATAATCATTATCATTCCTACCCTCATTAACCTTTTCCTCCAATTCTAAATTCCCTCACACGTGACCCTTTATTCTTATATTTTGATTGAGAGGGAGTGATTCCCCCACAACCATAGTTTGCTCAAAATCAAATCTTGTTCATCCCTAGAAGTAAAAATAGCAATAAAAAACATTTTGCACAAGGAAAAAGCTCTATGTTACCAGAGACAACTGGTTTCCAAGACTTTGAGACCCAATAGTGCATACTTGGAAGGGAGAGCCAGAAACCAGCAAATCTACAAACCAAACCAAACTTGGACTAAAATTCCTTCCAGTGCGATAAGGGAATATGACTTTATTTGAAGGAAATCTCATTAATTTGGTATCAGATCCATGTGATTAGTGATTGTGGTGTGGTTAAAAGGAGGCAAAAGAGATCATGATGAAATTATAGAAACCCTAAATTTGTCTTCATGAATTTATTTATTTGTATCTACTAACTGTTCTTCTAAACCTTATAATTAATTAAATAAAATAAATTTAATTATTATTGACCTTCAATATAATTAGTTTAAATAATTAATTATATCCTCATTTATTCTAATGTTTTATTAATTTTAATTATTTAAATATTCCCTAGTCCCCATCCTAAGGTTTAATTGATCCTAACCAATTAAATCAAACTTGTGACTTAATACCTCATTTCCTCGTAAAGCTCATTAACTAATTAATCCTTGATTAATTAGATAATCATTATCATTCCTACCCTCATTAACCTTTTCCTCCAATTTTAAATTCCATCACACATGTGACCCTTTATTCTTATATTTTGATTGAGAGGGAGTAATTCCCCCACAACCACAATTTGCTCAATATCAAATCTTGTTCATCCCTAGAAGTAAAAATAGCAATAAAAAACATTTTGCACAAGGAAAGAGCTCTATGTTACCAAAGACAACTGGTTTCCAAGACTTCGAGACCCAATAGTGCATACTTGGAAGGGAGAGCCAGAAACCAGCAAATCTACAAACCAAACCACATAGTTGGTACACCCAAGTGATGCATTGAAATGTCAATTTATTATCATCCCTCAATTATGCATCAGACCTTTAATATTCATGTGTTCAAGTTTGGTTTTGCATTAAATTCTATTATATTGTTTTTTATTAATGCAAAAACTAGTTTTGAAGGGGCCCCGAAACCCTGAACAAAGCTAAACCTTAAGATGAGGCATTAAAAGTCCCCTAAGAAAAATACAAGCTAGCCAAAACAAAAGGCTAACCATGAAGCCACACAATGAAAATTGATGCCAACAATATACCATTGATAATCACCAACCCATAGCCAAAAACCAACAATCATTAAGATTTTCCTTTAGTCCCTTTCTTATGGGAACAAAGAGTCATATCAAAAGAAGGTGAGGACCATTTGGGATGTTTTCCTTTAACTGTGAACTAGCCTTCTTCAACCTTAGCAACATCCCCTTGCCATATCAAAGAATCCAAATCCAAGAGCCCTAACACCCA
This sequence comes from Chamaecyparis obtusa, assembly GCA_027943335.1. Lineage (NCBI taxonomy): Eukaryota > Viridiplantae > Streptophyta > Pinopsida > Cupressales > Cupressaceae > Chamaecyparis > Chamaecyparis obtusa. The sequence goes on along the minus strand of BSBK01007436.1, from coordinate 948,564 downwards.
TAGAGGGGACAACCTCCAGTGCAGGACCAACTAAGAGAGAACCAGTGCCAAAGACTACCCCAAAGACAACAATTGCCAAAGGAATAGTGTCAATAGACTTATCAGCAGTAGCCCTAGCATAGGAAAAATAATAGCGATACCAACATAAATGACATAAACCTTGTCAGAACCAACAAAAATAGTAGTGCCAAAAGAAAGCTCATTTGGGCCCTCAAGTAAGGGGGAATTTCCAACAAAAGAACCACCAGGGACCTTAGCAGGAACTACCATAGGAGCCACAGGATCAGAACCAACAATATCTAAGGCATGGGTCTCGATAACAGGAGATCCCAACTCAACCTTTTGAGAAGAATTCTTGAGAACAATGTAATGTTGAGAAGAGGTACCATTCCACCATGAAGAAGGCTTCTTTGATTTACCAAACTCAATATCACACTTAGCCGCAACATGCCCTATTTTAAAACACCTTCTACACCTGAAGGGAATTCCTTCATAGTCCAGTGGAAGAATCTAGCTACTTGAAGGAGATGAAAGTTTGATCTCCTTAAGTAACCCCTTAGATGCTTCGATATCCATCAAGATACGAGCATGGGTAGAATGAAGGAGATCAGACGACTCCACATCCACTATCAGGAGATCTCCAAGTGCCTCACCCACATCCTCGAGAATCAAATCTAGCCAAAGATGAAGTGGAAGATTGAGGAGTCTCACCCACAAAGGCATCTTGCGTAAGGTTTCAGAGGAGGGGTTAAAATCTGGATGCCAAGGTTTAATCATCAATGGGAAGTGATCCTCCCAACTAAAAAAGTGGTCATACAAGATAATCTTTCTATTCACAACCATATTAAATTTAGCAATAAAGAAACCCTTAGCCATAGGGTAAATTTGAACCGCATCAGAGATGATAGGTTCCCAGTGCTTAGTAATCCAAGCATGGAGCCCCATAAGATTGGGCCAGAAACCCTTAAATCTACAAATCACTGCAATAGAGGAGAGGTTTGAAGTAAACAAGTTAATCTTTGCAATAGTCTCCTACAATGAAATAGCAATAGATTTACAAACAAGAAAAGGCTTAGTCTCAACACGGTTCACCTTAGGAAAAAAATCATAACCCTTACCTTGACCACTAGCCAAGCGATCAACATAAGAATCCCCAAGAGTCCTAGAAGAAGAGCCAAGAGGCAAAGATGTAAGCACTAAACTAGAACTGTTCCCCAAAAGTGGGGAGTGGGCCAAAGCCTTCACCACCGAAGACATGAATATTTTGAGCCCCACCAAAGAGCCCTCACGAGGAGTAGACACATCCTCAAGGACCAGAGACAAGGAAGATGCAATAGAAAAATTAGAGATCGAAGCAGAAGCAGGGGCCTTAGGCACCATGACTAATGGTGAACTCGTCTACAAATTTGGCAAAGAACTTCCCCCAATATCTGAACACAAACCATTCTCAATTCTATTAGATTGTTGCCTAAATGATATTATGTATTAGATGGTGTTTGAAACCCTTGTGCAACTATGGCATGGGTTATCAGTATCTTGCTTGAGACCCATGCTTGTGTGTGAATTTAGTTAGTCTATGAATATATCCATATTTTTCTCTCCATAGTTTGACATTGGTAACATGGTTGAGAAATGGGTAGTATTTCTCATTGACCTCCTTCTTGAAGATCTTTTGAGAGCTTTAATAGTTCTTAATTTAATGTGTTTAGTTACATTTATACCTTGAAGTTAATAAGAGTTGTAAATGTAATTTTTTTTGTTTTTGAGCATGTAATTGATTCTATAATGTAGCCATCCTTGCAATCTTTGAATGCGTGCTTGCAATTTTAATAAATATTATGTTTTTATAAATTGGTAGAAAATTCCTATGTAGGCAAATAACTCCATCTAAGCATCATAGATGTTACTATTCATGTTTTTGAAAAAGAAGTTTCAAATGATAATTTTAATTCATGGGTGTGTTGTAGATGTTAATTGAAACTTTGTGGTGTGGTTTGTGTTAATTCAATTCTTATTTCCATATAGTTCTAATATTTGTGTTACAATAAATGTCACCAATGAGGAACTACACAATTGAAATAGCTATGTCACCTCACAACAACAAAAAAGAGAGCACAAACTGTAATGATCCCTTTTTGGACCCTTACTTGACTTGTTCTAAAATTGCTTATTAGAGTTTGGTTTATGTTTAGGAATGACAAATCATAATGTTTCATATTAGGAGGATGCCAATTCCCAATAATTATCATACGTCATTATGCATATAAATTATATTATATTATATTATATTAAGAATAATTTATAATTCACAATATATGCTTAAGCTCTAATTCCTTACTTCACTCCTAACCACAGATCTTAAGAAAGATGGTAGATTTATTGTGCTAGGACGCATGCACAATCTACAAATGGATTCCCTCAAGGTTCTACCTATCTTGGGATCTTTCCATCATGTGACCGATTTACTTGCCTCTTCCTACACACACTCCCTATCCCCTTAATAGTGATTAGTGAGTTATTAAGGAATTGACCAAGTTTATATTAATAATTTATATTACAAAAATATAAATAAACATATATAACAAAACCCATATATAATTTCATTCTTATTAACATATATAAATCGTATATATAATTCTGATTATTAATAATTAAACATATTCAATATATGTATATAATACTTTACTTTACATATATTTATTATACAACATATATAATTGTATCATTTTAATATCTATATATATAAATCTATGTCCTCCATATCATTTCATCACTAATCGAAGTATACGAGTTTCTCTGGTTCATTTTTTTTTGATGGGAATATATATATTTATTTTCTTCCCTTGAGTTCCTCCTACATTTTCTCCTATCTTTTCTCCTTCATTTTCTCCTATATTATTTTCTCCCAAGTTTTTCATATTATTTCTTAATGTTCTTCCTTTTCCCCATGTGATATAATGTCTTTTCCCACTCAATATATATATAAACATGACTTATAGTATTAATATTAGTCTTAATAATTTGTATTTGATTATTATAAAACTCTTTATTGGTGGTATTATTATTAATTATAATTCTTCATGGGTGGTATTTGTAAATTACAACTTTCCCCCTTATTTACAATGTAGGAGACTTTAATATTAATTATTTATTAATTAGGAAACTATTTCAATTATTAATATAGGGAATCTAATCATTTATTAATATACTTAATATTAACAGGAGACACACATTTAATTATTAATTTAATATTAAATAATTATCATTATTTTAATCTGACACAGCCCGCTCATTCATGGATCCTGCTCCCGCTCGTTCTGCAGTGGCTTCTGCTCCTACTCATTCTACAACGACAGTTGATGGCTCCCGCCCGGCTCCTGCTGGCTCCATTTTGGTTTCCGTTGCTCCCATTGCAGATTCTAATGCTCGTGTCGCTACGGACGTTGGTGTTGTCGCGTCTGTTGGCCTTAGGGCTCCTTTTGTGATTGCTTCCTTTGCTTCGCCTACAGTTGCAGCTCCTATCGGGCCTTCCATGGAGGCTTTCTTGCAGGGTCTTGTAGCCCTTACCTTTTCTAGTTCGACCCGGTGTCCTCCCATGCCTGCACCTAAGCCTGTTTTGGGGAAGCCAAAATGTTGTGCCTTCCCGGTTTGCAGAAGTATTGTTGTGGAGCTGGAGGAGGAGACTATTTCTGAGATAGATGTCGCTGCCTCTGAGTTTTCTTCACATGGCCTGATCTGTAGATTCAAGGGTCACTAGCCTTTTTTACCTGTGCTGCCCCCTCTGGGGGTTTTATCTCTATGGGTTTGGACTTGCTAGATTGGCAGAATGTTGATGCTAAGGTTGAAGAAGGATGGATCAAGGTTAAAGGAAAACAATCCAAGAGATCTTCGCCTTCTTTTGATATGACCATTCGATCCCATCAGAAGGGGGCTAAAGGAACATCCTAAAATCTTGGGGTTTTCTTTTGGCTGGGTTTGCTTGGGGCCTCACTCGAGTTGTCTGTTCTTGGTTGTGGGAGCCTATTGGAAAAACTCATGTTTAGGTCTTGACTCATTTCATCTTTGTGGGTTGTATCTACTTATCTTTTGTGACCTTGTAAAGGGTTTCAGGTCCCTTCAAAACTTGTTTTCCTTAATATAAAAAATTATCATTATTTTAATACATATAGATTATTGATTAATTTATTTAATTAGTCTAATAATACATTATATCATTATTTCTAACAATTATATTAAGTGTATATGGATTAATATATATGGCACCTATTTAAGATGACATTTTCATCAATTATAGATACACATTAGAAAATAATATATTTGTACATACATTGATTATGGATCATGATAGTCCGACCCTCCCAAATTTGCTTGTCCTCAAGAAACTATTCTATTTATGTTTAATAAAAATAGGCAACTGAACTCAAGACATGTTTCCTCTCATCTTTTAGGAAAAATATTTTTAGGCTCTCATAATGGTGCCTAATTGAGTTTGCCAAACACCACTTTTGATAGCATGCCTCAAATTTAAGTAATTCTATCATTCTAGATAAACTAAATAGAATCATACTTGAAACATATGCACGAATATGCAAAGACACAAAGTATATATGAAGCATACACACTGATGCATGTAGACACGACGTATACATGTTTAAAACAAGAAGCATACGCATTGATGCATGAAGACACGAAGCATTCACAAAGTATACACACAATACACATTGCTAGATTCATCCTTATTTATTAGAAAAATATTAATGCTAGATGTAATGGCCCCCTTTTTTTTAATACTATCCTATATCATCAATTGATGAAAATTAGGAAAATTTTGATTAGATTAGGGGTTCTTTTTATTAAGCGTCAAATTATATTTATAATCCATCATTATGCAAAATTGATTAAAGGAATGTATTCCAACAATGAAACAAGTAAAGAAACATATTTCGTATGAATGCCAACATATCTCTCGTATGGATCATGGAGGAATCTCTCTCTCTCTCTCTCTCTCTCTCTCTCATCAAGAGTGGAAGAGTTACCGGGCCTAGGTTGTGTTAAACATGCTACAAGCAGTTTCCCTCAAGGCCTAACCCCAGTGTTGGGATAACCATCATGTGCCCAGAATTACTCTGCCTCTATCTTCCACAACCTTCTCACTCACAAGATGCTTTAGTGAGATGAAAGAGTTGAGTTCGTTTGATCTATACTGGATATATCAGTTTAACATTTCTATTTGAATACATAAAACATATTTATTAATGTCTCTCTTTGTTTGTATTGTTCCATGATATTTCTAAGTTCACTAGTCACTTGTTCTACCATGGCAACACTTCCTCTTGTTCGTTGATGGGTTTGCATGAACTAAATTTCCATAGAATGGCAGGATTATGCTCTGATACCACTTGTAATGATCCATTTTTGGACCCTTACTTGATTTGTTCTAAAATCCCTTATTAAGGTTTGGTTTATGTTTAGGAATGACAAATCGTAATGTTTCATATTAGGAGGATGTCAATTCCCAGTAATTATCATATGTCATTATGCATATAAATTATATTATATTAAGAATAATCTCTAATTCACAAAACATTCTTAAGCTCTAATTCCTTACTTCACTCCTAACCATGGATCTTAAGAAAGATGGTAGATTTATTGTGCTAGGACGCATGCACAATTTACAAGTGGATTCCCTCAAGGTTCTACCTATCTCAAGATTTTTCCATCATGTGACCGATTTACTCCCCTCTTCCTACACACACTCCCTATCCCCCTAATAGTGATTAGTGAGTTATTAAGGAATTGACCAAGTATATATTAATAATTTATATTACAATATATATATATATATATATATATATATATATATATATATATATATATATATATATATATATATATATATATATATATATATATATAACACAACCCATATATAATTTCATTCTTATTAACATATATAAATGGTATATATAATTCTGATTATCAATAATATATATATATATATATATATATATATATATATATATAGAGAGAGAGAGAGAGAGAGAGAGAGAATTCTGATTATTAATAATTAAACATATTCAAAAACATATGTGTATGCACCCTAAAATGGTCGCCTAGACTTTGGGCCCCATTTATTCAATTTATCAATCCTGAATCAGTTTTATCAATAATCAATATTTTCAACAATATCAATTTCTTGATCAAATCTTAATTTCGATCATATATTGGATTTTTATCCTTGGGCTAACCATTTATCCTAAGTCTTTATTTAATTAAAAGGAATATTTCCTCCCCTTTTGATTAAATAAAAAGCCCACCTTTCCTCTTATCCTATGTTGCACAAATAAAGTATTATTCCTATTTTATAAAAAGGAAAAAAACACCTTTTGTCTCACATGAGGCTCAAAAGTCAACACTTCACTCTCATTGGAGGATACTTGTGCACATGGATTGCTCCTCTTTCAAGCTCCACCACTGATTAAGACTTTTTGCCTCTTAATCTCCATGGTCCATTTCACCTCATTTCTTATAAAAAGAGAGCTCTCTCCTCCATTTGCATATATCCATGTTTTATGCTAATGTTATGCTGCAGGTTTTAGGTGCATTTGAAGTTTGAAGACATTGAAGACTTGTTGCTTTCATCATCTAGTTTATATTTGTTTTCTTAGTTGCATGATCATGGCATCATAGATTAGATTTCCTTTTATGCAATAGAATAGATCTCACATAGCTTAATTAGGGGCTTGAAATCTATTGTACTTCTTTTCATAGCTTAGTTTGCACTTCATTTGATAGATTAGTCTTGCACATTCATACTAGTTGCATTGGCATTGCATTTTTCATTTAGATTCTTGGGGACATTGGCACTCTTGCCCTTGTCTTCACTTGAATCTCTCATTGCATGGTTGACTAGCAAGGTCACATTCTTGTAGCTCTAGCTGAGAGCAAAACTCATAAGTCCTTTGCAACTCCATGCATAGAGAGCTATGAGCCGCTTTGTGAGGCCTCATTGTTGAGCAACCTTGCAAGTAATGGTTCATAGAAGTGTGGTCATTTTTACACCACATTTCTGGTTGGGCAGATTCATCCCAACTCATCAGGTGGACACAAGTTCATTATTACTGCCACTGACTACACAAAATGGGTGGAGGCTGTACCACTTTCTGTTACTTCAGGAAGGACCATTTCTTTGTTCATCTTGAATCATATCATTTGTCGATTTGGAGTGCCTTCTGAGATCATTACTGACAATGGAGGTCAATTTAAGAATAAAGACCTAAAGCACCTATGTAAAAAGTTTAAAATCAAGCAACATTGGTCCTCCATCTATTTTCCACAGGGAAACGGACAGGCAGAAGCTTCTAACAAAACCATTCTTAAAATTCTTCATAGAACAGTACACAAGAATGGTAGGGATTGGCACTTACAAATCAATCCAGCACTATGGGCTTACAGAACAAGCATTCGCACACCTACAGGAGCCACTCCTTTCTCTCTCACCTATGGCGCTGAAGCAATATTGCCTTTAGAAGTCGAGATACCATCCCTTAGAGTCTCACTCAAAGGTTTGATTATAGATGAGGATTACCGCGCCATGAGGTTACAGGAACTAGAACTTCTAGATGAGAAGCGTAAGGCTTCCTTTGATCATATGAGAGTGTATCAGAAGCGTATGTCCAAGGCATTCAACAAGAAGGTTCACCCTAGAGAATTTCAAATAGGTGATCTTGTTTTACGCGAGAACCCTAAGAACCAACAAAACAGGAGCAAAAGGGCAAGTTTGAACCTAACTGGCTTGGACCATATGTCATCACAGCTGCTTTTGGTACTGGTGCGTATTTACTGTCAGATCCTGATGGAGAACAGCTCCCTGATCCCATCAACATTGTGCACCTCAAGAAGTTCTATCCTTGATGCCTGTTCTGTCTGGGGGCATCCGTTGTACATATCTTATTGATCCTGAAAAAATACCAAAAAAATTGATATATGATGCTGAAAAAATCTTTAAAAGCATAAAAAGTCCTGAAAAAATACAAAAAAATCAAAAAATTCAAAAATCCAAAAATGAAAAAAGAATCCAAGTGGTGAAAACCTGGAAACAGGCGCTACTTGAGGCCTTTGCACCCCTATTTGTTAGCATGCGTCCTCGACACTTAACCACTTTCCATCATGCCTTGACCTTATTTGGCCTAGTCTGGAATTGGTCTTTGTCTTTGTCTAGGGGGCATGACTGTTAGTATTGGTCTTTTAGAAACGTTTGTCTCTCGGGGCATTTCACAACAGGTGTTTTTCAACACCACCCCAAATAGTGTTTTTCAACACTACCCTTGCATCGAGTGTTTTTTAACACTTATCAGGTGTCTTACCCAAACAGTCTCGCATGACGCGATATTTCTCATTTGCAGATATGATACTCAGAATTTGACTCTATGACCAACACACACGCACTTAAACAATCAACTCGATAACGATATGATGACTTTATTTTTCTTTGTGCTGTCTACGAGGATTTCTTTGATGAGTGATCTCTCCCTGAGAAGTTTTCGATGATGCATAGCTAGAAGACTGAGGGAATGAGAACATGTTTTCTTTCTTTATCTGCTTGTGGGTATATTTTGTTGATCCTAACTGTCATGAGCATTGATGCTGGTCCTACTTGACACTATGGATTGACAAGGTATTATCCTTGACTGTTTTGCGAGTGCATGCTTCTAGCTATCCTGATTTTCATGTGTCTTGATACAAGCATAATCTCGCTATATCAAATTTAGGTGATCTCACTGCACTAAGTCATCTTGACCTATATATCTTTTGATGCCTAGGTGGGATTCCCACATTCCTATCTGATAAAGATCATATTCATATCCACATAGTTACGCTAGTGTACATTGTATGATCTTACGACGCTACCAATAACGCTCGATGATGATAATTAGATGTCTATAAGCGTTATGACCTTGCAAGTCAACCACTTTCATAGTAGTTTGCATTTTTAAGTTCATGTTAGTCTAGTTTTGCATTTTGCATATGGAAAGAGCTCTCCTTTTCATCCTACGTGGACCTGTCAGTCGACTGCGCTCACCTTCTCTCCTTCTTGATCATGTCTTTCGCTCCTTGTCTTTTTCATCTTGAACCTGTTCCTGTTCATCACAAGGGGTTAATCACATCATCATATCTATATTAAAACTGTCATTTTCAAGAAACATAAGTCTATATCATACACATGAGAATTAACCATACATCTATGAGAGAAAACATACATAAGCATATACATAAGCACATACATAAGCATTTTGAGCAAGATGACAAGACAATATATATAAACTGATACATCCATCACAAGTGAGACAAATACACATGATACATCGAACATCCAGTAATCTCATAAATCAATATACAATGTCATGATATACAATACAATATGAGATCCCAAAATCTAGACCAAAAGTCTCAGGATATGTCCAAAACATCTAAACCTAACACCTAACCCTAAGACTCACTACCGCCCTCGTGCGGAGCTCGTGGTGGTGGAGGAGGCATAGCTCTCCTATCGAGTACCACATCTGATACCCCTGCCCTCTGAGAGTATGATGGTGCTCTCTCACCCTCTGGGACGGCCTGCAAATATAACCCGTGATAATAGGCAGCTCTCGCTGACTCTCGTCGGAGCTCTAGTGCCTCGGCCTGTGTCATCACCTCACGGCGTGCTATCTCTGCTCTGAGATCAGCGATCTGTTGATCTCGCTCTGCCCTCAGATCTAGGAGCTGCTGATCTCTCACAGCTATAATAGTCCGCAGCTGCTGTATCTCTGCCTCCTGAGCTTGAATCTGGGCTCTCAGGTCCTCTCCCCCCGCAGGCTGCTCCTGCTGTGCCTCTGCCTGCTGGCGAGCTGGTCTCGCCTCCTCCTTAGGTGTCACCGATCTCTGTCCCCGTGACCATTTCTGGCCACCTGATCTCGACCCCTCTCCTCTCTCCATCCTCCTCCCTCTCCCCCTCTTGCCATCTCCTCCATCCCCTCCCTCTCCTCCTCCCTCCCCTCCCTCTCCCCCTATGTCCCCTCCGTCTCCTCCGTCTCCTCCCGGCGCTGGCACCTGTACATCTGGTACTGTAAACCGAGGGAATGGTACCCTCTGCCACTCTGCTCTGTAGGCTCCATCAGCCCCTACGTCTGCCACATCTGGGAAATAATCCCAAGGCTCGCTCCTGATAGCTGTTGTCTCTGCGACAGCCTGCTGATAATCCAGCATGGGTAGCCACCCATGACCCTCCTCATCCCTAGCCCTGGCATATGTAGTAGTCTCTGTCAGACTCGCTGCTGCCTCCCAAACTGCCGCCACACCCGAGTGATGCAGAATCTCTCTACGATCTTTGCATATCGACCTACCAGTGGCCGACTGCACAGCATGTAGCTCAACTCATCCGTTGCATCCCCCCAAACCTCAACCTCCCTGTACGGCCTCCATGTAAATGAGGCTATCTCATCCAGAATCCGTCTGTAATAGGTCACATCCCCAGAATGGGCATGTGATATAAACTCGATGTACCTATAGATGTAGGGGTACCTCCTCTCCCTCGGCTGAACCCTGGGGCGCACCACAGCGATGTGCTCCCACGCCCATACCTGTGCCAATATGGCACCACATGCCCATGTCTGACTGTCCCTGTAGATGATATCGTGCAGCTCATGATACATCTCTGCCAGGATCGCAGGCCCCCATGCCATCCGTCGAGGCCTGCCTACCAAGTCTACCAATAACTTGCCCCATCCAAGCGGGAATCCCTTCTGACTGCGATCAGTCATCAGGATCTGTGAAATGATAGATGCCACAATGCATGGCACCGGATAATCTCTGCCAAAATCATCAAGCAGTCGCTCCCAGCTGACATGCCTGTCCAGGATAGTCACATCCTGAAACATCTCCTGAATCAATCGACGCCCCTCAGTGGCATCCTGATCATAGTATACCTGTGAAAACACATAAATCATGTTAGTTTTCATCTTTTGGAAACATTACATTTTACATGACTATCTCAAAAACATGATTATACTTACAGGCTCTCCGTGGCATGGAACTCGGAGGATCCTATAGACATCCTCCAGTGTGATGGATGCCTCGCCTGTAGGAAGGTGGAAAGTGTTGTGCTCGCTGTGCCATCTCTCGGCCAGCGCAGTCAACAACCCATGGTCCGCTCGGATATATGGGTACCTCAACAGATACCGAAATCCCATCGCCCTGAGGTCGACATTGCCCGGATCATCCAGATCTCGGACACACCGCAATCCTGTCACCTTCGGCGCTCTGATGATGAGCGCCAAAAAAACCTCCTGCAAGCCAAAACCAAGCCCGTTGTTAGCACATATCATGATGGATGTCCAAAAACTCAGTATAAAACACCCTAAAAATGTAACATTGTCTAGACCCATGTCATTTTTGCTCAAAAATGCATTAAAAATCAAAATTTTATGCTGGGCGATATTCTTTTTTGGAGAAGTATCGCGCGATACTTCTCCCTATAGTGGGGAGATAAACCTTATATCACGCGATACTTCGCCCAGTATCGCGCAATCTTTTGCCCAGTATCGTGCGATACTGGTGCCTTAAGCACGCGATACTTTGGGGACACGTGAAGTATCGCGCGATACTTCTCCCCAAAGCGCGCGATACTTCTAAAGTATCGCGCGATATTTTACCTAAGAAAAAATTTTGAAATTTAAAATTTGAAAAAACGTGCTAAAATAAGCTACTAAATGCTAAAAATGACCAACAAACTCGAGTTTTTCGAAAACATACCGGGGCAGGATAGTGTGGTGGCCGGTTGTGCAACCGGGCGCGCTCGAATCGATGCCTGTGGACGGGAACTCCTGCTTGCTGGGCCATTTTCTCTCTCTAAAGCTCTGAAATTCTCAAATCGCTAAAAGACAAATGATTTTTGAAAATGACATTTTGACCCCTTTTATAGTCTTTTGACTTTTTGACCTCATTTTCAAAACATCTCAAAATTGCGCGAAAATTGCACCCCTAGCTAATTTCGACGTCCTGGATCCATTTTCGGACTCGAAATCAAAATCCGAGGTCATCTTGATAGTCAAAATCACGTTCCAAAATCTTCCCCCCTTCTGCGCAGTTGGCTGATCTTTTGAGGCCTAATCTTTTAATCTTTGTTGGGGCATCGTCATTCCTTCCTTTTCATGTCTTCCAAACTTCTAGTCTTTCATTCATATTCATTCCATTCCCTCATCTCTCACGTTTGACTGTATCTTTCCAGTCAGGCTGGGGCATGTTCTATTGCCTAATGGTTAACCTATTTGACCCTTACATTCGATTGTAATTTTATTATGATTTGATCAACCTTATCAATTTTCTGTCTCTCCTCTACTTGATTTCGATTTCGATTCTGAGGGGGCAGTATTTATGGGATTCTCATCCCCAACTACTTGATTTTCTTGATTCAGACATCTTTTGTGGGCTGTCGCTCAAATTTGAGATTCTTATCTCCTACTTTGAATGTGATCCCGAATCGACCTCATGTTCAAAATCCTTTGTTTATGTTTGTCCGGATGTGATCCCAAATCGACCTCATATCTGAGTTGTTTTGTGATCCCAAATCGATCTCACATTGCAACTTCATTCTTTGACTACATGTGTTCCCAAATCGATCACACATTAGTCAAAGAGGGGCAAATGTATGCACCCTAAAATGGTCGCCTAGACTTTGGGCCCCATTTATTCAATTTATCAATCCTGAATCAGTTTTATCAATAATCAATATTTTCAACAATATCAATTTCTTAATCAAATCCTAATTTCGATCATATATTGGATTTTTATCCTTGGGCTAACCATTTATCCTAAGTCTTTATTTAATTAAAAGGAATATTTCCTCCCCTTTTGATTAAATAAAAAGCCCACCTTTCCTCTTATCCTATGTTGCACAAATAAAGTATTATTCCTATTTTATAAAAAGGAAAAAAACACCTTTTGTCTCACATGAGGCTCAAAAGTCAACACTTCACTCTCATTGGAGGATACTTGTGCACATGGATTGCTCCTCTTTCAAGCTCCACCACTGATTAAGACTTTTTGCCTCTTAATCTCCATGGTCCATTTCACCTCATTTCTTATAAAAGGAGAGCTCTCTCCTCCATTTGCATATATCCATGTTTTATGCTAATGTTATGCTGCAGGTTTTAGGTGCATTTGAAGTTTGAAGACATTGAAGACTTGTTGCTTTCATCATCTAGTTTATATTTGTTTTCTTAGTTGCATGATCATGGCATCATAGATTAGATTTCTTTTTATGCAATAGAATAGATCTCACATAGCTTAATTAGGGGCTTGAAATCTATTGTACTTCTTTTCATAGCTTAGTTTGCACCTCATTTGATAGATTAGTCTTGCACATTCATACTAGTTGCATTGGCATTGCATTTTTCATTTAGATTCTTGGGGACATTGGCACTCTTGCCCTTGTCTTCACTTGAATCTCTCATTGCATGGTTGACTAGCAAGGTCACATTCTTGTAGCTCTAGCTGAGAGCAAAACTCATAAGTCCTTTGCAACTCCATGCATAGAGAGCTATGAGCCGCTTTGTGAGGCCTCATTGTTGAGCAACCTTGCAAGTAATGGTTCATAGAAGTGTGGTCATTTTTACACTACACAATATGTACATAATACTTTACTTTAAATATATTTATTATACAACATATATAATTGTATCATTTTAATATCTATGTTCTCCATAGCATTTCATCACTAATCGAAGTATATAAGTTTCTCTGGTTCATTTCTTATATATAGTATTCCCTCTTTGATATAATATATATTTCTTTGTCTTTTGAAGATCTCCATTTTATATTATAATATTATTTTATCCTTCATTCCATGACTATTCATCTTTTCTCATGGGAATATATTTAATTATTTTCCTCCATTGAGTTCCTCCTACATTTTCTCCTATCTTTTCTTCTTCATTTTCTCTTATATTATTTTCTCCCAAGTTTTCCATATTATTTCTTAATGTTTCTTCCTTTTCCCCTGGTGATATAATGTCTTTGCCCACTATATATGTGTGTGTGTGTGTGTGACTAGTCATGTCATTTGAATTATAATATTAGTATTAATAATTTACATTTGATTATTATAAAACTCTTTATTGGTGGTATTATTATTAATTATAATTCTTCATGGGTGATATTTGTAAATTATAACTTGCCCCCTTATTTACAATGTAGGAGACTTTAATATTAATTAATTATTAATTAGGAAACTATTTCAATTATTAATATAGAGAATCTAATCATTTATTAATATACTTAATATTAATAGGAGAGACACATTTAATTATTAATTTACATTTTATGCAGGCTTCACTTTCATTTCATCAAATGATTAAGAATGAGATGCTTTTACTGTGTGTATTATGTGGATCTTTATTTAGGAAAATGGCAATGGTATAAGGTAGAATTTCCTGAGTGTCCCTAGTTAATTTCCGATATTAATTTTGGATATGGACTAGTCCCTGTTAGATAAAGAATTGGCCAAAGGCGGGAAATAGAAAAGATGGCCTAAAAGTCTTAAATAGAAACAGGGACTCTGGTAGCCCTCATGTAACTATATGATTTGAATTAAGTAATGGGAATCTAACAATATAGGGGGAGTTAAGATCCAAGAGTTATAAGTACTAATACACAAACTAAAATTCAAATCATTAAATGGGAAGTATTACCTCCAGAAGATGGTTCAGGACTTGGTATTAATTTAGCTCCTAAATTAATTTCAAGATAATAGGAGTATTTTGGCCTATTAAGCTCTCATCAAAATGAAAAATAGAAAATAGAATGTGTGTTAATGTAAAAATTTGTTTTATAAAATCTATTTAGCATTATAAGGTAATAAACTTAGTTATTATAAACAAACAAAGTAAAAGGTAAAGAGAAATTCATGTAATTTTATATTCAATATAGATATAATTAACACACGATATCCTAAAGGTTATAATAGTTGGGCTATGATATTAGAGACTATACTAACAAGTGAATAAAGTATATACATAGTATCTGGTGCAGGAAATTATTTTTGCAGGAACCTCGAATGAAGACTTTCAAACATTTTTAAAAAGAAGCAATGGCTACTTTTTAGGATGGATAAGGAGATTGGTGTAGACTAGCCATCATACCTTTTAAAAGCTATGGGCTTGTATGATGTAATCATTATGATTAACCTTGGGAAGTCCTTATATGGAGGAAGATATTCTGATTATATTATGTAAATAGGGGAATGCCCCTATCCTTCTTGTTTGTAAATAGGGGAATGCCCCTATCTATAAAACCATGTACTGAGACAATGCCTCTTTATTGTTGAACTGGACATATGTCCCGAGCAAGACTGAAGGTTTTCTTCTCTATTCTTTCCTTCTAGTGCCCGCACTGAATGGAGAATCATGTATTTACTTTTAATAATTAATAAAATGACTATGGCTAAGGCCTTTTATTGATAAAAAAAATTATTATTTTAATACATATAGGTTTTTAATTAATCTAATAATACATTATATCATTTTTTATATTAAGGAAAACTGGTTTTGAAGGGACCTGAAACCCTTTACAAGAAGGTCACAAAAGATAGACAAAGACAACTCACAAAAAGGAAATGGGTCAAGACCTAAACGAGGGTTTTAACAACAGGCTCTCACAACCTAGAACAGACAAAGCTCAAGCAGAGCCCCAAGCAAGCCTAGCAAAAAAAAAACCCCAATATTTTAGGATTTTCCTTTGGCACCCTACTGATGGGATCGAAGGGTCATATCAAAAGAAGGCGAAGATCTCTTGGAATGTTTACCTTTAACCTTGACCCAACCTTCTTCAACCTTAGCAGCAACATTCTACCAATCCAACGAATCCACAACAATAGAAACAAACCCCCCAGAGGGGGCAACACACTGTGCAAAGGCAGCCAACTGAGAACCAGGGCCAGGGGGAGGGACAACTCCAGCAGAAGATCCAGCAGGAGCAAACCCAATAGCTAACCCTGCAGGAGAACCAGAAGGAGCAGAACCAGCACCAACAGAAGGGGGGCCACCACAAACTCAGAAGGAACCCGCACACACACAAATGAAGGAGGAGCAACATCACCCACAACAGCTCCAGCAACATAAACGAAACCAGAAAGAGGAGAAGACATGGGGCTAACCTGCTCAACCACCTGCAAAAAGCTCTAAGGAGAAGACGCCTTCTCCATCATATAGTGTTGAGAAGAGACACCCTGCCGCCACGAGGCAGTCCTTTTAAATTTTTGAAGATCACATTGGTCTGAAATATGACCAGTCTTAAAGCATCTTCTGCATCTGAAGGGGAGGCCTTCATGGTCCAAATGTTGAATCCAACTTCTACCATTAGGAGTAAAGAGTTTGATCTCTGTAGAAAGACCTTTAGAGATATCCACATCCACCAAAATGCGGGCATAAGTGGAATGAAGCAAGTCAGAAGATTTCTCATCCACCAAAATAAAATCCCCAATAGCATCTCCCACAGTTTCGAGAAGAGAATCAACCTAGAGATGGAGGGGAAGATTAGGCAGCCTAACCCAGATGGGCAACTTATTAAAAGCTTCAGAAGACGGGGAGAAGTTAGGATGCCAAGGTTTCGGCATCAGCATGAAGCGACCATCCCAGCAGAAATTTTTTTCTCAAAGAATCGTATTTCTATCCACAACGTTATCAAATTTAGCAACAAAAAAACCCTTAGCCATAGTTAATATGTGAACTATACCAAAGATAAGGGGCTCCCAATGCTTGGAAATCCAAGAATGTAGTTTGGGCAAACAAGGCCAGTGACCCTTAAATCTACAGATCAGGCCATGTGAAGAAAAAATAGAGGCAACAACATCAATTTTAGATAGTCTCCTCCAACTCCACAACAATATTTCTACAGACCGGGAAGGCACAACGATTAACGACCTTCCTCGAAACAGACTTAGGCCCAAGCATCGGGAGGGCACCGATCTGTACTAGCAGAAGTTAGGGCTACAAGACCCTGCATCAAAGCCACCACTAAAGGCCTGACAACAAGAGTTGCATCCACAGGTGACGCAGGGGAAGTAGTCACCACGGGAGCCCTAGGGACGACGAGAGCGACAGGAGGCATAGGGGCAACACCAGCGACAACAACAGCGGGGGGCATGAGAGAAATGATAGCGGTAGCTGCAACGAGATCTGTCAAGCGGGGGCCATCAACAGTTGCAGCAGGACCAACGGGAGCCATCGAGCGGGAAAAAAGAAGATATTAATGTTATTGAACAAAACAAAATGAGTTTACAACATAGTTTAAAGCGATCCATTATATCGTTATATCTAACAATTATATCGTGAATAATACATTATATCGTTATTTCTAACAATTATATTAATTGTATATGATATATATGGCACCTATTTAAGATGACATTTGCATCAATTATACATACACATTAGAAAATAATATATTTGTACATACATTGATTATGGCTCATGATAGTATCATTATTTTAATACGTATAGATTATTGATTAATTTATTTAATTAGTCTAATATAACATTATATCATTTTTATTAGTGTAAAAATAGGTTTTGAAGGGGCCCCAAAACCCTATACAATGCTAGATCTTAAGCTAGGACATTAAAAGTTCCTAGAATACAATAGTCCAACCAGAACAAAAGACTGGACACCCCAAACACCACACAGAAAAACACTACCAAAGAAAGCAGTCTAGCTGAAAAACCCCAATCCATTGCACTTGATAAACCAATGGAAAACAACAGTTAAGAGAAAGGGGATTAAAATTTTGATCCCTTCTGGTTTTGTTGATCTTCTTAGGCAATTCGTTGTCTTTTGTGGTGGACGGCTCGTGCCCTGTTCTGCCTCTTGTTGCTTCTTCTGGGCATGTCGTGTTTGCTGGCCCTAATCCTGTCTGCCCTTCTGCTAGTTCTGGACCAACTCCTTCATTGGATGGAGTCGGGCTCCCTGCTGACAGTTTTGTGGGCATTGATTCTGCTAACCCTGCTAGTGTTTTGGCAATGGCTGGTTATGGTTTTGTTGATCCTCCACCACAAAAGACAATGAATTGCCTAAAATAGGAGCAACCTCCTTCCCAGGCTGAGAGGACTTTTTCAAAACTATGTAATGTTGGGTGGAAACACCCTTCCACCAAGAGGGAGAAGACTTCTTCTTAGTATCCAATCCACATTGAGCAGAAATGTGACCAGTCTTAAAGCATTTTCGACACCTAAAAGGAATACCTTCATAGTCAAGTTGTTGGATCCAAGATCCCAAGGATGACTCAATTTTGATTTCAGTTGGAAGACCCTTCAAGGTGTCAAGATCTACCAAAAGGCGGGCAATGGTGGAGTGATAAATATTATAAGAATCATTATCCAACATTAAGAAATCCCCCAAGGGCTCACCCACTTCCTTCGGGATGGATTCATGCCAAAGGTGAAGGGGGGGGGGGGTTAAGAAGCCTAACCCAAATGGGGATCTTACTGAAGACTTCAGAGGAAGGATTAAAATCAAGGTGCTAGGGTTTAACCATAAGCATAAATTTTTCCTCCTCCCAACTAAAGAAACGTTCACACAAGATTTTAGATATATCCTCAGCCCTATCAAACTTAGCTATGAAAAACCCTTTAGCTATAGGAAATATATGAATAGTCTCAGATAGAATTGGTTCCCATTTACGAGACACCCAATGATGTAGTTGAGGGAGGCTAGGCCAGAAACCTCGAAAGCGCAAGATCAAACCGTGAGACTTAAAAATATCAGTGTTGTTCACCAAGCCCCTTCAGCCTATGAAGAGAGCTTAACAAAGAGAGCAACTCAATGGTACTGGGGCGAAGGAAGACGCAAATCCAACAGTACCAACAAAAGCCCTAAGTCCTTTCCCATACGCATTTGTATTATAGACGACCTTGGCAAAGGATCTCATTGTGAAAGAAGCCCCTGATACATCTCCATCACCAGAGATGACACCATTGTTTCTATTCAAGCCTCCCAAAACCCTAGCAGGGGTGGAGGCAGATGGATCAGAGGTGACAACAACCTTAGGAAAAACTCCACTAGACGCAGTAGTAGTCTGAGCAGAACCCAAAAATGGAGTGACAGGAGTGGGAGCCTACGAACCATAACCCAGGGCTGCACCCACAGAAGCTCAAATCACACACACTGGCGCAGAAGCAAGAGAGTTGGTCGACAGGTGAGAAGAGAGCCCAATGGCTATGGGAGCAACAAACTGCTTGGAACCCCCCTTTGAACCAGCCGATGTGGACACCCTAGCATTTGAAGTGCATTGGCGGGAAGAGCCAACTCCAGTCGCAGCCGCAACCATTATGTCATGCCCCTGACAGTTCCAGATTTTATTTTCTATGTTATGTTATGTTATGTTAGATTTCTTTGAGTTCGAACTCTGATTGCGTTCTTTTGAACTTTGTTAATTAGATTAAATATGTTATCTCTGTTATTCTGCCAGACATTCAGGGAATTATGTTTATTTCTGTCGCTTTATGAGTCCTATTCTGATGACAGAATTGGATTAGACCGAATTTTGAACATTGGTTTGATTATGTAATAAGGACAAACTATACGGTTAGTTAATTGTTTGATTATTGATTCATTGTTTTGGAATCCTTAGTATTATGATTAGACGTAATTAGAAATGGTTACATTATTATTGTTAACTGTATCTTGATGTGTATAGACAGTATTTAGAGATTTATTGTTATTTAAACGTTAATCAAATTCTGAATTCAAGATTAATGAATTTGAAATATATGTATTTTTATACATATAACTATGAGTGAATGTTTTAGTAATAATGTGGTATTCATTTACTAAAACTATGTGAATTAACTAAGTTAGTATATCCTATGGTGTATGTTAGTAGGAGGTTAGTGTGTTTTAGTGTTAGTTAATTGGCAATATCATGCGTTGTTATCTTAGATGTTAAGTTAGTAAATGACTAATGTTATTGGCAAAGACATATTTTAACCTATCCCTAAGTCTTCATATTATTAACTGGCTCGAAGACATGACTTACGGCAGGGTTTTAATGCACATTCATTTCATTGAGGTGTTAGTGGGGTTTAAGCTATTTTTCGGGTTGTGGAATGGTACTATTTTGGACATTTGGCAGGAAGTGGGTTTGCGTTCACTGGAAGAGATAAGCTTGCATTGAATGAACTTGTCGAAGGAAATTCATTGTTATGTTTTATGACCGCCATTTGCTCTGGTTAAGAAGTTGCAGTTTGTATATGACTCCATTCTTTTTACCATGTTATGCTGCGGCATTTTGGGTAAACAGTTGGTTATGGAACCGTGTTACTGTTGTATTCTTCATGATAAGTGGCATGGAATGAAAGGGGTTTTCACAGCAAAGATAAACCCTTCTGCTCATGGTTATTTAGGAAGTTGGGTGTTGTTACTGTTATCTCTGCATTTTGGGCTCTCTTGCACGGCATTTTGGCATTCTGGGAAGCTCACGAGCCAGGGGCTAGCTTCGGCATTTCGGTTTTGGATATCTCCTTATACGAATACCAGGCAGGGGCATCTCTTACCTTATCCTCTGTTTCCATTTTATGATTCTGCAAATGAATTAATGAAATGTAGTTTACTACTGTTTGTTAGTCGAAAAATGTGAAGATTTGTGTTTGTATATTTTATGGGTTTCGGTCATGAATCGATCTTTTCGGATAGATTAAGAAGTTAGTTTAGTTAAACAATACTGTGTTTTATTGGAGAAACTTGGTAACAAACCACTGTTTGGAAGTGTTTGTTTTTTTTAGTTTTTAGTGTGGTATTTGGCACTTGTTTTTAATATGCTGTGTTCGAGCATAATGTAATAAAGGGTTTTACTCTGTTCTGAGTATGAAGTTGGCAAAGTATGAGTTAAGTCTGTGTCAATCTGTGGAATATAGATATTTAGATGTTATGTGGTTATATCCTTGTGTGTTAGGGTGTCGATGTTTACTGGCTTTGGACAGTGTTAAGGGAGTTAGTTGGGTTTGTTAATCAACATATCAATACCGTATGGAACTAGCATGAGTTTTCTTGTTAAAATTTCTTTTGATCTCCTCGCACTGTTCCTGTTGTTAGGAACTCTGTAGCATCATAATGCAATCAGTTTGTATGGACTTGGTTATAAGGTGGAGTCGGGTTTTCTACCACAGTCATCTACCGAGGTTGGTATCGATGTTCTTTTAGAGCTGAAATGTGGGATTTGGGTTTGGTGGTATTCATAATGTCATATGTTATCAGTCGTATTTTGTGTTACACTTGCAACCTAAGTGTGGATTAAGGTATTTCTTTTGGGCGAACTCCTTTAGTTATCTGGTGTCGATGTTTTGTAAAAAGGTTGTTGTCACTGTATGTATCAGCAAATAAAGGAATGTGGATGTCTTGGGTTATGTCAAACTTGTTTTCGAGCTTTATGATCTTCAGTGATTAACACCAGTGTGTATTACAGTCGTAACGACATTAGGCTATGTTAAGGGTTTTATAGGGAGGTCAATTACTATCTTGTTCAGACAGTAAGGAAAATCACTTGGTAATTTGTTTAAAGGTAGAAGTCGGTTATTATTATTATACTGTCATTATTTTATATATTCGGCAGATTTAGTAGTGTATTAAGGTCGATTTAATTCTGTGACAGAACTAGGACAATTTGAATGGTTTTTCTATTGCATATCTATGAACTTGAATTATTAATTACAAGTTTATGCAATTCGATATATATATATATATATATATATATATATATATATATATATATATATATATATATATATATATATATATATATATATATACCTGCTGGGATATGTATATGTATACACAAGCCGTGGTGTATATATGTACATACACCAACATGTATATAATAGATGTTATGACTGTCAATCTGAACTATTAATTACAAGCTTATATAATTATATAATCATATATATGTATATATACCTGCTGGGATATGTATATGTATACACAAGTCGTGGTGTATACATGTACATACGCCAACATGTATATAAATGGTATAAACTTGTAATTAATAGAGCAGGGTGTATGGCCATTTAGTTTAATAATTCGGTTATGGTAAACTAGTATGTTTGTTAAAAGTGATGGGTGTTGTGTTGATTCAGTTGATGTACGATTATGTTAGTTCTTTTCTATTTAATGGAAACATGGTTTGGATATGGATATTTTATTGAACAGTTACAGATTTAATGTTAAGTTAATATGGAGATTATTTTGATTGGATTTGTGTTGGAGAAAGAATTGTGATCTTTTCATCTTTCGTGAAACATCATGTTTATGAATGTATGTTAAGGGATATGGTAATATGGTTTTATAATGGATTTCTGATGTTGTTTCAATTTTGTAAATTGATGCATTAGAAACAGAATGTTAGTGAAATTGTGTTATGTAGTTCATTTCACTGTTTTCATTGATAACTAGATCAAGTGTTTTTTTGAGATAATGCAAGAATGATCCGTAGATTGGGGGCTGACACTAATCTAGTACCTTGTGATGATAGAATTTATGTCAGTTGTGACTGACACTAGTCTATATCCTTATGGGAAAGAATTTATGTCAGTTGTTTAATTAAGTGATAATTATAAATTCAAGGGTTATGGGTTTCAATTAACAAAGATAAAACATTATGGTTTCATCAGACATAATGGATTACTACGAGGTTCCTTACGGATACATAGCGTAGGTCCTTATGTGGACACCCATGAACTATTGGATCATTACTTGTCATTTTCATTGCGAGTTTATTTCTGTTAGAAAGAAATTTAGTGCTTGATGATTTTGGAGTAAAATGGAAACTATGTTATTTAGTTTTCAATTACATCTATATTTAAATCTGCATAAATGTTATATTGTACTGATTTTTATGGTTGCAGATATTTGGAGATGATTCGTTTTCTTTATCATTGTGACTGAGCCCTGTTTGCTGTTTGCATTTGTGTTCATTTTGATTTCCAAGTTTTAGATAGATAAATCAATGAGTATGGGACAGTGGATAGCAGTTGTTAAGTTTTATGGGAAACAGATCATTTCATGGTTATTAGTTATCAGACCTATTCGTAGAATGTAATGGATTTGGAAAGAAGGAAACTTTGTTTTTGGAACTTAATCTTTGAATAAAGAGTATTATTATTACTCTGATGTAATCGATTGTAAACTATAAAGCTCTTAGAAGCGGTTGTTTTGATTATATGTAATCAGATTGTTCTTTTAAGAAAAAAAAATTATTGTTGTGGTTTTATGTGATTTATTTATGGTTGTTTCTTCTTTAGTTTCATCTTTTATCTTTTAGTATAGATGGGGTGTTACACATTATCCTCCTATATGTAACATTATATCGTTATTTCTAACAATTATATTAATTATATATGGATTAATATATATGGCACCTATTTAATATGACATTGACATCAATTATACATACACATTATAAAATAATATATTTGTACATACATTGATTATGGCTCATGACACAAACCCAAAAAACAACACAAATACGATTGAAAGGACTTGAAACCTTTTACACTTTTGCAACCAAATCGCCAACACAACAAACAAGGCCACCTACACAACCCCATGACCCTTCCTAGCACTTCTAGCACCCTTGACCAAGGTGTGGTAAAAACAAGCATGTTTAGGAAGACCTCTCTTATCTTTTTTGAACAATCTTCTACAACCATCATCCTCCAAAGGCTCAATACAAGGGAAGAGGGAAGGGCTAACCTCTAGCGAAGATATGAATTGAGCCCTCACAAGTACTAAAAACTACATCAAAGCTTCCAACATAGCATGATATATAGCCTCAATTACTAGCACCAAAGGGTTCAAAGGTGAAGCAATTAATACTATGCCTTGAAAAGATGACTCGAGAAATCCTAACATCTCAATAACCCTAGGGGTAGGGTCCGTTGCCAACTCATCCTCAAAATCAAAATCCTCAACATTCAAATGCTCAAGAAGGGTGTTCCTCCAC
The DNA here is from genome assembly GCA_027943335.1 of Chamaecyparis obtusa. Taxonomy (NCBI): domain Eukaryota; kingdom Viridiplantae; phylum Streptophyta; class Pinopsida; order Cupressales; family Cupressaceae; genus Chamaecyparis; species Chamaecyparis obtusa. Next base: position 924,539 of record BSBK01007436.1, on the reverse strand, counting down.
CTAGTCGGCTCACCCTTCTTACTACAAGAGCACAAGCAATCCAAAGCAAGGTGTTTGGTAGCAAAGCATCCCTTGAATGAAAGAGAAGACTTGCATAACCAAGCATCTTAGTCCATGATGTATACCCAACAAACAACGCATCCTCAAGCAGATACTTGGAGGTATCAATGTCCACAATAATACAAAGAAAAGTATTATGGCCAAAGTCTGTCATAAAAACATCCTCCTATTAAAAAACAACCAAAAACATTGCAAATATATTTAATAAGAGAAACTTCCCAAAGGATATTAGTTAGCCTTACCCAAATAGGCATAATACTTAAGGATTCAAAGGGTTGAAAGTAAAAAACCATAATTTGAGTGAGTATTATCCTCGCAACCAAACCCACTTGCATACTATCATCTTTTGATTGGAATTAGGACGCAACAAAAAATCTCCTAGCACAAGAATACAGTTCAATCTTGTTCTCAATCAAAGGCCTTCACAAATCAAAAGCCCATGTATTCAATTTCCAAAGAGAAGCCCAAAAACACTTGAATCTATAAGAAACAACTCAAGGTTTAAAATGTTCATCATCCACCACCTCATATTCACAAATGTAATAGGGAAGGAGAAGAATGAATGGGTTGGGATTTACCCTATAGGGAAGATGAGTGTGACCTAACAAATATTTGCCTAAGTATTCCCCCCATCAAGCACATGAGAGGAGGCACGAGAAGCTTAATAGTGGCTAGGAACATTGTTAGGGTTTGTGGCAAAAGATATGTACTTCAAACTAACAACAAAAGCATAATCCACTAATGGTAGCATCATAGGCTTGTCATACCCCAACAATTAAAAAATTCACATCTACTAGGCACACAAGCCTCCAACGATGAATGATTTCAAGCTAGGAATGGTAAGCAGCTCGACAAAAGTGAGCAATAATAGTTTAAAATGAATTATTATCATATCATGTTCTAGTTTAGTTATGATGCATGGAAAACTAGGCTCTAATAACATTTTAGAACATGTATTTTATCTATATAAGGATAAGTATTTATAGTTGATCTTTCTAATGATGAATCTTGATGTTTTGAATTCAATGTTATTGGATCCTATAATTTGGAAGGAGAATCATCTGAATGAGATTCATTTGATGTCATTGATTGCTATTATTAAATATTTGTTTGTCATCTTATAAGTGATAAAACATTTGGAACAAACCTATTTATGAGATGCTGTCTCAATTTGCTTATAAAGTGATTATGACCTAGATGCTATGTATTGTTTGCTGTTTTAATGTCATGAGTAGATAGAGAAAATATTATAGGTTGTGTGGTTGGGCTTTATATTAGCAGTTCTCCTATGCTTATCGCATTAGACGTATGACACCAAACTTATCAAATGTATGTTATGATTTGAATAATATAATCATGGAGTGGAATCATTAATTTATGGTTTGCATTCAATTCTTGTAAGAGTCAAGACCCACCACGTATGCTTGTGTTGTCCATGAGATAAAAGGATATGCTAAGGAATAATTCATTTTCAATTAAAATGAATCCTTTGATTTATGTTAAATTTTATGGATGAAATTGACCCTAGAGTACAAGTCTCCCAATTGACCTATCACTTGAGTAATCATAATGAGTGGATGTCGATGGTGTCATTTTGAGACGTGGAGTAAAGCAGTGTGTCACTCTCATTCCGATCTTTGTGTCTCAAAAGGATGAGAATGCTGACTAGTGTCTAGTCCATCTTAGAGGAAACTCTACCTTTTGTATGTGTGTCATGATGACTTTGTCAGAACAAATGGTTTAAGTCTTCTGCTTGTGTTGCCATGTTTGGTGCATTGACTTTGCATTTCTTGAATATCATTGCATTTCTATCACATCTAGAGTGCATATGCATGTAATATGACTTATTGATGTTGCATTTTCATCACCTAAAGACAAAAAATGAGTTTGTATTTTACCACTAATGTCTTGGGTAAAAACTTGGTGCATTCCATATCTATAAGAGAAATACTTCCACTAGCACATAAGAGTGCAAAAAACTATCTTGGTATTCAATACATAGTTGTACTTGAGCAATTCCAGTACCATTTGACTGGATGGACATTGCATTAAATCTGTTGCAATAATGCAGAATACTTACCCTGCTGTTATTTTATTTAGAATAATAACTTAGCATGCTTTTAAAATGGCCAGCAATAATATACTATCATAACCTTCTTGTCGTCTTAGCAAATCATCAAGACATCTGCACCCATCGGCATGTGCTCTTTTGTATTCAGATATGTGCAAATGTATGGGTATATAAACTGACGATGGAATAAGATCAACTCCAAGAAATCCACTTTTTCTAATGAAACTTCGGAATGCAAGAAAGGTAAAAAAGGCACAAGTCACAACACTTGGTCAGATGCATCAATGGCTGGAAACAGCTTAACCAAAATCTTGCCATCTGTTTAGCCTTAACTGATGGTTCCCTCATGTAGAAAAATGAGCACAAGGCCACGTGCAAAAATCTAAGGTTGTGTGACATAAACAGAAGGAATCTTCACTTATTATTTTCCTTCAGGCAGTGCTAATGAATCAATAACATCCTTATACAATTTATGTTACCTTCAAATTGAATTTCCTTCAATACTGCAAGAACTTGCACCTTCTACAATTGAAAATTTCTGTTTCATAGAACTGCAACCACTGTAACCAAAATAAGAGAGCATAGGTCATATCAGATTTTAGGTATTATTTATAGATTTAGCTAGAGAAACTTAAATGATAATTATTTACAGCTCATAGCATAATAAGTGATACGAGTATTACATTCCACATTTACTGAGGTAATTTTGGTAGTTCAAAAAGAGAAAAGATTCATAGTCAAGGATTTGAAATAAGTTGAAATCACAGCTTAAAAATAGGTAATGGTTAAGAACGTCCAACAAAGAATAACAAAATTGCAGAGCTGTTTGGTAGCCAGACTTCCTCAATCGTCCACAATCATTCTAACAATCTTCAAAAAGTCATCACAGCAGATACTGAAATAAGCAATAATGGTATCATTGTCCATCATATTTTGAATTAAGGATATAATAAGCATCACATCATGTATTTATAGAAGTTCAAATCTACTCAATAGATTATGTATAATACCATAACACTAAGGTCATGCTTGATATTATAGTAGTTTTACAAGTATTGAATAAATAATTGCACTTTTGCAGAAAACTGTTGGAAGTGGCAGTGTAGGTTGGCATGGACTCTTCTCCAATGATCTAGCAATTTTTTACGAACTAGACCAATAATCCATGCCAAATCTTGTTTTGCATATAATTGGTAAATAGTTCTCTCCATAGTTGAAAAACTTGGACTACGCAATAACTTGACAGGGCCAAAAATTTCAAAAACTCGGAACTCAGCAAAAACTGAGCAGGCCCAGAAATTTTAAAAACTCATGACTCGGGAAAAACTCAGGCAATTTTATTGAACATTTTATATACATAATTTAAAAATATTCTTCAAAAATACACATTATTAAATTTGTTGAACATATTATTAATTTCCATCATATATAAATTGGAATTAGAATTTAAAACATTCCAAAAACAAGTTCAACTCTAAACCTAGATTCAGATGCTCGTGATGGGGATTTATTTTTGAGTTTAGGGATCGATAACCAACTATGTCATATGTAGAAGTTGCCTCATCTAAAGAGATTTATGGCAAGTTGTGCAATAATCAAGTCTAAGTAGGCACACTCAAGAGTTATATTTCAATTCCCCATCACCCCCTCATTGTAATCGAGATTTTTATTTGACAAATTACAATAACTAATGGGGATTTTGGAGTAAAGACTGTTAGAAATGGTAGAGCTAACATAATATGATCAAAGCATTGCTGCAGATTAACAAAACAGCGAAATTGATATTGAATAATTCAATCGGGATGATCTGCATTACAATCTCATTGGCTTTTTAAACCTTATGACTTCCCTGTGAATAACCAACTTCTAAGGGAAAGCAACTACATTTATTATAACTACCATTAATTTATTTATTACTAACTGTACTAACTAAAACTAATCTATAAATGTAATATTCACCAACATTCTCCTCCTTATTACATTAATTCAAACAAGAGTAGAACATTATAAGGGTTTTGAACCCACAACCCTTTCTAGAGACTTTGATGAAGCACCTTCATCAATCCTCCTCGCTCACATAGGAAACACCGAACTGACTGCATCAATGGATCTTCTGAATATAGAACTTGCAACCATCTACACAACCATTTCCTCCAAAATTCCACATCTCCTCCGAGTGTGTCTAATGCCTCATCTTGTGTTGCACATGAGACAACTCTTCTCTAAAAGTCCACATCTCCTCCAAGTGTGTCTAACACCTCCTCAAGTGTTGTGGAAAAAATCCCTCCTCTCCTACACAAATCACGCTGCATCTTCTCCAATTGTGTTTAACACATCCTCAAGAGCCATGGTAACAATCCTTCCTCTCCTACACAAGTCACAAATCAAACATCTGCACATAAGACACCTTTGCTCCAAAAGTTCACATCTCTTTCGAGTGTGCCTAATGTCTCCTCAAGTGCTTGAAAAATCATCAACCAAATGTGAATACACCAAGTGCACCCGCAAGAAGTCATTTCCCCCCTTGCTCCTTTAAGGGACACAAATATGCCAAGCACCCTCTTTTCTTTAGGGACACAAATAGGGTGCTTGTCATGTCCCTTGTTTTGATGTCCCCAATTTAAAATACATACAATAATTGAATAAAAATAAAAGAAAATTCAGTATACTCTATTTATATTATATTAAAATATTTAAAAATAATAATATAATATGTAAATATATTAATATATTATAAATAAAGAATTAATAATAATGATAAAATATAAAAATTCAAATAACTAATATAATCATAATATAAATAAATGATATTATTATTTAAATACATAATATTATCATATATAGTAATATTATTGTTATTTCAAATATAAACATAATATTTTATAAATAATATTATATTTACATAATAATATTATAATATATAATAGTAATCATAATATGGAATATAGAATAAAATAAATAAATAGATTTATTAATTAATTAACAAAAATATCAATATAAATCTAGTAGTAATATCATACCTTCTTCCAAAAGGAGCGACTCTAGAAAAGAAAAGATATATACTGTAATAAATCACAAGGGAAACATTGGAATATAATTTGCATTTTACCAAAAGAAAAATAAAACATAAAATATGGAGTATCCAATTGGGGGACATTACAATTGGTATCAGAGCATGATCATGCCATCCTGCAGGGTAACAGAGGATATACAAGAGGACTATCATATCTAATCAGAAGAGATATTATATCCAGTCAGCAGAGATATTAAGCGACCAGTACAGGAAATTCACAAGTCCGAATCAGGAAAGGTAGCTAAGATCATCATAGTCAAAAAGATTTAGAAAAAAAAATCTAGAAGCAACGACATATAGCGTCCAACCAGACGCAGCACAGCGAATGATCTAGCATTTGAAGAATGGAGGAAAAAATGCTTAGTCAGCAAACTCATCCACGTCCGTTACATACAGCAACAACCAGACATGAGGGAAGTCACTCTACAACGATCTCTTTATATTATAATTCTACAGAAATCTCTCTGTCAAAGTATGTGAATATTATACATATAAATCAGTATGAAGTATCCATCTTGATGACATGCAGCACAAACTATCGTTAAGAAAAAAATACTAAAAAGAGGGACTGAAATACAGTTTGGAGAAGGAAAAGAAAATACACTTATTAATAGAAGACAATCAAGCCTCCAGATAATCCATGGAATAAGAAACCAATATCAGCGACCAAGTCAGTCCGGATACGTAGATAGAAGGAAAATTCAGATGATAACAATCAATCATACGTGGATACAAAAAATGACAGGGAGTAGATAGAAGGAACACCAATACAATTCAGCATTTGGAACAAGAATTTGATACGACCCTCAAGGAAAAATTGTAAACAATCCAAAGAATTGGTGACGTAGTCATCATTAAATTAGAAGGAGATGATTTGTCCACACCAATAAAACATATAGGCGGATCATCAAGTAATAAAGCAATCAAACTCTACATTTATCAATTAGGAATTTCGTAAAGATAAGGAAGGAAACGATTCTATCCAATATTGCTAGAAAAGAACATCAACAGTGATTGGAATCTGCTAAAACAATGATTCACTGTTAAAGAGTATTATTTAGAGAGGCCAACAATTACATCTGGTACGAGGAAGGAGCACTGTCAAAATAAAAAAAATGATATCCTTTAAGCTTCTAAAACTATCAAGTATCGCTACAAGGAAATCAACTGATCCGTCTTAGATAATAGTAAGGCAGCGAGTGGAATGGATGGAGCTGAATCGGCAACTATTACTAATAATCGATTAGTCAACAACTACTTGATATTATAATATCTATTAAGACAAGCATATCAAAATAACGGTTACACAATTTCATGAAGAGGCACAATTTTAATAGCAAGTATGATGATTAGACATAATTTAGGGAAGGGTTTAAGACAATAGTGATTAATAAAATCTAATCATTGTAATAAAGAGAACCATTCGGAAGACTTATTTTATTGTTCATAAAGAGGAGTAACCTTTTCTAATTGCCAGATATAATATGGCAATCATAATCACTACGACATTTAGGAACCCTAGACCAGGATTCAAGGTCTATCATATAATAGCAAAATTGAGAGTTTAAGATAATAGTTCCAAATTCCCAACTAGTATGGAAAGGGGACATTACAGAGCAAGTGTTTGGATCGATTTAACTTGTATCCACATCTATGCTAACTATATTACCATTCTAGCAATTCATTGTGTTTAAAAGAAGAGTCGGGCACTTGAGTTTGGAGCCATATATGAATTCTGGAGATTCTTTATCAGACGGCACAATAAGAGGATAAAGCAGAACCATTGAAAATTAATTGGCAGCTTAATATCTTAAGTGGAGCTTCATATTTGGAGTGTGAGGCTCTATCCTTAGCAGAGAAGGAAATAAAAAAAGAACAGCTAAAAAAAATACAGAACAGTCAACTATTGATTCAGCAATACCACGAAAAGGAAATAAGAAACGAAATACTGAGCAATACAGTCTACAGGAATAAAGATATAAATAAATATATTCCTTCAATAGTCAGACAATCTTAATAAGCACCAATTTATGTATTTATAAATATATAAATACATATCAGGTATGTATAGAAACCTGAATCTCTTGCTAATCATTGTTAATATATATACACCCATAGATGTGCATGCTAAACTTAGTATTTGAGAAGGAGATCAGAGATGTATTCAGGGAGAGGCTAGAGTAAATTCCAGCCAATAAGGTGGGGATCAGCGACCCCGAGCGCCTTGAGGGCATCATCCCAAGAAAGGCTTAAGGGCGTGATCTATAAACCTTGAGGGAGAGCCTATTGGGGATTGGTGTCCAAGCAATCTGATTACATCCAAAGCATCCTCCTTAAACTAAAATACTAATAAGGTTAGCATGAATGTAATGATCATGGATAGTAAGATCCCTAATCTGTGTTAAACCCAATCAAGGGACATTACAAATGGTATTGATAACTAAATCAGAATTATATAAATATATGTATTGATACTCAGTCTATTGCTATTTGGCTAAGGGAAGGTTGTGATGTTACCAAGGAGGGGCTTGTATAAATCCCAAGCAATGAATCTTTGTCCCAAGATAGGGTGGGGATCAACGACCCTGAGCGCCTTGCGGGCATTGACCCAAGAAAGGCTTAAGGGCTTGGATCTGTAAACTTTGAGGGAATCCATTGATAGTAGTGTCTAGGCAACTTGGATAACATCAACTCCTGTTGTCTTGAGCTGAATTAGTAATAAGGTTGGATATGAGTATGAACAACTAATCCTATCAAGGAACATTAAAATTGGTACTAAGTTAGAAAAGAGAGAACAAAGGTGTATTCAGGGAGAGGCTAGTGTAAATCCAGCCAATCGGTTATTCCAAAGATAGGGTGGGGATCAGCGACCCTGAGCGCCTTGCGGGCAAGTCCCAAGAAAGGCTTAAGGGCTTGGGTCTGTAAACTTTGAGGGAAACCGTTGAGTTTGGTTCCTAAGCAATCTGTTTACATCCTAAGTGTTCTTCTTGACTAGAATAATAATAAGATAAAAACAAAACAAGCATCCCGAATAAATATGGAAGCAAAACAAGCATCTCGCTAAGTAGGCCACCTCGTATCGAGGCCAAGGGGGCCAAAGTTCGGCTCTTGGGCTTAGTATGGGATTGGCTTGGAGTAATTTATCGTGACTCAATTTTTTTGAAACTTAAATACACATGTATGTACTTATGATAACTTGGTGGTTGCAAGGCTCGTAATCAAAAGCATAAAAAATAAGTAAATTTTGTAAATCATTTTCCTAACCCCAGCTCATCGCAAATTATAGAATGTAAGGTTTTGTTAAGAATGCATGTATTATGTGTCTGCATTGTGTATGCTTCGTGTCTATGTGCATTCATGTGTCTACATCATGTATTCTTTGTGTCTTCGTGCATTCATGTGTCTACATCGTGTATGCTTTGTGTCTTCATGCATTCATGTGTATGCTTCATGTTTCATTAAGATGTATACAGCATGCATACCTGGTGTATCCTAGTGTATACTTGTATGCTAGTTCTACAAGAAAAGTTTCGAATAAATGGTCTTGCTTGAGGACAAGCAAAATTTGAGAGGGGAGGACTGTCATGTCCCTTGTTTTAATGTCCCCAATTTAAAATACAAACAATAATTGAATAAAAATAAAAGAAAATTCAGTATACTCTATTTATATTATATTATTAAAATATTTAAAAATAATAATATAATATGTAAATATATTAATATATTATAAATAAAGAATTAATAATAATGATAAAATATAAAGATTCAAATAACTGATATAATCATAATATAAATAAATGATATTATTATTTAAATACATAATTTTATCATATATAGTAATATTATTGTTATTTCAACTATAAACATAATATTTTAAAAATAATATTATATACACATAATAATATTATAATATATAATAGTAATCATAATGTGGAATATAGAATAAAACACATAAATAGATTGATTAATTAATTAACAAAAATATCAATATAAATCAAGTATTAATATCATACCTTCCAAAAGGAGCGACTCAAGAAAAGAAAAGATATATATTGTAATAAATCACAAGGGAAACATTGGAATATAATTTGCATTTTACCAAAAGAAAAATAAAACATAAAATATGGAGTATCCAATTGGGGGACATTACAGTGCTTCTCATGCAATAAATCAACCTTTAGCACGAAGCTAGCTCGGGATGATAAAAAAAACCTCCTACCTTCGTTGCATCCAATCTCTAGTATAAAATCAGCAAACATTAGATGTGGGCTGTAGTTGGGAAGCAGCTATAGATTCCAATACCCATATATGAGCTGCATATTGAGCTCCTAAAGAATCTGCTAAACACTTGGCTTGTTTAAGCCTGCTCAGGACAGATGTGTCCTTTAGTTTCTCAATATGCTTGTTTATCTCTGGAAGATCGACATTGTAAAGCACAGTAGTACTATGGTAATCCAGTTGGCCCATTATAGGCTTTCTATGTAGAACTATACCCCCTACAGCCGAAACCAAATCTTGAAGGTAGCCTTTTAAAGAGACAACAAACTCACCACTAAGATAAAGCTCAGCCCTTCAAACAATTTTGGTCCCTGCTTCTCAGCACGCAGTTGGCCATGCTTCGGTCTGTCATAGGTGTCATGAATATCTTGAATTATTTCAAAAACCACTTCACAAACTAGAGATCCCTCTTTGAGGCATGGTGTGATCCAATCTATGTTCAGTATCCATTTCCCTTCAAAGATTGCCATCAGAAATTTCAGCATTCTTCTACAAGCACAATTTGCATCAGTAGATGCAATTACATGGATTAAGGATGGACTCCATGCCTTATAGATAGTTGCACAAACATGTTTTGCAAAATTGTTTAGAGTTTCCTTCTGGGCAGTATCAAGGGAGAACCACACGAAACCCACTTGCAAGATAGACCTTTAGGCCATGTCCATCTCTGCCATGGTTCGGAACCTGCAAGCATAATGGCAGAGCTTTGGGTACCTCTGCAAATGTCAAGTACATGATGAGACAGTATCAGTATTTTCTTAAAATGTGAAAATGGGCATAACCTTTTCTGCAATTGCTAAAGCTTTTCAAGCCTCTTATAAAAAAATTTGCAACCCCGAGATATTAAATAAGCCAGCACTTATGGAATTGATGAAAAAAGGAGCATTATATATCAATAAAGCTTTTTAAGTATTCTATGTTTTTGCAGAAAGTACAGCCGTGGATGCAAAGTTTGTACTAAATCATGGAGGACAACAATCTACATTTCGTGATGTAAATGATGATCAGGAAACTGTTTGTTATTTACGGAGCGAGAGAGAATCAACGTTTTGTGACTTCCTCCAAAGACAAGATTCTGCTAACGTTTCAAAGACTTTCAGGTCTGTATGCAGAGCAAATCATGACGATGAATAATTTAAATGAAAATTGACTTCTACAAATCAATATTTTCTCTCATCTACCAATGCACAAAATCCATTGTAACTTGGCATTTCTGTAATAAGGTGTAGGAAACACTAATGAATGCCCTTCCTAATAAATTCCAAGAGCCTCCAAATAGATTACATAATTTCACAGGCACAGAATTCAAAGGCGCTCTGATACCATGTTAGAAATGGTAGCTAACATAATATGATCAAACCATTGCTGCAGATTAACAAAAAAGAAAAATTAATATTGAATAATTCAGTTGGGATGATCTGCATCCTTATGACTTTCCCGTGAATAACCAACTTCTATGGAAAAGCAACTAACATTTACTATAGCCATCAGAGTTTTCAATCATGCAGTGGCAAGAGAAATATTGTACTCCTCGGGAGTAGAGTTATTCATAGGTGCTTTTGGAGATGCAATGGTCTTTAAAGTTTTGAAGTTTTGATTTCGCCAACAAGGCAGGATGGCAGATGATAAGGCCACATACACACTCCAACTAAAGATTTAGTTATCTTTAAATAAGGACCTTGCCAAACCACACATTGGTCATGGGTGCCTTATGGTATATCAATGAAACTGAATGTACTTGGAAAAGTATATCAGATTTCAATGCCTTGGCCATTTCACTCTCAACCAGTTTCCCTTTGGTGTTAGTCAGTTGTTCAAGCAGCTCCCAAGTGGTTGGAGAGTATACCACATCAGTATTGTTGGTATATTTCAGATTCTACTAAGGAATATATCAGTCTATATAAGAAACATAAAGAAGGATAGATGATACCCGGAAATTAGATTTGACAAAATCTTCAATCTTCAGGAATGTGCCTTCTTTGAATGTCAAATTAGCCCACCTAGGGCTTGACTCGGACTCAAACATTCCTCAGATTAATCCAGCTCTTTGTAGCAGACCCTAATTCCATCAAGGTGATTCTAAATTTGCTGAAGATGATTATCTCAAATTAGCAATCTGGATCTGCAATGTGAGACTCCAAATTCGCACCAAATCTGTACTGATTTGGACCAGCACTAATAATGTAGATCGCCCTAATGATCTGCTCTTTGAATGCTCAAACATGTTGAACAATTTCTTCTATAAGAAATTCGCAAAAGAGAGATGTATTCGCAAACTAAAATTGCTGCTCATAATTTCTGCTATCGATTCTTGAAGGAGAGAGCACATGTTATGTTTTTGATGTCTCTTGCCCTCAAAAGCAACTCCAATATATATGGGAATTTGTCATCTATAAAGAGGGCCGACCTTGTTCCTTAATAATGGACCCCTTTTAAACACAATATATATTAAGAGCTTTTATTTTATAACAATACTAATATTATTATAAAATCGTGCAATCTAGGGTATTAATTAATAATAAACAATTATTAATTCTGCAGTCCAGTTTGATCTAAGCTGACAGGCTATAAATATTAACAAGCATCCTGTCTGTGCATTTTCAGTCATAACCACCTTCCCTGCTTCAGCAATGATACCATCTTGGAGATTGCGAGCATTTTTTGTCTTCATATGGAGTCGGGCAGATATTTGGGGAATATTCTTTGTTGTAGAAAATCAGGTTGTAATCATGGTTTTGGAAAACAGCCCAAAGCTTGGTTGCATTCCTTAACTTTATAGAAGGAAATCCAAGGCCATTTTTACTTCTGATTTTTTTGAATTGGGTAGGTAGAATAGAGAAGTTTAAAGTCCTAATGTGAAAATAGAATGTTGGTTGGAAGTGACAGAGATCAACTCATAGCATTTCCCATTCAAATCTGCAAGCTAAAGCTAATCTCACAGTCACATATCAGTAAATTGGAACCCAATTTAAAGCAACTACCAGCAGGGTGATTTAGTCTCAGTCAATTGTCAGTAAACGGACTTCAATTCAGACCTTTATCATCACTGAGATTCTGATTTTTTAGCTCTGAAAGACTTCACCAGTGGATCGAATTTGATTACAGGCTTAAGACCGGGGGGATAGCTTGATCCCAGCCTGACGTCACAATTTTAGCCCCGCTCTTTGAGGTTTATTTCATTTTCAGAGTTATATATTAAACCATATTTTGAATTTCAATCACGTCGTTTGTTTAGACATAGATGTAATTAATGAAGTTGGCATCGGCAATAGAAGTCTTCGAAATAAAGACAAATCAGTTCTTTGATTCTTCAAAGATGTATTGAATCTAAATCAATTTGTTTTCTAAGTCTGATATAAATGTCAGAGGTTCTGGTTTTAGTATCCTAGCTTGTACTAACCTCTGATTTTGGGGATCAGATTTTATTGAAACAAAATAAGATCCTAATCATATTGTTTGCTGCGGGGCCTGGTATGGAAAGAAGAGCTGAAAACATCCCAAGATCAGGACCTCAAGTTAAGGAAGCAAAGAGACATGCCAGCACATGACAACACAGAGGATGAGCAAGTACCTAAAGGGAAGGGAGCCAGGACTGCAGAAAGCACCAAGGCATGAAGGGCAGCCCAGTTCAAATTTGATACACAGCCTATGCTACCAGAATCAAGCTTCACCTCGGCATGGGCAAACGAGAGTGACACCAACCTTGGGTCATTCAATATAAAGATGATAAGGGACAGATTGTATGGAGATAACCGGTCCAAGGAAGTCAAGAGGATAATAAAAAATGGTATTGTGCAGGCCTCTATCTTTCCACCAACACATCAGTGGACTGAGTTGGTGTTGGAAATGGCAAAAAATAACAACCCAGCAACAAGAGAAGTTCTTACACCAAAGGGAAATGTGGCGGTTACTCTTGTAGTGGAGGCAATTATGGAGGCCTTCAACATCCCAGAACATAAGGTGGACATTCGAAAGAAGAGGGATGCCATGAAAGAATATGAGAGCAAATCTGGTCATTGCATTGGCCTCATTAACAAGGAAAGGTTGGTGGGACCTAAAAGGACTTGTGCCCAGCTTTCCAAGTTAACAAAGTCTGAATTTAAGGAAGACGTGGGGGACTTAATATTGATGTTAAACAGAGTTATGGGCAGTCTCCAGGCAGCACTCTTTGATACTTGGATGTGTTACTACATGGAGGTGATTCTTAGTGGCAGTGAAATGTTTGGTTGGGCATGGGTGATTAGCAACAACATTGATGAACAGTTAAGAACAGTGACACACCAAGGCCTTCCACATGACTTCCTACCTAGTCTACATGATGGCATGGATGTGCAGGTATCCTGGGTTTCAATACCTTGAGACAGTTGCAAATAAGAAGGGAGAACTCATGGTTTATGACTGCTACCCCCAGCTCCATCTTCATAGCAGAGATGATTTCAAGATTGCTAATGATGTATTTGCCATGCGCAATGTGAGGGTGTTACAAAAGAATCCACTTAGGAGGATGTCAAAAGAAGCAGAAGATCTAGTGAAGATGTATGGGTCGTGGTTTATTCAGTTTCCCAAGTTTACTTACATCTGGATATTAGGAAGCACAATTTGCCCAAAGAAGCTTCCCAAGTTCCCAACTGATAAGCTAGTACTGATGGAGGTGGCCAAATAGTTGATGGCATATGACAGAATTCAGAAGTGCAAACACAAGCCAAGAGTCATGTTTCCACTCAATCTAGGGAGTGAGAGTTGTTTGACTCTTGAAGCAACAAGGGCAGCAAAGGGAGAGCTTGACTTTTACTCTTTGGGATCGTATCTTGGAAGAGCACATTTTGACCCTCTCCATCAGATTAAGAAAGCATATGGAGCCCAGTACAGGCATATAGCATTCATAGAGGATCATTGGGCTAATGCCAATGATGATATGGAGGTAAAGAAGAGATCATTCTCTAGGGTGTCAGTTGAGTTGATAAGAGCAAGCAAGTGGATACAGATTCCTGATCAAGTAGAAGATGATAGGCAATACCTCCAACCTGACTATGAGAAAGCAAAGAAGAATGGCATTCCTCACATTAATTGGACAAATAAGGGTGAAGAGAGCTCGAATGCATTAATGATGACAATCAGACCCTTCACCGAGATTTGGTTGCAGAGATAAATAGCTCACCTACAAGCAATGAGACTTCCTTTGACTTAAGAGCTCATGAAGGACATGGTTGAACCTAAGGAGGAATCATCTGGGCCACCACAAGAGATGAGCACTAGTTTTGAGAGTTGACATAGTGAAAGAGGTGGTAGTAGGCCTCCACAAGAGAAGAAAAGGAAAGAATTTACCAATCAAGAGTCACAACAAAAGAAACCTAAACAGCCAGCAAGGGATATAGCTCCAAGGCAAGCAGTAGAGGAAGAGGTACATGTTCCAGTTGTCAATGAATCAGCAGCTAGTAAGAGCTCTAGTTATGTCCCACTAGATTCTAATGAGCATGAGATAGACTCCCTCCCCCAACATAATGAGGAACATCAAGAGGAAGGGAATGAGATTATTGATGTGGAGGCACTTTCACAGGATGATGAAATCCAGCCACAAGAGGTGGAAATAAATCAAGAAGTCAATCAAGAAATCCAAGAGCAAGACCATGAGGAAGAAAAGGTTGAGGATGAACTTGGAGAAATCACGACACCCGCCTGGCTGCAAAGTAGAATAACAAAATGAGTTACAATTAAGCAGCCAGTTGATAGTATAGAAGAGATAGAAGAGATGATGGTGAAAAGCGCAAGGCATCAGCTAAGAGGTTCTACCATATCACAAAGGATGCTTCACAAACACGCATTGCACAAGTGGCAATCCCGAAAGTAGATAAGACAGGGGGAGAGATTGAGCCAGGAGAGTATGACATAGAAGAATATGAGTTGGGGAAAACCACCAAAAAAAAAGAAGTCGAGGAGGTCCTAGGATCCATCCAGGTTCTTGAGGAAAGAATTAACAAGGAAACCCGCTTATGTTTGAGCAATTGGATGCAACTGCAAAATTTGTAGGCTTCATGACTTGGTCTAATGAAGCTGATTGGAAGAAGTCTTGTTCTACTTATACTAGTGAGGTGGGCTACTATGATTATAGGCTTGGATTGATGCCAAGTGTCTCCATGGAGATGATTGATGAGATTGTGTCCAGGTTCATTGAATGTGAAAAAGAGAATGAGGATGAGGAACACAATTCCCAAGATGATGAGGTGGCCTAGGCCCACATGGTCCTAAGTTTGCTCATTGGTTGATTAATAAATGTCTTATTTTGATTGGCCCATTTGGTGCCAAGTGGCATAGGCCCACATGTCCTTTTTTTTTATTGGTTATTAGTTGCATTTGAATTTTCTCATTGGTCTACTAGGTGGTGGCTTCTCTTACATGCTCTCTCTTCTCATTGGTCCATTTGTTGGTGTACCTTATCTGGTTGTTATGCATTTGAGTTTTCTTATTGGCCCATAAAGGCAATGTAATTTTCTAATTGGCCCACATGGTGGTGCCTAATTGTAATTGGGTTGGCATTTAATATTTGTATCTATGGTTATGGAAACCCTAATAAGGGTTTATATGGATTAATCTTGGCCATTGATTCTGATTTAATCTTGGTCATTCATTGTACTTGAAGCCCTTATATAAAGGCTTGCTCACATCATTCGTAAAGAGAGATGTTGGAGAATTGTTGCAAAAATAATGTCAAATTTGCTCTACTTATCAATGTTGTGTTTTGCATGGTGATAGTTGTGATCAAGTTTGAATTATTGCATGGTTATCTTCAACCTCACTTAGAATAGATTTCATTTCAAGTTGTTGACTTAGGGTAAAATACAATTTGTTTTAAGTAGTTTAGTTGAATGAAAGTAGTTGTGGATGTTCACTTGCATGACTCGCACAAATCTAGGCCACTAGCTTCTTACAGATTGTAAGAGTGTCTTGCGTATACTAGTGAGGTGGGCTACTATGAGTATAGGCTTGGATTGATGCCAAGTGTCCCCATGGAGATAATTAATGAGATTGTGTCTAGATTCATTGAATGTGAAAAAGAGAATGAGGATGAAGAACACAATTCCCAAGATGATGAGGTGGCCTAAGCCCACATGGTCCTAAGTTTGCTCATTGGTTGATTAATAAATGTCTTATTTTGATTGGCCCATTTGGTATCAAGTGGCATAGGCCCACATGGCCTTTTTTTTAATTGGTTATTAGTTGTATTTGAATTTTCTCATTGGTCTACTAGGTGGTGGCTTCTCCTACAAGCTCTCTCTTCTCATTGGTCCATTTGTTGGTGTACCTTATCTAGTTGTTATGCATTTGAGTTTTTCTATTGGCCCATAAAGGCAATGTAATTTTCTAATTGGCCCACATGGTGGTGCCTAATTGTAATTGGGTTGGCATTTAATATTTGTATCTATGGTTATGGAAACCCTAATAAGGGCTTATATGGATTAATCTTGGCCATTGATTCTGATTTAATCTTGGTCATTCATTGTACTTGAAGCCCCTATATAAAGGCTTGCTCACATCATTCGTAAAGAGAGATGTTGGAGAATTGTTGCAAAAATAATGTCGAATTTGCTCTACTTATCAATGTTGTGTTTTGCATGGTGATAGTTGTGATCAAGTTTGAATTATTGCATGGTTATCTTCAACCTCACTTAGAATAGATTTCATTTCAAGTTGTTTTTCATTTCAATTTGTTGACTTAGGGTAAAATGCAATTTGTTTTAAGTAGTTTAGTTGAATGAAAGTAGTTGTGGATGTTCACTTGCATGACTCGCACAAATCTGGGCCACTAGCTTCTTACGGATTGTAAGAGTGCCTTGCGTGGTTAGCCAATGAATGATAATGCTTAACTTCAATTAGTATTGAATCTTTAGTGTGCATCTATTTGATGGGATTAAAGATGAAGTATTGATTTGAAAATCTTTAAGTATACCTTAGAAGCTCATGTTGTACTGGGACAAAACTCACATCAACATGCCTCTAAATCAAAGTGCCCAAACCCTAATCCGACTTAAGCAACCAGTAATTAGGAACAAAACTCAAGGCGGGATCACAAATGTAATTTAAATGCAGATCGAAGGTACAAAACTCGATGCAAGCCCTTGCTATTTAAATTAGCATCAAACTTAGCACATGAAGGCCACGAATTTAATGACAATTGTTAATCATAAGGAGGTTCGATCCAGCAAAGGGTTTTAGAATTCAAAATTTCAAGATGTAATGCATTAAATGCTATGGCCATGAATTTAAAACTCCAGGTAGCCCCTCATTAAATAAGAGATTGCAAATATTTAAAATCCAATTGCATTAACGGCTGCATCAAGTTCAAACAATCTTCTATATAAACAGAGCCATCCTCCATAATTTAGAGATTACTTTCTAATTAAAATTGCAAGTACCACTGAGAAGGTTCGAATTATTGGAGGCAGATTATAAGGTCTTCCTTAATCACTTTGTTTGCAGGACTATCAACTGAAAGTGTCTAGACCTAGTCCGGCACCTCAAGCTTTATCATTTGCAGCATTAATTGTCATTTTCAGAGCTATTTGGCTCTGAGGCAGGCTTTGATTTTGGGGTTTTCAGTCCCCCTTTGTGGTAAAATCTTACTGAAAATGATAATAAGGGATTTGGGATATCTAAGACAGCGATCTAATCAACTCTTTATTGTTTTCATGGGATATGATGGCTTAGAGTGATTAATTTTCAGGTCCAATATAAATCACATGGGTCTGATTTCATGCAACAGCTAGTGAAACCTTAGTTTTAGTCCCAATTTCACATGATAAAATCAGAGATTTGACTATGTGTTGGTATTGTAGGCCCAGGTATGGAGAAAGGAGTTGGACTTCAAAGCCAAAGCCTCAAGCCAAGACAAGAGGTGGCCAAGAGCTGGAGGTTCGAGTGCAAGCAAGATGTTTCCATAATGGATTTGAGCAACGGGTACAAGGCTGAGATCAAAGGACATCAAGACCAGGAAGATCACAAATGGTTCCAAAGTGTTGAAGACAAGATGATACGAAGCCAAGGACGAGATTGGGTTCAAGATCAAGGAATACTATAAGAAAATCTTCAAGATATTATGACATGGAGGAAAAGAAGAACAAGTTTAAAAAGAAGACAGAGGAATGCTACCTTGAATTTCCCTTGGAAATCCAAGACCAAGACGAAGAACCCAATTATTACTAGAAGACAAGATTCAAGACAGGAGCCATTCAAAGAGCAAGAGAGCAAAGGATGAAGAATATTAGAGATTAAGCAATTGAGAATATGAGCCATCACAATTGAAGACTTAACAATGATTTTTCATCAACAAGTAAGGGGTATTTATCAAGTTTCTAGATGAGTATGATGAGGTGGCAGCCCTTTGCTCAACCAATAAAAAGATGTCAAGTATGCCACGAACATGATTAATGAGCTTGCATCCAAGTTCATTGAATGTGGAAAAGAGGATAAGGATGAGGAGCACAATTCCCAAGGTGGTGAGGTGGCGTAAGCCCACATGGCCCTAGATTTGCTCATTGATTGATAATTAAATGTCTAGTTTTGATTGGCCCATTCAGTGCCAAGTGGCATAGGCCCACATGGCATTTTTTCCTACTTGACTCTTGAAGGCATTTGAATTTTCTCATTGGTCTACTAGTTGGTGGCTTCTTCTACAAGCTCTCATTGGTCTTTTTGTTGGTGCATCTTATCTAGTGGGTATGCCTAATCGATTTTCTTATTGGCCCATGAATGCAATGTAATTTTTCTATTGGCCCATATGGTGGTGCCTAATTGTAATTGGGTGGGCATTTAATATTTGTATCCATGGTTATGGAAACTAATTAGGGCTTATGTGGTTTAACCTTGGCCCTTGATTTCAAATCAATCTTGGCCATTCATTGTACTTGAAGCCCCTATATGAAGACTTGCTCACATCATTTGTAAGGGGAGTTATGATGGAGAATTGTTGCCAAAGTACTACCAAAATTGTTCTCTATTCATTGTTGTGCTTGCATGGTGGATACACATGATCATTTTGGAGTATTGCATGGTTCTTTGCATCTCTCACTTAGATTAGGATTTCATTTCATGTTGACTAGAAATAGTAGTTTGGATGGAAGATATTGTTGAATGGTGATAAATGGTGAAGCTAGTGTCCATACCTTTTGTTACTTGCTGATTGTAAGTAAAGGTGTAAGGTTAGTCTGGGCCTGAATTGCAAGTGCTTAACTTCTATTGGAGATGTTCATTTAGATTGCACCTTCATAGGGTATTTGGATGAGCATTGTTAGTGTGAAAACCATTCTTGCATCGATAGCACCCTCCTATCCCTAGTTGACTTGGCGAAGCAAGGATTGGTTAGAGGCTCACCCCATCATCAACATTGTCTTACATTCTTAGAGTTAGATAGAATTTCTAAACCCTTTCCTTTGCAATTTATTTGGTTGAAAGTAATTGAAGTGGTAAAAGTCAAGTTGATATCCATTGAATTAACAACATAATTCCCTTTATGATAACCAACATATCACATCATAATAACTGAGTGAAGTCCACAATTAAGAAGGAACCTTGAGGTTGTCTCATTTGATCACACAATCTGTCTATATTGTTTAGCATATGAGCATCCTTATTCAAGAGAGAGTTGGACATTTGGTGTTTCATCTTGAGATACTAAGTATTCGATTTTGTATGATGTAGTGGATCAAAACTCACATCAACAAGACTCTACATAAACTAAATTCCTCTAGGTCCAGCTTATCATCTTATGTAGATATATCTCATCTTTTGCAAGATCATGAATGGTGTACGGTGGATATCAATATAGCATTAAAGTTTCCCAAAAGAATGATATTACCAATTATGGAGTATTGGAGATCTCTACATATAGGCAACTATAGAAGTCCCCATCAATGTGAATGACAAATAGAGATGAAGCAAGGTGAAGTAGCACACAACAATGAAGACATCTCAAACAAGAGGAGACCTTCTATGACCCTGGAGCCACATATATTTGGAGTGGACATCATAAGCTATCGATGATACTCTAGCCTTCATATTGTCACAAACGAGGTAGCCAATCGTCCTAAACCATAAACACCACTTGATCTATGAATCTTTCAACTAATGGCCAAAACCCACAAGTAACATATGACAAGGGGAGGAACCCATTGGGGCTCTCATGGATCTTAGTGAAGAAGATGAGACGTTGAAAAGTAAAAACATTGTAAAAAGTATCTAAAAAATACCATGCAGTACCATTGTGAGTCCAACAATGGAGATGCCATCACCACATATTAAGACCCAATGACTCTATCATGTTGACAATCTAGAGTGTTACATAGAGTGAGGAGTGGAGTTAGAAATAATGGCTCTACAATCTCAAATAACAGCCCACTTGCTTTCTTTCCTAGCAGCTACAACTTGTATACAGGGTTTCTAAAGCTCCTCCAAATGCGATTATAGAATGGATATGTTTGACGTATTTTGCAGAGCTAATTATACTACAAACAAAGGTTACATCAATATCATATGCACATCGACAATGAATTATGCAAGAAAATTAAAATAATATTAATTTGTCAGACTTCCATGTGAACTCTATTGTTTTGCATTAAGGATTCTATGATGTATATGGCAATATGATGAATGCCTTCTCATTGTTATCAATGTTATCATATAAATATTTGAAAGTTTCCTATTTTAAAAAAAAAATCCATATTTTTCATATAGCCATCCGCTTTGGCATTCCCAAAAATGGCCTCAAAAAAATCTATCTATGAAATGCATCCCACCCCATACCAGAAACTTGGTGAAACATTGATTTCCCGGTATTATACATTGCTAATCATAAGGTTCTGAGCAGGCACACGAGTCTTCTAGCTCCCAAACTCTTAGGTTACTCCCATCTTGAGGGCACCAAGATAGGATATCACATAGGCAATAGTATTAAACAGATCACTGACTTTTCATCCACCAGGGTTGCATAATCTTGCACAAGGAGGCCATATGATAACATAGTCGCTGGGAAAGATTGTGGGCAAGTTCACTACAGGATCAATCACCCCCAAACACTTATTTCCAGGGCAAGATTTAGTAAAGGCACCAAGGAGGGACTGTCAATCAACCATCCAGATCTCATCAGCACTGGAAAAGTCACCACATGGAATATTTTCAGAGGTCAAGGAAGGAATTTTGAACTATTTTAAAAAAAACCTGGGTTCACTAATTCTGAATCTGAGCATTGGAGGAACCTCTGGAGACCTGTGCCCAGATCTGGGCAACATACTGAAGTCTGCCAATGGAAAATTCCATCATTTTGTGTCATGAACACCCCCCAGGAGGCGCAGCAGGTCAATTTGTGAGTTCACTCTATCATTAGTTGTGTAGAAGCTTTATCTGAATGTATTTCAAACACTGGTGCACAAAGAGTTTGACACCCACCTGAAGAAACTAATCAGATCTTCACATCTTGGTGACTGTGATCAAACTTTAAAGTGTTTGAAATAGCATATATATCTTTACATCAGTTTGTTCCAAACCTGTTTGTGGCTGTAAATGGATTTATCAGTGAATATTGGTCTGCTAGCACCCTAACTGAGTACAAGGTAACTGAATTTACTCTGGCAGTGATTATTAAAACAGTCAGGTCAATAAGGTTACATTTCATAGTGTTTGCAATTTGCATCATTTTTCTTTTAAATCACCAATGGATGATGTACTGGAATCTCGAGAATACTGTAGAAAGAAAAAATAATATATTTAGTCAGAACAATGAAAACACAGTAGAATTACTTCCCAGTTCCCTCAAAGATTCAGCAGCAAGTCTAAAGCAACACCATTGATTTCACAAAAACTCTGTATTCACATTTAAAGATAAAAAACTTCAATGGCACATACATAATTGCTTGCACCAACCTGAATTATTTTGTTCCAGGTAAATGATTAATGATCCTTAAGCAGAGGGTCAAAACAGCCCAAGCACATATTTATTTCAAAATTTCCCAATGGAATTGTCTGCATGTGTATCTTTGTATCCTGGACTGGATGAGGTAGTCTTTCTTAGAGAACGCTGTTGTAGTAAGCTTCAAATACCTAGGAAATGCACAAAAAAATGTTTGAAAGCCTCGTAAATAAGTCAAGAGTGATATATAATACATGAAGAATTAGTCAACAGATTACATAGCAACGGTTTTTGCACTGTAAACAACTTAGCATATGCTTGATCACCATGCTGTAGAGTAAGTTTGTGTCAGCATTAGGAATAAACTATTTGAAATCATTCAAAGGAAGAACATAATTGCAGGATTAAAAAATAAAGAGTATCTTACAAATAATTTGATAATTAAGGTAATACCGACATCCCAAAATAAAAGACACTAACATGATGTCCATCCAGTATCTCTAGGCTAAAAATAAAACTATAAATACATAACACACAAGGGATCTAATGTTAAAACATTGTCAGGAGCTGGAAGTGGCAAGAAGCTTCTAAATGGCTTCAAGCAAAGTGTAACAAAAATAAAACTAACATTTTGGGATCAAAATATTTTTGGGTGTATATTATGACAGAATGAAGGCCAAAAAACAGAATCTACCAATCACTGGACAAAACAAGTGTATGATGTAATCAAAACTTAAACATTATGCAAGAATATTATAAATTGACCTATAGATGAGGCTCAAAATAAGAAAAAAGTAAAGGAATTGGCAATACACGGATCAAATACTTAGCATTATAGCAGTTAGCTATTTGTCAGGGCCAGGATGATTATATCTTGGCATATTTGCATGTGCATATGCAGTTGATGAAATGACAATGTTATTATCTACCATTGAAATTTGTGTATATATATGACTGCCAACCATATTTGCTAAGATTCAATGTAGTTGTGTTCTTAACCTGTCTATAGAAAAAAAAAATTGCAACAGGAAGAAAGTGTTGTATGTCCTTAATGAAGATTGTGAAAACCCTTAAGCAGTATGCTATTACATAATTTATTTAATTATAGCTTTGAGGAATTTTATCTACCTTCTAAGCATTTCCATTCCTGGAAAAATATTTGAGAATTCTCAAGTTACAGTTTTGAGGGATTATATCTGTCTTCTAAGCATTTCCGTTCTCTGGAAAAATACTTGAAAATTCTATTGAGTCGGGGATTTTAGTTGTTATATGAAGTCAGACAAGTTACCTAGGGACACGTTTCCACCAAGAATCCATAGGTACCGGAAACGGCAACGGTTTCAGGGACTTGGAGACGGCCAAGAACGTTTCCAAGCCATCCCCAGACAAGCAAGAAAATCGGAAATGGTTTCCGAAACTCAGGGACAGTCAACATAGGTACCAGAAACATTTGACCATACCCGGTACGGCTGGGAATGTCCAAGACATCCACCGACCATCCCGGGGACAGACATCTGTCCCCAGTGGCAGCAACTTTGCAAAGAAAGGTTTCATGGTCAAGTAAAGTGCAAAAAAAGATAGCTTTGCTTCTGAGTTGTAGCAGCTGTATGATGCCCTGGCAGATTGTAATATGCAGAAAGGGCGCCATACAACCTGCTGCAACTCAGAAGTTAAGCTAGGGAATCATATTGTTTTGCACTTTGCAAAGAAAAGAAAGCTTTACTTCTGACTTGTACATCAAATCTGAAACCTTTCAGAAGGTGGCAGCTCTCAGGTGAGCCACTCCCAATAATGTATGTTTAAGAGTTTTGTTAAGCAAAATCACAGAAAAGTGCATAAAGAAAAGATTCACACTCCTAAAAACAGATTCCTCGGAAAAAACTACCCTTCTTATATGTGCTCCTGAAGCGATCCTTTAAGCCTTTCTATGCCTTAACATATTTTCTATTTTCTTTCAATATAATTATACTTTACTTGTCTTCTATGCTCCCAAAAGAAACTTGTTATTTGCCCACATTCAACATTTTCTTATGTCAAATGTCCTAGTAAAACACAGTAGGTTGATTACAATGTGAACTCTAAATTGTCAGCTGGGGCTTAAAACATGAAAATACTAACAATATGAATTGCAAATCAAGAGAAATCAATTGAATAATTTTCTGATTATTTAAAGAAAATTTGGTCTGAGGAAGAGCATGTACCTAAGAAAGTTTTGTAGGTAGAAAACATAAACTCAGAATGGAATCAATTTAAACGATTTCTATGTTTCAGGTTTCTATTGTTGCATTGCAAGCTGAGTTGCTGAATCATCTCGATTAGCTGCCGATTCCGGGTACGGTACATACCAGAATCGGGAACTTCTTGGAAGCCTTGCAGAATCCGAGAGCTCATAGGTTTGAAAGTATAAACAATTTAATCAGACTCTAGTCAAATCCCAATGAATTTCCAAACAGACTCCAACCTGATTTGAGCATAGTTTTCCTAGGTTTTTATTTTCATATATTTGAATGAGCAAAACCCTAATCCATAGTGATAAAGAGCATTTTCTTTTCACCATAATCACCCAGGTCGGGAACGAAATGGAATTTCATGTATTCAGACAAGGTCATTTCTTGGTAACTGCCGAAATCTTTTCCAAGAGAGTGCTTCGTTGTGAAGAATTAAATATTATTATGCCCACTCTGTCTTGTGACTCCCTCTTTGCCCAGACCCAAGGCAACTTGACCCAATCTGCTTGTGTGAATCCTGCCTGTGCGAATCCTTGACCGCACAATGTGACATTTTATTTTTAATAGTTTTAGGTTTTAATATTATTAATTATAACATACTATTTTGATTCATAATATAATAATCAAAACAATATACATAATTTAATTTAGAATGTTTAATATAATAATAATTCTATATGTTGACAATAGATTAAAGTTTAGTAATTAATTATTATGTTGTATTTTTTACTTCAAATTGTTATATATTTTAATTGTAAAATTATATAATATATAATTGTTTAATTTATGTTTATTATTTCTTGTTATAATATAATTTATTAAATTGTATATGAAATAATTAATATTATAATTACACTATTTTTAATTCCTGTTTTTAGGCTGCAAATATGTATATATTTATGATTTTCATATAAATTTTTTAACAGACATTACCCAGGCACTAAAAAAAATTGCTGTATCCACGTAGCTGTACCCATACCCGTATCTATACCCAATTCGGCAACTTAGATTGCAAGCATTTAGGAGTTCCTCTTTTAGCATTTTCATATAGATGACTTCTATTTGTTTAATGGACTCTTCTACATTCTTTAATAAAAAGGAAAAAAATCGATGCAATTGCATATGACAACCCTTTCTTTAGAAAGAGACCATTAGATTTATTGACAAAGGTAAAGGGATAGATAAGCATTGCTAAAACATGTTGCTTCTGAAAATTTTAAAATTGACGAAATTGTTTTCATTTAGAGGCATAATTGAAGCAACCATGAATTATACCTTGCAATTACACGATAAGTCCACTGAACATTGAACAGTGATAAGAGAAAATGAATCATATACGGTGACACGATTTGTAACAGAGGTCAAAAAGCAGCTAAGAATCATCATTTGGTTGAAACTTGCAGCCTGTGGGCATTTTGATTCCAGATTCAATGAATTATATCTATGAGTTCTAGTATGAAATTATGAATGTATGAAATTGAAATTTGAACTCTCATTTCAATTTTCAACTCAATTGCTATGTTCTATGATGAATGATTTTAGATTTATCAATGTTATATCATATGAAGAAATTTGAAATTTCAGATTTCCCTATGTATTTAAAATTTTCCCTTTTTTATATAGCTGTCCCCACTGCCATCCCCTACTCTGGGAAAACAAATCCGTCCCAGAAATCCGTTCCCTCATCCCCACATCCCAGAAACTCATTTCCCCATCCCCATGTCTCGGAAACTTTGGGTAATTTAGCTGGAAACTGATTAAAAAAATTGTTATTTCAACAGATCATTTATTTGAAATAAGGCTTAGACCTGGAAATTTTCTAAAGTGAGGCATTTGTCAAATTTTGTATGTTTCATTGCACTATTAGTAATTTTCCCCCAATAGTTAATCTTGTCACCGATCCTTCTTATTCTCTTCATTTTCTTTACATAGACACGCTTGAGTCATTTATGTATGTCTGTCTGTTCAACTCTCCATTAATACAATTTCCGGCGGTTGTAGCTTTATTTCATGACATTCTTAAAATATATTTGCAAATTTTTTTAACTGAACGTGGACCCCACACCTCAAGGCAACCCTGAACATGAGTAAATATGTAATTACTATGCTCATTCTCATTCATTTGAATCATTTCATATTCTTTTTCAAGAGAGCAAGAAAGGAGGGTTTGAAAAGGAGAAGAAAAAGAGGGAACAACAAGGCTTCAAGGAGCATTTGGAGGAGTTGGAGCATTGAAGGTAAGTCCATGCTTTCATATTTGGTTTTGTTTTCCATTTTTTTCATAGTTTCAAATAAAAAAAGTCTGATTATTAATTTTTTCCTAAGTTGCCGGTTCGGATGCGGGTTTGAGATTCGGGTTCGAAATTTGTCCAAATTTTTTTTGGGTTGGGTTCGATTTGTTTTGGGTTCGTCTGTACAAGAATATATATATATATATATATATATATATATATATATATATATATATGCAGCAACAGCAAATAAGTTTTTCTTTTCATTCACAAATGCACAAATGACATAAAATGGCAAAAAAACTTTATAGAAAAGTCACTTTCAGGGTTGAAGGGTTGAATAGACCTAAAATGGCAAAAAAAATTTATGGAAAAGTCAAGAAAAGTGACGTTTTCAGTCAAATTCGCCTCAAATTCTCCCCAAATTCATTCTGGGTCCTTCTGTGCATTTCAAAATTCTGCCAAATTCGTCTAAAAGTCTGGCAGGGTCCTTCTGACAGACTTTACTGCGAATTTGAGTGTCTGTGGCAGAATTTGAACCGAATTCGAATTTGCAGCAAATCGAATCTTGAATTCAGCCTTCAGGGAGTGAATGTGGTAACTTAGATTTTTTCCTTTATATTCCAGTATTTTGAGCTTGTATTACACATTAAACATGAGCAGCAGCAATAGGAGTGATGGTAGTGATGAAGAATGGCAAGAGGAAGAAGTTGTGATTGGGGGTGGTAGTTGAAGTGTTGGGGGTGAAGCAAAACATGAACATAGCAAATTTGAAACCCCTTCAACTGTCTTAAAAAAGTTTGCACGGGGCCCTTTTAACCCCCAAAAAACCTCTACACTTTGCCTTGTTATCCAATAGATGTAAAAAAGAAAAATTCGGGTGGAAGTAGGGTGTATATTTGTCATGTATACGAAGGTGAAATTAGAGGGAGCTATACAAGGGTGTGGTCTCATTTCTTGGGTGTTACGGGCAAATGAGTTAAATATTGTAAAAATCTAAATGAGGATGCAAAGTTAGAGTGTTATAGATTACACATGGAGGCTGAATGCAAGTCTAAAGGTCTGCCCTTCATAATGCCTTAGCCCTCACAGCCATCTACTCATCACCCTATGTCATCTAGTGGTAGTGTCATTCATAGTATGGAAGCCAAAAAAATGAAAGAGGAAGGCTAGTGATAGTGGGCAGCAAGGGTCAATTGCAAATTTGTTCAATGTGCAAGAATGGGAATTGACAAAGACATCCGTTGCTGATTTCTTTAATGCCCATGCCATCCCATTTCATGTGGCTCGTTCTCCTTCAAAAATATGATCAACGACATAGCTAATATTGGTCCCTCTTTTGTACCCCTTGGAGATCATAAACTACACACTACCCTCCTTGACAAAGCGTATTCGAAGGTGAGATGGAGGATATGAGGTGTACTTGGATGAAGACAAGTTGTTCCATTGTAATGGATGGGTATATTAGTCATCAGTCACTCATCAACATCATGGTCACATGCATAGCTAGCTCTTATTTTCTTAGAGCCATTGATTGTTTGGGGAAACTCAAGGATGAAGATTTTCAATTTAGCATTATGAGAGGCCATAGAGGAGGTTGGGCCCTCAAATGTTGTTCAGGTGATCACTGATTCAGCACGTGTGTGCAAATTGGCAAGTTTGATGGTGGAGGGTGCTTACAAGCACATCTTTTGGACTCCATGTTGTATTCATGCATTGAACAACACATTAAAGGACATGAGGAAATTGGATTGGGTAAAGGAAGTGGTGACACAAGGTGGAGATATTCAAATGTTAATTTGCAACCACCACACATCGCTCTCTTCAAGATGTTTTAAGAGAAAGAATTTCTCAAACCTGTAGAGACAAGATATGCTAGTTACTACATTTTGTTAGAGGGGATGGTTGAGGTGCATGAAGCTCTACAGATGATGGTAGTGCATTCAGAGTGGAATGGATGGCCTACTGCAAACACTCTTGAAGGAAAAGCCATAAAACAAAGGATACTTGATGACGATTGGTGGTTCATTATGAGGTAATGTTGTGACCTTTACACACATCGCCCCATTGCAAATGGGGACCCCCTATCTTTTTGGTCTACATGGCCCTCTTGGTTTGTGTTTTCTTGGTAGTTCTAGCATTAGTCTCCTTAGCCTCCTCATGTTCCAAATGAGAAGTGGTGAATTTGGCTAAGTCTGGAGTGGAGAGTTGCTCCATACCTTTTAGGGTTTCAGTTTTGAAGCATTTCCTGATTAAGAACTGCAAATTTGAGTAATCTATTTTGGCAGGACTATCCCGATAACTGATGAGCACTAGTAGAAACAAGAACAGAGAGGTGTTTGGTTCTGAATTTGGAAAGTTGAGAAATTCAAGCAGTTGATTGAAAGATGGTTAAGTTGGAAAAGGCACCCAGAAGTAAAGCTCAAAAAATTACTAAGTCTAGAAATATTCCTACAACGTCTCTGAAAGCATTCAAAGGGAGAGAGCATGGAGAAAAGGTGAAATGACTAAGTATGAATTGGAGGATCAAGGTAGAAGCACAAAATGACTAAGTCAAGGAATGCGGTAAAACATGAAAAATCGTCATAAGTGTTGTAGCACCATGAGCAGGGAGTTTTCAAAAGGGATCAAATTTTCTCTATATGTCATATGCGCTCAAAGAGGGGTATAAATTTGACTTAAATTAAATCTCTCTCTCTCTTCATATGCATTCATTGGAGCTCATTCACACAATACCAAGGAAAACTTGGAAGGTCCTAAACTCTGCACTATGTCAAGCAATGCGAAATCTAGAGTACCCAGAGAAGTTTGAAAGCACGCAAAATCCTTCAACCAAAGACATGGATTTTATGATGTCCAGAAAAGTGCTAAGTATGAGAAAATCCTTCTCAAAGTCTGATTTGCGCCCAAGACCAAGGATGGGGAGAAATGATGTAATTTGGCTTTAATGTTAGGAGAAGTCTACACCATGTGTTCAATAAGAGCTCTTGAAAGAAATTGCAAGGCATTCAATTCAGTATTGAAAATCAAAAGCCAAAATTGCAAGAAATGTTTTAAAATATGAAG
This sequence comes from Chamaecyparis obtusa, assembly GCA_027943335.1. NCBI lineage: Eukaryota > Viridiplantae > Streptophyta > Pinopsida > Cupressales > Cupressaceae > Chamaecyparis > Chamaecyparis obtusa. The sequence goes on along the minus strand of BSBK01007436.1, from coordinate 894,637 downwards.
TCCTCCACAAGTGTTGCGGGAGAGAGACGCTACAAAGGTTCAACACTCAACATAAGACAACAAAAATCAAACGCAAGTAGTATGTCCATTAACCCCAAACAAGTAGATTGCTTATGTGGTGAATATCTTTTTGGCCCGTATATCTTTGTCTTGTTCAATGAATTATCATCCCAATCTGCAAGGTCCTGCTATCAACTATTCACCTCACCACAAAGGAGGTACACCTGTGAACAATGAAAAGAAAGCTTGTTCAATTACTCTAAGAGAGAAAATGGAATGAGAAAAAGGGGACTTTTGACCATTAAATACCAGATGCCAAAATCTTTCATAGGGCCTTGTTCAAGTGAATTTACATCTCCAAAAGAATGTGTTTGGAATGAAAACCCTTTGCCTTCCCCAATTTGTGCTCAGAGGCTACACTTCACAGTTCAAGTGAATTTACATCTCCAAAAGAATGTGTTTGGAATGAAAACCCTTTGCCTTCCCCAATTTGCGCTCAGAGGCTACACTTCACAGGACCAATGAAGTTGTTTCAAGATTAAAAACCTGTCACAGGTCTAGTTTGCATTCTCAAGTACAGACTCTATAAACTCGGGCAATCCTGCCCAGACATAATAATCCTGCATGTGGTCATAGCTAAGAATATATTCAAACAAGCTAAAACATAGAGTCTGAGGCGTGAAATTCATCTCCCATGGTCAAGTGTGTATAAGCACCGGAATGCAAAAGGCCAAAGAATTGGTTCAAAGGTTGGAGAATCTATCACAACCACCAGTTTGCAATCTTGAGCGTAATTTTTCCCTAAGCATGGAATCCCATTCAAGAGGAAAAATTTGTGAGAGGCTCATATTTGCACTCATCGGCGCATTTTGGCATATGTCAAGGAAAGATTATAATATGTAAAATTCATTGTATGGTTACCAATCCGCTCATGAGCGCAAATATTACACAGGCAAGGAAATGGTAAAGGTTTGAAAGTTCATCACAAGGCTCACAGATTACACTCATGAACACAAAAACATTAATGTGGAGGAAATTTTCTAAAACTCAAAATCTTTTGCAAATATTGAAATGTGCTCATAAGTGCTAGAGTTACAAAAGAAAGGAATTATTGCAGTCCTTGGCCAAGATTAAAATCCTCAACATTCACAAGTATGCACCCAATAGTGTTATCCTATGATGGCCAAGGAAATAATTAAAGTTTTAAAAAAATCCTATCTAATAAACAAGATGCATTCAAATTGATATCACAAGAAAACGTAGGAAATGAAAGTATAATTCTTGTGAAAGTAATTAAAGGGTATGACTAGAATTTGTTTCAAAATATTAAAGCCATCCAAAGTGCCACATTTACACGCATGTAAAGAATTGTGAGGTACTCGATTAAATTAAACGATGGAAATATTATTAATTCTCCTATCTAAGGCAAAGGTTAAATAAACATTGGAAGTAATGAATATTTATTTAAGTGACAGAATTCCACGCCAATGTCTAAAGTGCACTCGAGAAAAGAGCTGGCGATAATGGATTTAATTTCAATTAAGTGTAAGTTGAGATGGAGAATAAATTGGGATTTTGGAATTATTTTGCAAATTAATTAAATATTAGAATTTTACATCCAATATTTAATTAATAAAGCGTTGGAAATATTAATTGCGAAATATTTAAATTCCAACCCAGTAGAGTGTGCCCCCATGGATGAAGCTTATTAATGAAGTTAAAACACTCAAAATGGAATCTTTTAAGAACAATAGAAACTCAAAGACAAGTGGCGATTTTTGAATCTCTCTCGGAATGGCAACATGGAGGAAAATTTAATGCAGCTGCCTAAATTTAACTCATCATCAAATTAGCAGGTTGGGTGCCGCATTTCTAAATAAGAGATGAATTCTCATTTCATTTTCATGTCAAAGTTGGAGAGTTAAGGGCAAGAGGTGAAGATTTTGGAAAATTAACGAACAAGTGTCAGTTTTCAAGAGAAAAGTCGTACAAATTTTGAAGAGAAGGAAAATTTATGGAGAGGAAATCTCTTTCTAGAGAGAGGTGAACTTGCAAAGACTTTGAAGAATCAGAGGAGGGTGCTGTGAAATTCGGAGAGAAGTAATTTTGCAGTTAGTTTCAAAAATTAGAGAAGAGGCATAATATATTTTTGGAGAGAAATATGTTTCTATAGAGAGTTCTATGGTAAATTTTCAAAATTTTCTTCTCCAAAGTCGGAATTTGTTCCACGAGTGAAGAAATTTAATTTGCTTTTTATTCCTCACATGTTCTTATGTTTGTTATTTTGTTTTGCAGGAAGGAGAATGGCAAAACCTAGAGGATCGAGTTTGTCTTGATCGGTATTGATCAAGAATGAGCAAAGGGGATTTTATCCAGAATCAAAGATTGAGTCAAAGTGGAAAGATGTCGATGACACAAATTTGGGTGGCCTCGACATGAGTGAATTCAATAGAAGAATGTTTGGCCACAAGGACCATGCTCCCACACACCTAGCCAACCAGATAACCAGGAGCAAGATTAGCAACAGTTGGATTTCTTTCAGCCATCCAGCATGCAGAACTAATCGTGGAGTGTATGAGGCATTATAACTCAAAAGATAGAACAATTAAAGACCCAGATGGCAAGGTGTTAGCAGACCTCTCTCCTCCAGCGATTTTAGAAGCCTTTGGAATCCCAATATACAAGTCAATGGTGCTAAAGTCGAAAGAAAAAGCACTCAGGGTCTACACTTGCAAGATTGACCATTGTGAGGGAGTGATCAACCAAAAATGGTTGCGGAAGATCAAGGCTCACCATCTAAACTACCCAAGCAGTTTGTCTGGTTAGACCTTCAACAAGAGTATGGTGACCTAGTAATGATGTTAAGCAATATAATTGGAATTCCATAGTCCTATGTGTTTGAGCCCTGGATGTGGTACTTCATTGAGCAAGTGACGAAGGGGATCAATGCTATGGACTGGGCTTGAATGATCAATGATAATTTGGATAGGCAACTTAGAAACTTGGAGCAATCAGGGGAGTTCTACATGAGCTCTTATATTGTGTACATGTTAGCTAGGAAGACGAGGTATGAAGAATGAGGTGCAAGGGGCCAATAGGAAGTGGTCCAAGCCATGTGAAAGTGCACAAGTGTTATCCCCAATTGCATCTCTACACTAAGGATGACTTCATGAGGGTCAACAACACCTTCACCATGTGCCTTGTTAGAACTTTGCAAGGCGGTTTCCACATAAGGCTTTCAACTGAGGCAATAAAGTTCGTAGAGAAGTACAAAGCATGGTTCATCCAATTTCCGACTTTCTCCTACATTAGGCTGCAAGGATTTTCCTCCAAGCCATACAGACTCCCAAGGTGTCCAACTAACAAGATGGTGTTGTTGGAGGTCACCAAGAAACGGTTTGCACATGACCGGATCCAAAAAAAGAAGTTGGGACTTGAGTTCCCAAGCACCATAAGAGATGAGGTTGAATTGTGTCCATGCATACAGACAGCTGAAAGGTCAACAAATGAGCTACGTTTTTACCATCTAGCACTCTATCCAGCAAGAACAAATTATAATCCTTACAACCAAATCATAGTGGTAGCCGGTGAAAAATACCAACACAGATTGCATCTTGAAGATTTCTAGGAAAACTCTACAAATGAGTACAAAATTAGGAGGATGTTTTCCAGGTTGTTGCTCAACATGATCTAGGCATGCAGGATCACCTAGGTTCCAGACCAAGTAGAAGAGGATACGAATGTGATCCAGGTTGATTATGAGAAAGAGAGGGAGAAGATCATCCAACCATATGATTGGTCCAGGAGGGAAATACTTGATTAATTCAATGTTTTGTTAATGAGAATCTTTGACCATATCAATGTTTTAGTTCAAAAATAATAATGTCAACATTAACAATCAGCCATCACCGATCAAATATCATCAAGTCATCAAACATATCATCCTCTTGTTGTGGAAAATTAGAAGCACAAACAATGTCGTTGGCATCGGTACTAACAATCTTAGCCTCGGGAACAACCTCGCTATCACTAGGTAGCTCGTGATCATCAATATCAACTACAAGTGCATCAAGGCAGGAAATCAAATCATCCAACTTTGCACACTCTTGTTCAACATCCCAATGTTTTGTCTCCCTTTTTTTGTAGGTATTGTCTTTGTGTGTTAGGAGCCTCGAGTTTGAATGCACACAAACCAAGTCTTTCACCTTTTTGTAATGTAGTCTATTGTGTTTTATTGAGTGGATGAAGGAGCATGTGCTCCAATTCCTCTCGGATGATACTAAACTAGCAACCTATCAAGATTTTCAATTTTGAAATTAGAGAGTCAAGAGTTTTGAATAAAAAATTTAAATATAAATTCAATATTCGTCAAAAAAAGTTTAGAAATTAGAATCTTAAGAGTTAAGAACTTACTTGTGATAAAAGTTTGATAGCAATGGATTGTAGGTGTTGGTATGTTTCTCCGTAGAAGTACCACCAATTATGAGCATCAACATTATTCTTGTCTTCAAAAGCATCAAGACCACAATCATCAATGCTTGTGAAACTCATGAATTCAAACCTCGCCGTAGGCTGTATGGGAATGGGAAAGAGTCTATGAAGGACTTCCTTGTACTTGTGACCAATTTCAAGATCTCTATATGGGGCAACTCTAGTGCTACTCTTAAGGACCGATTGACTATAGTACTTGGGGCTCAATGCAAAGGCAAGGAGATGCAAGGGGGTAGTAGTTTTGTTTCATCTCTCCGCCATGATTTGTTGTAATTCCTTGAAGAACGTTTCTTCGAGATCTTTGCTCTTTCTCATTTATGATTTTTTTAATATCCTCAATCATAGCATCTATGCCATCATATACCTCACCCAAGCAAGAATATCCATGTCAGTGTACCGGATCATGCTCAATATAGGCTCAATGAATCTTAGGAGGTACTCAACACAATCCCACCAAGAGTCATCTAGTATCATTACCATAACGGCAGTTGCCCTTGTACTACTAGATTGCCTCCATAGGCTCCAATTAGCACTAGTTACCATTCTAGACAATGCCTCTTTAACCTTTACAAGGCATCTCAAAACAATAGTGTTGGAGGCAAAATGGGTCTTAGCAACCTATTTTAAAATCAAAACAATTAATAATTAGATTTAAAAGCATAGAAAGTTTACTAAACTAAAGTCTAAAACATATTTAAATTTTAAATAATTTAACTTACCTTTAAGAGCTCCAATCTCGAGAATTGTCTAAATATGGTTTACGACATATGGTGGTTTGTGATGAACATTTGGATCTCTTGGGCATCTTCATTCATTTGTTTGATCTTAATAGGAGATTTCAATGCTAGGACAACAGGTAACCAAGCTCTTCAGCTAGGCAAGGATCCAGTAGAGGACAGTAATCCTTTGTGGCTAAAGGAATGCGAGGATATTTCTAGTCAAAGAATTTCCCAGGATGCGAGGGGATGTGTGTCACACTTTGGTGCAGAGTTGTTGGGTATGTGTAGCCTTCACAGGCAAGTTATTTGCAATGGCATGAAGTATTGGCCAAGATCTAGTGGAATCACTTGTAAAACATACAACGGGCAAAGTGTGGTAGACTATGTGATATGCTCTCACTTGGCCACTCACAAATTAGTGGATTTTAGGATAGAAAGCTGCCCTATAGAATTAAACTCAGACCACATGCCTCTATTTATTAAATATGATGTTAGAGCAAGAAGTTCTGAAGATGGGCAGACCCATAACGGTAGCACAAAAGGGCATAAACTTGGTAAAATCCTCATCAATTGAGAGAACACGGAGATATTTTACTAGGCCCTTGAACAACAGATGCAAATAAGTGGGTACAACAATAATTCCAGGGACAACAAGGAAGAGAATGAGCAGTTAAACAGCAGCAAGGTAGTCCCCTTAGTTCAGAATGCCTTAAAGGGATGTAAGAGATCAAAACCGAGGAGGAGCAACTCAAACACCTTTCCGATTAATCCATGGTATGACGAAGAATGCAAGGCGGCAAAGAGAGCTCTTAAAGGGAGAAACGAAAGCAAAGAAAACATAAAGGCCTACAAGCAATTGATAAAATTAAAAAAGGATAGCTATGTGATCACTCGAAGGAAAGAACTAATCTTGTTAGGGAAACACAATCCTAAGGGTTTTTGGAGAGAGTTACAGTAGGCTAGAAAACAAGTGAAAACAACATTACAGACTCTCAATGGTTGGATTATGCAAAGTTTTTATATGAGAGACCAAATGAAGAGACTCCACCTGTTATACCTAACAATAACACAGAGTTATTTTCTATTGAGGACATTAAAATAGGTATAAAGAGGCTCGCAAGTGGAAAAGCACAGGATATTGATGGGCTGCAAGCAGAATTTTTAAAGTGGGGGGTAGATCTCTTGGCACCACATGTCAAGAATATTTTCAACAAGGTCACATAGGGCTTCTTTCCTATTGATTGGACTACTAGTGTGGTTATCCCCCTACACAAGGGTGTGGACATCAACAATCCCTCCAACTACCGTACCATAATGGTGAACCCTCTGTTGGGCAAACTCTTTGGGAGTATGTTAGGGCGTAGAATCAGCGATTGGGCAGAAAAAGAGAAGAAAAGAGCAAAAGGTCAGGTTGGGTTCAGACCAACACATTCCACCATTGATCATTGCATCACACTAAGACACCTCATTGAAAGTGTGTGGGAAAAGCAAGGGGAAGAGGCTTTTTGTTGTTTTGTGGATTTTAAGAAGGCTTTTGACACTGTTCCTAGGGATAAACTATGGCATAGAATGGAAGAATTGGAAGTCCCATAAGAGTACAGCGCTGCTGTTCATAAATTGTGCAAACGGGTTCAAGCAAAAATCAGAACTAAAGAGGGCATGTCAGAATGTTTTGGGAGTGACATTGGGGTCAAATAGGGGTGCCCTTTGTCGCCTACTCTCTTTGGCCTATACATCGATAAATTGGAAGAGTGGCTAAACAAAGCCAATGGGGGAGGTGTGCAATTGTCATGTTATGTGATAAAATTACTCCTCTATGCTGATGACCTTATACTAATTACAAAGAGTGCGCAAGATTTGAGAGAGCATTTGAAAAATCTTGAATCCTTTTGTTTGAAGGTTGGGATGGAAGTCAATATTGCTAAAACTGAAGTCATGATCTTCTCTTTGAAAAAGAAAAAACAACACACTTTCATATTCAAGGGCAGTCCATTAGCAATGGTGGAAGAGTACAAATATCTCGGAATTGACTTCCATTCTAGACTAAGTTGGGAGACATGCAGGTCAAAACGGATTCAAGGGGGATGGAAGGCCTCCTACCTTCTTCAAAATAGATGCAGGAAAGCGGAACTTTGGGACTAGAAAACTAGGAAGACCCTCTTTGGTCTTTTAGTGGTTTCGATTATTCTTTATGGATGCGAGGTCTGGGGGAGCAGAGTATCAAATCATAAATGGAGACAAATGGAAAGAATCCAGAAGCATCTCATTACTACTAACCTCAAGATCAAGGCAACGGTTCCTTACAAGATCTTTTTGGCGGAAGCGGATATGTTCCCAATCAAGGCCTCAGCAATTATCCGACTGTTAGGTTATCTAAAAAAAGTGGGAAGTATGGATAAGCATCGCTGGCCTAAATTGGTGGTTGAAGAGGAGTTAGCACGTAGGAAAAGAACGTGGAAGAAACAAAACAACAAATGGTTGAACAAATAGAACATTACCCTCCAGGAGTGTCCAAACACCAATCCGGAAATAAAGAAATGGGTGTTAGAAAAATTCAGAACTGCCATGTGGACGAATTTGACAGGAAGAAAAAAGGCCTACTATGTTAAGGAATTTAATCACACATGGTATCATGGGGATAAAGCATATTTAGGGTCCACAATTAAAGGAAAGGCCAAGATTCTAATTGCTCAGTTAAGGACTAGCTCCCACAATTTACGATGTGAAACTGGTAGATGGAGGGTCCCTAAAGAGAGGTGGGAAAAGAGAATTTGTGCATTCTGCAGCAAGGGAGTGGTGGAATAGAATGGCATTTTATTAAGGAATGTGGGGCTTATGAGGATATTCGCAACAAGTACAGGGATTGCCTACAGGTGAGCAGCATGAAGGAACTTTTTGAAAGAGGCAAGATTACACAAGACAGCAAGCTTCCTAATCTGGATCCACAACAAAAGGAACAACTTGGAGAAATCACAACAAGATGCCTAACTTGCTCTTTGGTCCCTTAGACCAGTGGTCTCGTGGACATCATTACAAACATTTCATTTCATTTCATTCCACTCAATTTTGTTACCAATTTTTTGCGGCATTATGTTGAGTAAGGGACAGCACAATGTGTCCAAAAAAATGTGTTTATAGTGCTCCTTAACCAATAACTTGGCAGCCCTACAATTTTTGGCATTGCTTGTTATTACCTAAACAACATTTTGAGGGCCAACTTGCTCAATGGCTTGGATGAGAATGTTTGCAATGAATGAACTATCCTTCACATCCCCTTCACAATCCACTACTCTCAAAAACATTGCACCTCTTGTGGACACTGCAATAACATTGACCAAAGGGCGATTTCTTGCTTCTTTCCATCCATCAGATACTATGGCCACACCTGTTTCGATACAGGAATCCCTGAAGCTTCTACATGTTTCGATACAAGAAGCTTCTACATGTTTCAACTCTTTGTGCAATAAAGTAGTGTGCACCTTCCCATAACCCATGCCCTTGAACCCTCTTGGAGCCGCATTAATTGGTATCACAATTTTTTGCCAATACAGTGAGTGAACAACATTAAATGTCAATCCATTTGCATAGATGCATCTTGCTATGTCTTGCTCAGCAATGTCTCTAGCCTCATTGTCAAACGACATTTTCAAGGGCCCCTTTGCTCTCTTATTTGTCACCAATTCTTGAGGAACACACAAGAATGGATAGCCCTCTACGGGTTGTTCACTGGAAGTGGAAAATTTAGCCATAGAGTCAAAGGCCTTTGATGCTTTTTCACTTTAGACCTTTCCAAGGGATGAACAATTGGATTCCTAGCTGCTTCATCTACTTGTTTTTGCTCTTCAATATATTTTAGTACAAAATCGTTTGCGAGAAGGGTTTTAGGTGGAGGTTTCCCTTCAACTCTTGGCTTGCCTAGACAAAACTTGATGTCTTTCTGAGGGATAAAGCACAAATGTGCTTTCACTCTACTATAAGAGCTACTATATTCCTATTTGCAATGGCTGCAAATCCAAATGAAACCTCCTCCACTTGGCATTTGCTAAACCATTTTGTAATGTCCCCGATATGGAGCCAAGGGATTAATAAGGGTATAAAATGATTAATTAAACAAGAGGCCAAAAAGTCAAAGTCCCAGCAAATATTATTTTAATTATTCATTATGGGGCCACACCTTAAGTTCCTATTTTTCAATCATAGTTGTGGGCCACTTTAAGTTATAAATGAATTTTTTTGGTGACTTATTATTGGAAGGATTTCTAATAAATGGTAAACTTAATGCTTAAGTCAAGTCACCTAAAACTCAAGATTTATAGAGGAGTTCGCTACTTTTTGGAAGGAGAGTCTTTATAAAGGGGATTGAGGGCAATTAGAAGCCATGGAGTTCGCTACTTTTATTTGTGATTTTCCAACTCTTCAGCCCTTATGGTACTCTCTGCGATAACCAGAGAGCTACAGGACGAAAACCCTATACCCAGCAATCTGGACGTAGCCCCAAGTCTGTAGTAATCTGTTGGTTCTATTCAAAAGGCAGCGTAGTTATCATCTGAGATTCACAATTTGGGACAGGTGTGAAAATCTTTTGCAGCAAGTATTAAGGCTGCCATTACTACACATTTAGATCGAACATGAGCTATAAGAGCAGATCATACCGTAGAAGTTGTTTTGGGTCTGATTTATATCAGAAGTTATCAAATTTGTAGGCCTGGGCATCATGCAATAAAATGGGTACGCTTTGTATCCATCATTTGAAATTAATACATTAGTTAAAGTCTCCAGTTGAGAATCATTTACTAATTCGATTATTTTGGTGCTCTTATTGTATGAAATAAACTTTCGATCAATCTATGTAAACACCATGAATAAATTGCATTTTTGGGTGTATTTTTACCTGCTATTGACAAAAATCTTAAGTAAGGATATTTCATATTTCCATGGTGAAGAGCACAGGTCTATTTTGAACCGGGAGTTCCTAGTGATAGAAGCATTTGCCATTCTATGAATCTATAAACAACATACAATGCCACAAATCAAAATGAAAAAATAAAATAAAATTAGAGTTCATTTCATTTTGTAAAAAAAATGCAAATTTTTTTTTTAAAAAAACAAACAAAATCAACAAAAACCTACCTCTTTTGTTAAAATCTTCTTCTTCAATGTCTTTGAGTTCTCCACACTTGCAACCACATAGGAATAACTCACAAACCAGCTTAGAGCATGCAACAATCACCTTTCACACTCCTTGATCAATGGCAACCAAACAAGAAAATTTGGCAATGGAGGCAAGGAGTTTTCTTTTTCATGCACAAATGACATATGTTTTACCTTTTTGGCCTTTTTAGTGGTCTATTTTAGGGTTTGAGGGTCGAATCAACTAAAATAGACAAAAAGACTTTCAAAAAGTTTTTAAAAAAAAAACATTTTTTGGCCAAATTTGGCCTGAGTTATAGGTCTGCAACCGACTTTTGGCCAGCCTGAATACGGATCAAACCAAACTTTTGGGCTGCCGGGGAGGAATTTGATAACATAGGTTATTATGTTGCTATGATGAATGTTACAATGTTATATAATTTATGAATATATTTGAAATTTCAGATTTTATATATATATATATATAGCCGTCCACTGCTCTGGGAAAAAAAAACATCCCAAAAACCTATTTCCCATCCCCTCATCCTGGAAACCCAGGGTAACATAGTTTCAAACACATTAGAAAAGAGGCACAATAGGCCTGCCCGAAGCCATCCCACACTAAGCCCAAGAGCGGAACTTTGGGCCTCTGGCCCTGGTGGCAAGCAACATGGACATCCACCAGGGGTCCCTATCTAGTGTGGTGCTTGTACCTGCTTTCCCCATCCATGCTTCATCTCCTAAGATTTAATAGCCATCATTATAGAGTCGGAGAGGAGATTGTAATGGAGGTTCCTTGATTGTCCTGTCTAAGCCCAAGACTGGAGCTTTGGCCCTCTTGGCCCCGGTGGTAGGCAACATGGACATCCACCCAAGGTCCCCACCCACCTAGATGGCAATCCTCCTCCCCTTACACCTTCCTTCTATAATGATGGAAGTTTACAACAGATTATGGATACATGCATTCTACATTAAATCATAAATATATATATATATATATATAAAGATAATCGATTGACCATTAATGCAAAGACAATGATAATAGCACAAGAGCAATTAATGGATCACTAGATGTTGGAATAACAGCTCTGAAATACAGGGGTCTATTATGCCCAATCTGGATGTTCCTGCAATTACTTTCTGTCCTGATAGTAATGGATGCTACTGAAGAATATACTTCAGATTTATGTACGAGTCTATCTGATGTATGATACTGAATGTTGATTGTAATCTCTTCCCTTTGATGCCTAAGTAAGGGCCAATATAACAGATTAATCTATATATTTATATGCATATGAAAATTGTTGTTTACTGTTTTATTTACTGTGCTTGCAGTCTGTATTAGAGGCTGATTGATCTTCCTTGCTTATCTTCCATGCCTACCTTTGAGAGCCAGCCTTGCTATATATATCCTTCAATTAGTAATGGAGGGTTGTGTCTTTTCCATGGTCACAACCCTCTCAAGAGTAGCATCTCTTGCAAATGACAGTTGCCCCTTAATGAATTGTTGTTGTTTTAATTTATTGAAATTGCTGCCTTTATGATTAATAATCAAGTGTTAAACTGATGCTCTGAACATATAGATTGCTGCAGCAATGCTGACTTCTGGCCTTCTATCTCATCCACAGTGTGTAGTGTCCCTGGAGGATGATCTCTATTCCCAATACCAATCGCTACTAATATCACTAATGATCGCCATTGTCTTCCTCTTAAAAACCAAATCAATGTTTAAAGGCAATTCGTATTTACTGTTTATGTGGGGGCATGACATTGTGGCTGCAATTGAGTTTGGGGGCATTACGTCTACCCACTCTGTTCAGTTCACTTATATGAATAACATAAATGGTGTTTCTATAAACCTTTCACCTCATTTAGGGCTCCACTTGATTTCTAGTCATTGGGATATGGCAGTTGTGTTTAAAATTTTGACACGAATATGTAAATTTTCTCAAAAAATTCTGTATTTCCTCTCTCCCCCCTTTCTCTTTGAACAAAACAACATGGTCGTTCTAATTTTTTTTATTTTTTGGTTAAAAGCTCCCAAATAAAGCACAACACATACACTAAATTATGATCATTCTCTTTGGCTAAGCTGCCAGGGTTGATGGATTTCTATCATGCAAAAACCAATGAGAAACTGAATGAAAACAGGCCTTCACTGAAAACATTTGTCAGTGTTTGAGATTTCAAAAATAAAATGAAAATAAGTATGAATTATACTCTATTGAAAATATGAAATTATAAACAATGCATGCAGCATTATCAAATATGAAGTCTGCTTTCATAAAAAACTCTCTTGCAATAGTTATTATTAGAACCCCAAAAGTAACTTTTTAATTTTTTGAAGGCCTGAAGGAAAAAGAGACTTCCTTTTAATAACTTAAAATATTACCTTGAAGACCTGATGATGCTTTTACAACACGATTGTCGCACTAAAGCTGAATAACTACAGTTTAATCAGCAAGCTGGGTGTTTCCAAACAAAATTCACAGATCAAGTTCAGTTGTTTGTAGCAACCATTTCTCTGAAGCCAATATTGCTGACCACTTTTAATAGGCTGGCCTTGATTTCTGGAAAGCTTGAAATTGTTGAACTTTTGGAACACATGTTCTCACGCACATCATGACTGTCAAGAAAATGTATTAAGGCTCTAATTGCAGCCAAATTCAATTTCTCAGTACAAAATCTATTCCCCACATTTGTAGTTTGAATGTCATCCATGCAAGCATTTGTCCAGTCTGTTAGGCATGGGATGAGTGCTGACCTTTTGGACACCAACCAACTTGCTATTACAGAAGCTGCAAAATTTGCAAACCTTTCAGGTAGGCATAGTATGGCATTTAAAAGCTCAGCTGATGGATTCTGGGACCTTAAGAATGTGAGAAGACCAGAAACTGTGCCAGCATGCATTAAAGGATTCAAAGTGTCAGCACAAAATCTCAACAGTGTCATCATTAATGAAACCTCACAGACTTGTAATTCAGATATCAGTAAATGCCAAAAACACTGTTGTTCGGTAAAATCCCAGTCAACTGAACTTTTTATTAAAGCACAAAGATTTTGAGGATCCTGTCCAAAAATAGAAAATTCCTTTAAGCTTAGTTTGATTTCAAATCTCAAGAGTTCTGCAGGAACCATAAAGCACACAAGCAACTGAATGACACCTTCTTTTCCAGTGGATAAATCTGATAGGTAATGGAAAATGCTTCTAAAAACCTGATGTGACCTTCCGACACTCCATAAAAACAATATTCTTAAATCTTTTAAGAATGCAGGACTTGCATTTTGGTTGATGTTTTGTTCATGATTTGCTAAGCATCCATCTGATTTTTCTACCAGTAGCATCCTGTTTTGGTCTGAATCGAACAATTGAGGGATGGGTGTAGATGTATTAGTCAATACAAGGAACTGTTTATATGCTCTAAAAGCTTCCTCCACCATGATGGAAAATTGTTCGATCCCAATATTCTCTGTATGTTGTACACAACTGAAAGAAGCTTTCTTTGCATGAGCATAAAGGGAGTACTTTTGAGCTTGCCACTTCAATAGAGACTGTAATCTCTGTGATCTGCCATTTTCTAAAACCTTGTTTATGTCAGTTAATCCATGCTCCTCTTGTATAGCATTTGTCAATAAGGCATCCAGTCCATGAAAATTTCGGTTTAAAGAACACTTGTCCATAATAGGTTTCATACCTGATATCTGCTCTAGTTCATTGGCAAGAGTAGATGCATAAAATAGTAATCGTGGACCAACAGCTAAACCAGTTTTATGCCAAAAGAAAAGCATTTCTTGCAATTTTGGGTGCTGATACAAGGTATAGATGCGAAGAACAACAGAAGTTGCAGACAATATTTCATCTCTTTCCAATCCACCTGCCGTATGAGTAAGTGGTGAAAATATCTCATGCCCCCCAACCTTTAATGCATATTCTATCCGCCGAGCTAAATCTTCAGTGATCTCTTGAGAAGAATCTGCAGAAAGATTGGAAAGGTTATATCCTCCTACTGGAACATCAACATCTTGCTCAGAAATGCCCAAAAACAACATTAATATTTTATCAAGCAATTCAATGGCAGACTCATCTGACCTCTTCACAATTTCAAGAAGATTATTGATAGAAATTATTTTTGAATCGTCAGTAGGTATTTTCTTCTGTTCCACCGGAGTTACTACATCATCACTACATTTTATCTGCTGCTGCACAGTACTTTCTACATCATCTAAACACATTCTCTTCTGTCGTACAGTACCATCTACATTATCATCACGTGATCTCTTTAATTTCTCGGTACTAGCCATATCCAATTTCTTGTCGCATGAATCTTTTTTCCTAGGTTCTGGAACATGACACTGATTCCCTGCGTGGCAGTTAGCCTGCTCTCTACTATTTACCGTGGGCACCTCTGTGCTCTTCTTTCCAGAAATTTCTGCAATGCTACGATCAATTTTGGACTTGATGGCCACCTCTGTCATCTTCGTTTGAGTTATTTCTGCAATACTGCGGTCAATCTTCGTATTTACCACGGAGTAGGAGGCAAGTTTCTCTCTTAGGGAAGGGGCAATAAGGTTGCATGACAATAAGGGATCCAATGACTGGACAACACCCTTTCTGATCAATATCTCAAAGGAAGAAGAAACACCTAGACGAATAAGCTCCCTATTATCAGGATCAAAATTCTCCATCAGAAGAAACAAAAACTCCAAAAGTGATTGTGTCATATCTGTATACTTGGGAATTGAATGGACCATTAGCAGAATGGCAGGCTCAATATTCATGATATTATCAGTCTGATTTCTGAAAAAAAGCCAGTCATAAAATAATGACAATCGAGCATTCGCCGCGACAAAATTACTCCTACAGCATTTCAAAAGCCACCCAATAACAGCCCACCTGGAAATAACATCAGACTGAAGTATCTCGTTTGGGGGATGATGTGCACAGCATATAAACCTAATGAGATCACAAATTAGGGTTTCACTTTCAGGGGCAACAAGAAACCGATTGGCAAACCAAGCCTGGTACCTTCTCTGGTAACCCCACTTAACATGGGTCAACATAAACCGAATCTGGATTTCCATTTCTGGCGTCACCCTGGACACCACGTACCTCGTTGGTGTCCTAGTCAAATACAATCGCGAAACAACCCCAGGATTGGCCAACAAATCCTTCAAAATCAAGTTAAACTCGGCAACACAGGCCACATCTTTCAAAAGCCTCACAAGCTCCCTCCCAATACAAGTACAATCCTCAAACCTCTCCCTCAAAACCCTAACGCAAAACTCAGTTTCAGTTTTCTTCAGAACACTGAAAGACGCATCTTTAAACTTCAAGTGATCTCGAAGTAAACACAAGTAAGTGAAGAGCGCGCCTGCAAGTACTCCCTGATTGCTCGTAACCCAAACCCAGTGGCCCTGCAGTATGCGAACCAACTCGAGCGCTAACCAGAGGTTAAGAGGGGTAAAGTCCCCTCCGGCAATTCTTCTAAGCAGAGAAAGACAGAGGAGTTGCACATCCGTGGCCTGTAATTCAACCAGCTGTTTAAAAATCCAAATAAGTTGGCGTTTTGCATACTCCAGCAGCTTGGGATAGCATTCATTTACCAGCCTAATAAGGAGGTGAACCAATGAGGCATACCCATCTGTTACTATGGCTTTCAGGTAGGTAAGTTCGATTTGGGCTTGCTGTTGCTGTTGGGTCAAGATGGCATAGAGAAGGGCTTGGATTAGGCGTTGATATTCATGGGGAGACTGAGGCAATGTACATCTCGAATGCCTCTGTCCCTTCCTTTCCCTCTCCCTCCATGCTTCCAGCATCACCCTCTCCAGTGCATTTTCTGCTTCGTACGCACCCCGCACCATCATCTCTCCTTCTCCCTCTCCCATTTTCCCCAACTTCTGTCCCTCCTCTCCTCTCATCTGCCTGAAATACAAGGAATTGCTATCACACCGATCATCCCCACTAAAACTTGATGTTTGATTTCTATACAACTCCTCCTAGTTTAACACCAAATCTGGACCGGTATAAGTTCCAGCGAGCCAACTGAAAATTGTAGACCCTATCATAGTGTCATGCATTAAACCAAGAAACAGTATGAGTAAGGTTCTGGTAAAAATTGTATGTTGTTTTCATTAAAAAGTCCAACTGCGCAAAAGTTTCAACTAATATAGATGTCTTAAATCCCCGGCGCGGAGAGTCCTTGAGTGTGTAGTGTCGGTCCATGCATGAAATACCCTGGCAATTTGGCCCTCACTGGACTCTCAATAAAGTTATTATCCCTTTCTCATTTGTATTTGGGGTTTGTTTTGCCTTGGAGGAAGACATTCGTACTTGCTCCAAATATTCTGAGAAAGCATTTCTACAACAGTTCCTCAGCTGGAACAAGGAAGAGAATGCAGTTAGATCATTAGCGAGAGAACTTCATGAGTGCCCTCTGATCTGAAGCAAAATGAGCGACAGAATATCACTCAGGGAGTCGGCTGCCACTAATTTTTTCCTGTGACAAATTCTTCAATATTTAGGCGCTTTCATGAATTTATAGGTAGGTAGTTAGTGGTGCCTATATTAGACAAAGTGAGCTATTTACAATTAGTTAGTCTTTAAAAGTGTGTCAGCAATAAAATTAAGTTAATTTAGTTTGCAATTTAATTATTTTTTAAAGGTAATTTTTTAAATTTTTAGGTTTTTTTTATTGGTCTTATATATTTTTGCTGAGATTTTAATTTACTGTAAAAATAAAAAATAAAAATGGTGGCCAATAGCAATGAAATATTTTTTATACTTTTCTAATGTTTTACTTTATTATGAACAATTTAAACAAATAGGGAATCATGCAAATATCTAGAAGCATTCAACATCTAGAAGTGTGAAATAATTTGGCTTTTTTTTTAGGCGTCATTTTCACCAATGCTCGTATGTTTTTTTTATTAAGGCAAACACAGGTTTTGAAGGGACACCAAACTCTTTACATAGCAATTACAAAAGATATCTCCATTAAGCTCCACAAGACGAGACATACCAAAAAGATGACAGGGCAAAACACAGAGAACAAAAAACAAACCCAACCCAAGCCCAACAAAAAGCCAACAAAAATTCAGTGCAAGACAACTTACATCAGAAAGCAAAACAAAGCTAACCCAAATTTTTAAGGGTCTCAGCAACCTCCTCTTCCATCTATTCCATCCTTTGAGCAATGTTCTTCAAATCAACGATATCCTGAGGCATGGTGGAGATTTTCTCTTTAGTAATGGCTCTCATCCTCTTACTAGGACCCATAATTTCCTCACACCCAACCTCCTTTTCGTGCTCAAGATCCACAATGGACCTATCCTGATGAAGTTTCTCAAGATGAGCCAACAAAATCTTCATATTATCAGTTGAGGACTTAACCACCTTGTGACTCTGTTCCATAATCTTTCGTAGGGTGGAATCACATTTAGCGATCCTCTGGTTCATGTCTTCAGTCTTTTTGTCATATATTTCCCTAGTCTTTCCAATTGCTGCCATAGTCTTAGTTAAAAAATTGGTGATAACATTCTTCTATTTCTTTGTCCAAAGTGCACACACAGAGGACTCGAGAGAAATCTTCTTAGGACCATCAGGCATAATAGAAACCACATGTTCACCACCCTCCTTATCTTGCATATCCTCAGACTTTGAAGACAAGGAACAATACTTGAGATGGAGAGCTTTGATTTCATGGAAGACCCACCTCATTAACCTAAAAAAAATCGCTAAATTGTTCTTCGTCATCTGCAAAACACCAAAATCAGCCTTCATCTTGCGCCCAAAGTCTTGGGGATCAAACTCCTTAGAGGTAAAAGAGGAAATTACATATTTATCATTCAAGAGTGAGTCTTCTCAGACCCATTAGGAGAGAGGGAGCCATCATGCTCATGAGAACTAGTGTAATCCACAAGAACCAAAACTTTATCCTACCCTCTCTCAATCTCTTCAAAAAAATTTCCCCTAGTAGCAAGAAACCTTTTATCCTTACTGGTACCAATTTTCACAGTCTTGGCAGGGATGGGAGAAACAACATCTTCCTCAACAGTGCTCTTCCCTTTCATAACATCAATAGTTCATTTTTCTTTACTTCTAGTCAAAACATTTTTGGCTGGGAGGGTGGAGGCAACACATATTTATCCATAGAGCCTTTCCCTTTATTAAGTAACATAGGCACCTTCCTAGGAGTAATTTTTTATTTTTTCATTGAGGGGGAGGGGTATCATCCTCATCATCTTTCATCTCCTAGCCTTTGTTAGCATAACTACCACTACCTTCCCCAATCTCCTTAACCATAGAGGGAGCCCTAGCAAAGCTATCAACATTTGTGGCTTTAAAATACTAAAAAATAAGCAAGATGAACCCTTGGTGTAACATCAGATACTTTAGAGGGCTATCCCGATGATCATTTATACTAGCATTAAGTAAGGAGAGTAAATAAAAAGGGAAAGATATAAGATCCTCGTGTCTAAAATGATTCAACATTACCAGGTGATAGCTATAAACCCTTATAAATCTCCCATCCAAAGTGAAATATTCCATGATAGGCTTGAGAATCTCATGCCAAATTTCCTTAACTTGTTTTGAAGCAAAGTAAGAAGTATTACCCTTAACCAGTGCTTCCTCTTCCTCCTCTATTTTGGAGAATTTCTTCACCGATCCCTCTGACAATTTCATGTCTTTGTGAAATTTGATTCCATTCAAAGAGAGACTCATAATCTCAACCACCAAATTCTCATCAACCACCACATTATTGCCAAATAGGATAATCTTCCCATTCCTTCACTCCTGGACAAAAATCTCTGTCACTTTCTCATCATAGCCATGGATTCTTTCAAGGTACAGGATCACACCACCTTTAACCAACTAATACCAAATAGTAGCATTGCTCCTCCATCCTTCACAGCTCGCAAGCTCAACTCTTCTCAAATCGCCTCCCATCTTCACAGTTGCAAAGGAGAGAAAACCTAGACTAAGAAACAAACGACTCACCAACAAAAATCCAGCAACCCCAATTAAACACAAAAGCACCCAGAAAGCATGCAAGTACTTGAAGGCATTAATGACACCCACGTAGATCAGGTTGTCACCACATCTGGCCATAATATCATCTTTAATAAGTGTCATCTTCATGATTAATAGGCAAGTTTTCATTTCTCCTACATATATGATCAAATCTAAGGAGAGAAGTAACATCATAACCCAAAGTATTTTCCCCTTCCCATATTTTGATTTCCTTACACTTGACCCCAAGGTTGGCCAAACAATTGGCCATAATGTTTGTTTCTCTATAGGCATGAGAAATATAGCACTTCTCAAAAGATTGAATGATATCTATAGACGCCTTAATAATATTGTCAATAGTCTAGGGGCTTTATCTTCCCATTTAAACATTTGATTATATTATTCAAGTCTCCCTCAATCTAGATCTTTCTGTAGTTTAGGTGTCTAGAAACCTTCAAAGTTTGGTAAGCACCCATGGCTTCAGCAAAGTGATTAGACTGAGTTCCCAAGGGAAGTGTCATTGTCACAATACAATTTCCATACTCATCTCTGATCACTCCCCCACAACCAGTTGGCGTTGGGTTACCCTTAGACCAATGTTCATATGGTTGTTGCAAAGGTAGGTAGGGTTTTTTTTTTCATTTTTTATCAATCCACATTATTCCAAAGGTTTATATTGTAAGGGCATTCTTTAAGATTGTGAGACTCGATTTGTATCACCAAGAAGTTGTTCATTCATTGTTATTTGTCTCCACCTTATAAATGGTTCATAGCAAAGACCCTTTGGCTTCTATTACTTTTTCATGTAGACTAGTGTAGTCATGTGTTTCAAAGGCTTATTCTTTTCCTTCACTTAAAATCCTAGAATATTTACTTGTAAGGCCTAAGAAATTTCTAGAAAGGAGGGTTTGCCCATGACCATCTTGGTATGTAAAGAATATGAGACCAAACCAATCTATAGATGAAGTACACAAGTTCAAGAATTTTGTGCATTTCCATGCTAATGAGTCTACCAAATAGAGAAAATTTCTAGTGATTGCCAAACTAAACTTACAATAAGATGCTTCATGGAGGACTGACTATTTAGTGTGGGGTTTTGATGGGACAGAGAGGGATGAAAGAGTGATTTCAATTGCAAAGGTTATCATTATTATGTGTATGCAATAGATGGGTCACCTTTTCTATTATCTTTGAACAAAATATAACGAATCAAAGGACCCTAAAAAGGGAAAAAATATATGAAAACAAAAAGGAAACAAACTTTGGTTTTGGATAAGAAGCCAGAAGACAAGGAAGTTGATCTATTGAAAAAGACACATATCATTACTCATAAATGCATTCATATTAAGTGTATTTGGGATCAAAAATAAAAAAGGATATTCGATATCAAGAAAAAGTTCTAAAATACCCTTGAAAACACTTATTTTTTTAGAAATAAGTTTTTTCAATTGAATTAGTGGCATCATCTTAGTGTTGAGCCCTTGCTAATGAGGAATGTAGCTATACAAATACTTATATATTTTATAAACCCTATAAAAATATTCACCCTTCCACCATATCAAGGACCTTGTTCAAGTTTGTTATCAAACAAATATTTTTTTAACTTTACTTAATTAAATACATACTAAAAACCCTAACCATATTCTCAAAAGGCCTTGAATAATAGGAGAGGTTAAGATCTTCACATTCCTCAAATCTCTTTAATGGGGAAAAATCCCTATTTGCAAATATGTTTCTCCTAGGGTTTCTTCGCTTTTTAGATTCTACCCATATTTGTCTAATGAAGTGTGTGCATCCCTCACTATGTGGAAAATTATTTTACAACGATATCAAAACTAATTCAACAATAAACATTTATAAAGTGTGTTCAAACTTATTTGGTACTGGCATTATCTATGCTACATATTTTCAACATTTTCATATGGTGTCTTTGGATTTGGGATCTGTACTCATCAATTCAACACCACAACAAAATATTAATGCAACTACTTCAAGGAATATGGGAATGTCATGAACCGGACTTGGGGTTTCTACTCGAGAGAGTGTAAGGATTTTTCTACTTTTGTCTCTAATTTCAAATTTTTGGGGTAATTTTTTGAGAATTTGGATTTGGAAATAATGATTTTAGGTTTAAAATGCCATACAATTGAGTTTTCATAGCTGAGCTCCTAGGGGACTACTCATGCCTTAAAATTATAGTTAGAAGCAATGGTGATCAAGGTAAACTAAAAATTTCTTTGTTGGAATCAAATTCCTTATTGCAAAACTACATTTTTTTTGCTAACAACGTTGTAGAATGAATAACTTTTTGTTTATAATGCTCTTGGTTACCATCACACAAGTCACTTCAGTGAAAAACACTTCTTTTGTTCATGACCTACTACCCCCTTTTCCATCATGAGCACTAGGTAAAAACTTTAAAGCTCCTTTTTTCCACCTTCATGCACAAAGATTTTAAAAATAATGTTATTAATCATAAAATTTGTAACCTAACAAAGATTTTAATTAAAGAGATAACAATACCATATTTTAAGAAGACATATGGGCAAAACTAGTATCTTCTAGTAGACTAATGTGTTAAAACTATTATCATTATATGCATGCTTCATAAATATATTCAACATCATCCCTAAATGGATTCTCTCCTTCATAATTACTTCCCTAAATAACATTTAATTCTAAAATATTCACTCTTACAACGAAAACATAGTCCTTGGATGGGTTCTCTCCTCCATAATTACTTACATGTATAGCATTTAATTCTAAAATATTCACTCTTTAAGGATGAAACATAGTCGATACAAGTTGATTGCATGTCTTTGTATAAGGATATAGGGTAGTAAACCATTATTTGACACATGCTTCACATTCTTGGTTGAAAGAATTCCAAACATGTATGCCAAGTACAATAGTTTGTCGACAATGTATTTTGTTTTTTGATAAGATGCCCAAACAAAACATTTTCTTGTGGAATGCAATGATAATGGCTCATGTGAATGAGGGCTACTGTGAAGAATCTATTTTACTCCTACTACTAGAAGCCCTTGATGGGTGTTAAAGTCCTACTATTATATTTTTTCTATTGTTCGCAAAGCCTATGCAAGTCTATTAGCTCTCTCACATGGTTTCCAGATCCATGATCATAAAATATCTTCTTGGGATCCTTTATATCAATCTCCAAAACTCCTTGATTTAATTTATATCTTATTAAGAGTTGGGTTGATGCACTGTGCAATATGCCATTTGTATCAAGCAATGAGAAATAGTGTTTTGTTTTGTCATCTGAAGGAAATGATGACAAATAATTTGAAACAGAACCCATATGAAATTTGCAAAAACCAAATTATTTTGAATTTTTCAGGGATGCTACAACCTAACTTGAACCCAACCCAAATGGGAGAATCCTTGTACTAAACTTGGTAATCTTATAAGAAGTTTTAACAAATTATAGTGGGAAGGAATTTGTCTTATAACTATGACTTGATCTCCATTTGGGAATATAATTATTGGAAGCTTTCGCCATCAAAATGTATGGTAATTTACAATTTCTTGAGAACATGCCACTGAATGAAGGGAAATCTCCAAGAATTAAAGGTATAGTCCCTTAATTCAAGGATGACATTTAAAACATGATTCTTCATATACCATTTAAAGACTTGTGATTGGAATTTGAAGTACAAAATCTTGTTATTTTGATATTCCTGTGTAAAGTTTCAACTTTTGTAAGATGTTGATTGCAAACAAATTGTTATTATAACTATGAGACAATTTACTTGTCTAAAGTTTCAACTTTTGTAAGATGTTGATCGCAAACAAATTGTTATTATAACTATGAGACAATTTATTTGTCTATCTTTGAGTGTCATTCTAAACATTCCATAAGGAATAATTTGGTTCTTTTGCATTGAATAATTAGCTGATAGGCTTTCTCCCGGAGGAACGCCCGTCGGTTTGTTCAGACTTTTCGGTAGTCTTACGCCGGTAAAAAAAGAACGACATCAAGAAATTGCAATGTTTGTTCATCGTTATTACACACCATCCTAGGAATATTCAGAATGTTGATCCACTCCATCCACAACAGCAAGCATCACACATCATTAAATGAGATGACAAATGTTTCTTTGGCCCATTTTACATACTTAACTTTCCTCGTATCTGAGTGACAAGAGTTACTTTTGCATGTCGAACATTTGTCAGAAGTATCTCTACATTAAGACATTTGTATTTGAGGAAGCAAAGAGATATGAGAACAACTTTCTTGATTTGATGGGGAGCAGAGTGATGGAAAGGAGGATTGGGCGGTTGGATTTGAATGGGCTTCCTTCACTTTCCTCCTTGCCTTTTGCCCTACAGAAAAAGGTATGAATTGGTTTTTGTTCATCACTCTGATTCAATACAAGATAGATGGTGCACTAAATTTTCTCCACGGCTTTCCATTCTTAGCATTTTGAGAAATGTTTAAATTCTTTCCTATTTTACTGAGCTATTGTTTGCACTACAATTCTCACATTGGTGTTGATTGGATTGTATTTCTCCATGGTCCTCTATACTTGAGATCTGCACCATCCTGTAGATGAACAAAATCCCAAAGGACTGGGCGAGGTCGTGAAGCCTATTTACACTCTCTTTTAGATTGTCCGCATCCATTCCAACTACTGTGATTCTCATAAGCTTAATCCAATTGCAAGGACTTCTCATGGCAAGGCTCTGCATCAATATTGACCATTGTGACCCATTTTGAATCTCTAGATCAATCACATGAATACTACTAGAATTTACAATAGTGTCTAAGATTGCCTAGACAGACGTAAATTGTAGCAGTCTCACATACGGGAAAATATTATTAGCAAACACCCTCAGGCCATTCAATTGGGTCTTATTGTAACAAGAGCTAAAATTGTTGGTAAGATGGATGACTGGTTTTAGAAAACTACCCAACAAATGGTGGATCTCACATTCTATTCTATACTACAAAGCCCTGGAGAAATAGTGGTAGAGCCTAGTTGTATAGGTTTTCCCCACTGTCAAGAGAAGGCCTGACGAATGATCAACAACCTTGCTACTTGATCATATTTCTTGTCCCTCATCATCTCTATAGTGGTGAACAACAGATGAATAGATTCAACACTCTCACGGGTCTTCTGGTGTAGGGTTGAATCTACAAATCGACTAGACACAAAGAGATTTTTGAGAATATAGGAATAAAAGAAGTAGAGTTAAGACCAAAACAATCGAAAAGTTAAGGAATACCTCTAAGTCCTGTGTGTGTGAATTTTGTACCTGTTCTGTAGACACAACACTTTAGTAAAACATTAGAGGTTAGCAAAAAATGAAAGCTGCAATGAATTGAAAGCTAAACTAACCAGGCGATTTACTGCCTTCTAATAGGTGTGAGTATGATGTTCTCAGATTGTATCGAGATCAGTGACCTTGACGACACCTAAATGAAGGATTTGAATGCAAAAGATGGATATGGAATGAATGCAATTAATCTATCTTTTTTTTTGGTTTTCTGTGCAATTATGATGAAAACTGATATGAATCTAGAATCTAAGATGAAATTGATATGCAATGAATTGATCTAAGATGAATTCTAAATGATATGCAATACTCAAAAACAAGAATGATCTCACAATAGCTTGGATTCACAAAGATGATTCTTCAGTCTCCAATTCGACAGCGTGAGGATGCAAAAATATGAGATGATTTGAGATGAGTTGAAGCCTTAATTTATAGAAATCCAGGGCTTTGGAGGTGCATGAATAAAAGCCATAAATCACTCAAATAACTCAGGTTGATTTTTGAGTTATTTTTAAATAAAGGATATTTAACTCACAAAAACATGCAAAAGCAGAGTTTAACTCAAAATAGAGTTTAGCTTTAATTGATAATTGATAGTTGTCTGCTTTTTTGATTGTGCATGTTTTATTTATGAATTAATTTAATAATAAAGTGATTTATTTCCACTTAACTGATTTTGAAAAATAAAACAATTGATTTATGGGTTAATCAATTATTTTAATCAAACTTTATTCAAAAACAATATCATCAAAAATTGACAACTTGTTTTAATTAATTAAATAAGAATTTAATCAATTATTCATAGGATTTTGGATTTATTGTCAAAATTAAATAATACAATTTAGGAATAAATATAATTAACTTCAATTAAATAATTAAGTGGCAGTATTAAATCTAATTAATTAAATATTTAGAATATTCAATTAATCAAACTTTAGGATAAATAGGATTTATCGCCAAATAATCATTTTATTAAAGATAATTAAGATAAATAGGAATATTGCTAAGAATATTCCCCGATGCAGAATTTAGGATAATCAATTAGGATTCGATGATGTTCAGATGTGCCTTAGGTTAGGACTTCGATGTTGATTTCGTTCTATTTGTTGATATAGGAGGTTAATGAACTTATAGCCCATTTTTGGGGTATTACATTTTGCCCCTCTTTGAATTGTTGTGCGAAGTGCACTGGTTCAAAGATAGTCTGTGTTTGATAAAGATATGAAACTGATTCGAAAGATATGATGATAGTAGGTCCTGAATGACCAAAGATAATGTTCATTATAGCAATGATGAACCAATGAAACAAAAGCATCAAAACACCTGATTCCGAACCTTATGATTGCGAAGAAGTGAGTGACCGATTTCAGACTTGATTGTCCTTAGAAGAATCACATAGGTATCACATCTGAACCCTTCAATTACTGAAGAACCAAGGAAATAACACTAATGAACCGATGGTTACGAAAAATTGATACAGTTTACAAGATTAGGAGAATATCAGATTGATATGGATCTCGATGAATCTGATATGCCCCAAGCGATGATAGATTTGCCCCGAGCGATGAGGACTTTTGATGAATCAGCAACTAGACGTGATTGTTGTCTTGATTACTGATGAAAGATATGATTTCCAGATTTAGATTATAGACTTTGAATGATGTGCAATACCATGCCCCATTCGGGATTAAAATTGAAATCTGACAAGAAAAGTCAGCGTTGATAGTTCAGAAGCATGTTAATTGATTTGAGAAGTGGTTATACACGTTCGAGAACGCATTCTGCATCATTTGGAGGTCTAGAAGACCAAGTTTGACTAGGTTTGACCATAGTTGACCTAGTTGAAATTTTGATAGTTTGATGTAATATAATCAGTTAAGTTGAATACTGGATTTCTGTGATGATTGAAGGTTGATTATGCAAGTAGTGAGTAATATAAACGATCTCAAATTTTGATTTTGATCCCAAAAAAGGATTCTACTTGCTGTTTCGTTGGAGGAACCTTTATGTTAGGTTTTAGCTCTTGTTAGATTTGAAGATGTGATTTGAAGAATCGTTTAAGCATTGAAGTTTATTTAGCCATTGTGAGATCATGCAAAGTGCAAAATGCAAAGAAACATGCAGAATGATATGCAACCTAAGAGCTAGGACCTAGTCACTGATCATGTGTCGGTCATTCTCATCATTGAATTTTTAGGTAACCAAATAAATCAATACAATGCCCACTAGTTATAAAACCATAGACATATGAATATTGATTTGTATGCACAGGAATCAATACAACACCCACTAATTAAGAAACCATGGATATATGAATATTGATTTTGTTTTCGGAATGTTAGATTAGATATAAGCACCAAGGCACAAATGCCAGGATGACCTAAATATCATGTCCATTTTGATATAGCAATTTGTATAAGCATCAAAACATAAACGTCATGATGACCAGAATACGCCTTGCAGTCACAAACACATCAAGCAGTCAAGAGATTATTCTAAATCCAATGTGAATTACCCGTAGTGACCCTTTATCATTCACATCCTTAGGTAAGATCGCAGTTCACAATAGAAGAAAGAATTCACTCAAAAAGACAATAGTTAGATCAAACTTCCTTGAATTTTCTGGGTATCAATGGTCAAGGTACGCATGGCCATCCAATTCTAGATAGAGGCTTTTATAGTTGGACACCATTTCAATCCAGAATTTCCAAAGTTGTTAGATTTTCACATACAAGCAAAAGACAAAGAAAAGATTATGCCCCCAGTCATCACTCTCTAAATCTTGTAAAGGACATCATCGAAGAGATCGAAGGGATACAATATGCAAAAATCTCAATGCGAATCAGTAAGCATACAAGGAGATAAAAGCATGAAAAAGCACAAATTATTTTCAGTTTGTTTTTGATGTTTGATGTTGATGCAAAATCCTTTCTGGAGACAAGACTGACTGACTGACATTGATGAATCTTCAAAGGACTCTGACTGGATATGACACACCTAAAGATACACTGGAGACCATAGGATATGACACTGATTGCCCCCAAGTTTGAACAGTGATAGGATACAAACGCTTGAGCCGATTGGTGTACAAACCGACTTATTAAAAATTGAAAATGCGGAAACAAACCAGGAGATATGTACAAACTAAAGCAAGACTGAAAGTTGGGAAAGACCAAGATTACCCTGATAGATGAGGCATTTTGAAACAAGTGGTGCCCATTTGTCAGGTTTTTACCATCTTGGCAGAGATTCTATTTTTGTTACCAAGGCGCCTGTTTCTAGGTTTTCACCAAGGCACTTTTTCTTTTTCTCATTTTTTTGTATTTTTTATTTTTTCAATTTTTTTTGTACTTTTGATATTTTTTACTTTTTTTTTGTGAATCATCAAGGCACCTATTGCTAGGTTTTCACCAAGATGTTCATTTTTTTAGGACTTTTTCCAATGTTTAAGATTTTTTCAAGACATTTTACCATAGACTAAATGCTTTAGGCATAGAATTTCTTTAGATGGAGAACGTTGATTGGTTCTCGGAGTTGTTCTCCTTCAGTCATTGAGAGTTGATAGGCACCAGAGCCAAAAGTAGTAGTGATAATGAAGGGACCCAGTCAGTTGGGTTCAAACTTCCCCTTGCGTTCTCGATGTGATTGATTTTTAGGATTCTCTCTCAAGACTAGATCACCAACCTGAAATTCTTTGTGTCTGACTTTCTTGTTGTAACCTCTAGACATTCTCTTCTAATAGACTCTGAGATGATCATACGCTACTTGTCTATGCTCATCTAGTAATTCAAGTTCTTGCAACCTAGACACTCTGTAGTCATCATCAGTTACTAGACCATGCATTCTGATTCTTAGTGATGGGATTTCAACCTCAATAGGCAGTACCGCTTCAGACCCATAAACTAAAGCAAAAGGTGTAGCCCCTGTAGGTGTTCTGATACTTGTTCTGTAGGCCCAGAGAGCTGGATTGATCATGAGATGCCAGTTTCTTCCTATTTTATTAACTGTACGATGCAAGATTTTCAATAAATTCTTATTAGAAGCCTCTGCTTGTCCATTCCCTTGAGGATAGTAGATAGAAGACCAATGTTGTGTGATCTTGAATTTGGCCTATAGATCATCTAGGTCTTTGTTCTTGAATTGTCCACCGTTATCTATGATTATGGAATGAGGTATCCCATATCTGCATATGATATAGTTCAATATGAACATAGATATTTGTTTTCCAGTTGCTTGTGTCAAAGGGACTGCTTCTACCCATTTTGTAAAATAATCTGTAGCTGTGATTATATGGGTATGTCCATTGGAAGAATGAGGATCTATAGTTCCTATAAGATCAAATGTCCATTGGTGAAAAGGTCATTGTGTAGTAAAGGGAATTAGATCTCTCCCTAGAGCATGAATTAAGTTGCCATGCACTTGGCATTTTTTATAGTTCTTAGCAAACTTGATAGACTCTTTCTCCATTTCAAGCCAATAGTACCCAACCCTAATAAGTTTTCAAGCTAGTGTTAAATCATTCAAGTGTGACCCACAAATACCATCATGGACTTCCTCTAATGCACGTTGGGACTCTTCCCGTTCTAAACATCTAAGTAGCGTACCATCTAGACCTCATTTGTATAGATCATGACCAATGATAACATATCGAGAGGCATTTCGGATAAGGTATCTCTTTTCATGGCAGTTGAAGGTATCGGGAATGATTTGGTCTTAGAGATAGGAAAATAGGTTTTTGTATCTGGATGAATCATGACCAACAACAGTGCAGATCATGCGGTTTTCAGGGGAATCATATGTAGGATAAGATAGTGCTTCCACCAGGAACTCATAGCATAGCTCATGTTCAGGCTGTTGTAATAAAGTAGATAATGTTGCCATTGCATCAACAACCTTATTCTCCATTCTAGGAATTTTCTCAAATGTGATAGATATGAAATACTTCTTTAAATCATCTACCATTCTCTTGTAAGGAATGAGCTTTTCATCTTTAATTTGGTACACATCATTGACTTGATGAATAACAAGTTGAGTCTCCATGAATGTGTAGCTCTGTTACTCGTCATTCAATTGCTATTTTCATACCATTCAAAAGGGCTTCATATTCTGCAATATTGATTGTGCAAGAAAACTTTAATCTGAATGCTTTTGGGATTGAGTATCCTTGAGGAGTTATGAACAATATGTCTACTCCAGATCCATTTTGTGTATAGGAGCCATCAAAGAATAACTACCATTCTCTAGAAGAAAGAGTCATGATAGAGGAATCTGGAAATTCCATTTGCATTAGTGTATCATCAATCATAGGTGCATCTGCTAATTGATCAGCAATAACCTATCCTTTGATAGCTTTTTGTTCTACATATTCAATGTCAAATTCACTTAAGAGCATGACCCATTTAGCTAATCTACCTGTGAGGGTAGCTTTGCTTAGTAGGTACTTGAGTGGATCAATTTTAGCTACCAATTGTGTGGTATGAGCTTGTATGCAAATTAGTTGGATACTATTCTAAATGATGAATTAACTAATAAAATGGTTAATAAATCTATCTAATAAGCAAACTACAATAAAGAATGCAATAACAAATGAAACCAAATTAACAATTTACCTTCACCTAGAAATGTAGCTTGTCTCCATTGTCCTCCTAGCTTTGATTTCTTGAAGATGTTGAGCTCTCAGATTTCCAAATGAAGCTCTTTCCCAAGATGATCCCAAAGTGTGGAGATTGAATGAAATGAGTGCACAATTAAAACTTGATTATGCAAATATGGTGGATGAAATGCAAATGATAGGATGATAATATGGATGCTTGGATGCTTGATTGCTTGGATGCTTGAATGCTTGTTCTCAAAAATACCTATTAGCTTTCAAATGGAAAATGAGGCTCCTTTTATAGAGTTTTTGGAGGATCTAGGCCTAGGTGGTAGAATCTTACGGTTGAGAATGAATGGTGGAAGATCCTAGGGCTAGAATTGACTTGGTTGAAGGAGTTGAGAGAAAGGGGGATGTAGTTGGAATGTGAGAGAAAGAATAGGGATGATGTTCCTATCACATTGACATGGAGGAGAAGAAGGTGGAAGGGAAAGACACATGTCAAGTGTCTCACAAAGACCAGAGAGAGAAAGAGGGAGAGACCTTTTCCTCATGAGGACTCTTTGCACAAGTGTCCTATGAGTCACCCTTGACCCTTAGAGGTGGCTTGAGAAGCCCCTTAGTAATAGGGAATGTCTCTTGACTTGGTTGTTGAGAGGACAAGTGGTCATGAGACCAAGTCCTATGAGGCCACATAGCCCTTAAGAATAGGACATGTGTGGGTGAGGATAAATATGAATAAATAATTAATAATAATTATTTATCTTAGCCAAGGTGATGTGTCAGGTGACTAGGTGGATGAAGTGGACTAGGGGATTTAGTCATATTTAGGTGATTGTGTATTTAATTAAATCACTTTAATAGACTTTTTTTAGAAGACTTAGGATATAGAATTAGACTATAGTGAATTTATTAAATAAATTAAATAATTTACTTAATAAATAGAGGAAACAAATATTAATTAAATAATAAATATTTAATTAATATATCAAGTCAATAATAATTAAATAATAAATATTTAATTAATTAATGAAGCTATTTTTAGGTGTATACATTTTGCCCCTCTTTGAAATAATGTGCTGGTCACATTGTTTCAAAGAAAAATCAAGCATTTTTGCCCTTGCCCCAAACAATGTCTCAGACAACCTATGGATGCCCCCTCAAGAGATTGATTGACAAAAAAGATTATTTGAATTTTGTAAAAATATTTTTTTTGTTTTTATTTTGTTTTGTAGGATGAATGCGTAGTTTCGGCGCATCAATGCACAACAACTGTGGACATTTGCGCAGAAAATCAAAGTTTATGCGCATTCGTTAGGGAGATTTGCGCATTCATACTAGGAGAATAACAGTGCTGTGCAAGCATAGAATAAAAGTGCGCATAGATACTTGTTGCGCATTTGTGAGGAAAAGCTGTGCAAATGGTCATTAAAAGTGCGCATATGTATAAAATTGCGCAAATGCCTAGAAATGTTGCGCAAATGTGGATGAAGACTACGCATCGGTAAAAACCTGCGCAAAGGTGAAAGAAAGTTGCGCATGCATGTTTCAATCCTGCGCATATGTTTAGGTGGTAGAAGTTGGTCATAATAGATAGTCAATTAGGTCAAACTTGATTCTGTAAGCCGATTTGATCTGTCGGCGGTTGATTGTGATCGATTTGATCAAGATTGGCAACATTGTAGCATGTTCGCTAGTTAGCCAGTCTAAAATAGACAATTGATAGAATCATCTGTTGAAACATGTGATAAACATGTTTGAAATTGATATGATAGGATAGATAGATTGATAGATCAGTTTATCGAAATCTAATAGGTTGATTGTTGTTGATTTGAATAGGAGGATATCACAAATGTTCTGATGTCACGGGAGAGATATCCCGTCACACAAAACCTGAGACCAGCATTATCAGAGACAGAGAGACTGGTGATAGGAGCATCCGGACTATACCATGTGATTTACACGCCCGAGATTCGGGCAAATCTGAGCATGATAATCACATTAGCTGAGAGATGGCACTCAGAGACGAGTACATTCCATCTTCGGACAGGAGAGATGACAGTGACACTAGAGGATGTATATCGCATCCTCCAGCTTCCCATCACAGGAGAGTTAGTGCAGTATGATCGACACAGTGGAGTCACAGAGTGCAGAGCCATCTTTGGAAATGATGACATAGAGGATGGGGAGATTAGCTGGGAGGAGATGGTCGACATGTATGACCCTCTTCCAATGGTTCTAGCAGGCGCTATTGGGGGATTCGTATGCCCGGATCGGAGGTCACACGAATTTGCAGTTGGGTGGGGCCGGACATTACAGTGGGTGATGGAGGGGACCCGATTTGCTTGGGGTGTGTGTTTATTAGCACACTTATACCATGATTTACATTAGGTGGTGTACCACGGGAGTGCATCTCTATCAGCAGGGGTGACACTGCTCCATGTTTGGGCATGGGAGCACATTGTAGTGACCAGACCATTGGCGATTCAGTTTCGGGGTGTAGGGCAGCCCTATATTCATTTGTACTCCTTAGTTTTGTCTCAGGCAAAACTGGGACATTTAAAGTTTTGGCGCTACACTTTTGACACACTAGACACAGTGACATGGAGACCCTACCTTGGGTGCAAGCCATGGGACGATGAGCGACAACTTGGTTTTTGTTTTGAGGCGCGATGGTTGATAGGGCAGATGCCCTTTATTATTGAGAGACAGCTGGTTAGCCGGGTTCTGTGATAGTTTGGCAGGATACAGGGTATGCCCCAGGGAGTGACCGAGTTTGCACAGACACATCAGGAGAGACGGGATTGGGGGCCCATGGCATCATTTGATGTTGTACGGCAGGAGTTTTTGGATGCACCATACCAGGCATGGTCCATGAGATAGACAGTGGTTGACCCTGGGATGACTGCGGATTTAGAGCAGTTTTTGAGAGATCATCCTGTGCCACGGATTACAGATCTAGCAGCGAGACCTCCAGAGAGAGATCCAGCAGACAGACGTTGGGGAAGGTAGCGAGGTTGAGATAGGAGGGGATGAGGGAGAGGAGGAGATGGAGGAGGAGATGCAGGTGGTGGAGATGGAGGTGGTGGAGATGGTGGCAGAGATGGAGGTGGTGGAGATGGAGGGAGAGTTGGCCCACGGATGAGAGGAAGTGGAGTGAGGCAGAGGGGACAGGGACGGAGACAGTCGCCAGTACAGCCAACACAACCAGCTATAGGAGCGCCATTACAGGTACCAATCATGCAGGTACAGAGACTAGTGGTTGCAATACAGGCACAGGGGCAGGCATAGGTTGATGTGGCTCAGGTTGATATGGCTCAGGGTGGCAGACAGGATGAGCCAGATGTGGAGATGCCAAATATACAGGCATAGGCTGAGCAGGCAGACATGGACATCGGGGGACAGGATCCCTATTTACACAGAGATGCTACGGAGGAGGAGCCTGATATTGATGCACTACTAGTTCGACTAGTAGTTATCCAGGTAGAGGCAGATCAGGTTCCAGGTCTGGAGAGACAGATTGAGAGGATGGGTAGACAGATGGATGTGCTGCGGGCAGAGAGAGATTCAGCTGTTGAGAGACTCGGGGAGTCCGAGATGCTGCTAGATGAGCTACAGAGGACTGAGGACCTAGGTCCTCATGGGGATATCATGAGAGCCATGATTCATGCCGGGAAGGAGATATCCTACTGGCGAGAGGCATATAGACAGGCAGTCCCGAGAGATCAGTGGATTGGGAGCTATAGAGAGCTTAGTTGGCATCAGATCAGCTGAATATGAGTGACAGGCACCAGCTGGCAGTGGAGGGGTATCATCACGTCCTCCCAGAGCACTGATAGGTTCAGGAGGTCAGGGTGGATCCTCAGCATCAGGGAGTGCAGCAGCACAGGGCCACATTGCATCCCGTAGACAATGACATACAGAGTCTGGAGGCAGTGGTTCATAGATGTGTGAGAGATCATTGTATACACTATTGTATCATTATGATTCATTGTATTATTACATTTTGACTTGACAGACACATTGACTATAGACACATTGTTATTGATTTATATCATTGGACATTCGGATATTTTTGTTGTGTTATGGATTGTATGTGATGCAGTTCTATCATGATTTACTTTGATGATTTATATACATGTGCGTACTGACATATGCAAGATGTGATGATGTACTTTTAGATGCATAAAATGTATGTCTTAGAATACAAAATGATTTATATGTATGTTTTGATTTTGTTGATGCTTAATGGTTAATAATTATATGATGGTGACATAAATGCACATCTTAAACGAATTTGTTAATGCTATGTGATTATCAATGCAATATTTGTGATGAACAATGTGGATAATGAATAATAAATAAATGATATAATGCAAATGATATCTAATGTAATAAATGATAATGTATCTAAGATAATGTAAATGTAGTAACGGATAACATGATAAAAGAAAATGAGATGAAATGATAGCTATGTTTTATGATCAAATTATATATAAATGAACACTCCTAATGAAGATAAATTATGTCTCTAAATGATTTAAGTGTTAAATGCAAAAAGTCATAATATGTGTGGTTTGTCCAAATGTCCTCAACTTAAATAACAATGTATCTGACACAAGAAGAATAGACTAAGAAAACAGATAACCTAATAAGAAAGGTAACCTATAAATCCCTATAAAAGGAGCACTGATATGCAAATCTAGGAAATGGTATAATGCAATGCGAAATGAAATATGAAATGAGTATCTCCACAACTTCATGTAACATCTTAGAACTTCATAATAATTGGAATTTGATTTTCATCATTGAGCTCATTATGTTGCAAGAAAATGCAAGCATCATGGTATAATTAAACCAGGATGACCTGAGCACTTTTTGCATGGAGTTTAATATTGCAAACTTGACAAGCATTTAGGTATAACTGAACCGAGATGACCTGAGTTTCGTTTGCATAACAGACAAGGAATATTTCCCCCTCAATCAAGGAACAAATATTTGGAGTCGAGGTATGCGATGGCGTATCACCATAAATAGTATTTGTGGAGCAACATGATGTTTATGTTGTTCATACTATGAAATGGATGAAGGCACTTACACACAGACACCCCAAATTATTGGATCCTTTGATTTCATTGAAAAATACCCCTCAAACAGCAATCAAAGAAAATACTATGCTCCATCCCGGCTATTCTAATCAATGACATATGGGAGTTTCAAACTCATGTCAAAAGATATCCCGAAATAGCATAGGAAACATGATAACAATGAAATCCAGATATGAATGCATAATCTACAACAAACCAGTCTAACATGCCTGCCATGAATATACATTTCTTTTGCCAAAAAGATTGATGTGGGACATGTTGATCAATTCAAGTGATGATGTATAGTCAAGATATATAGATAAGTGGTCATGTGTTGAAGAATAGATCATAGATTTGGATTCAGCATGAAGATATCATTGTAAAAGGACATTTGATTGTGTTTGCTTGCCTGGTGAAAATAACTCCATTATGTCCTCTAAGAGTCACGACTATCATGGATCCACTTCCCAAACTAGGTCAAGGACATGCCCCCAGCTAGGTGATGGACTGACTTATTATGGATGAAGAAAGACACAACAAGACTAGGATGAAGACCCTGACAAAAGATCAAGCTATGATCAGATTTTATTATGGATAAATACAAGGAATGGTGCATGAACTGGCCATTTTATTATGATATATACATGGCGGGGATGAGGACTGACTAACCATTTTATTGTGGATATATATAATGAACAGACACACTAAAAGAAGCCTAATAGATAAAGGAGCCAACTTGTCACATATAACGCCTGTTTCCAGGTTTTCACCATATGTTTTTATTGCAGTTTTTCTTTTCATTTTGTGATTTTTTTAATTTTTTTGTATTTTTTTCTTATTATTTTTCATTTACAGAATATATATACAGCCTATATACATGCCCCTTGCATTGGGATTTCAAGGATAAAACTTCTTGAGATGGATACTGTTAAGAGGCTCATCCAAGGAATCCCCTTCAGGTGTAGATAACTGATAAGCTCCAGAACCATAGACTGTTGTGATCACAAAAGGTCCTAACCAATTAGGTTCGAACTTACCCTTCTTTTCACGGTGTTGTTGATTCTTTGGATTTTCTCGAAGGACTAAGTCACCCAACTGAAAGTCTCTGATCTTTACCTTGCTGTTGTACTAACGGGACAGATGCTGCTGATAAACTTTCAAATGATCATAGGTGCGTTGACGGCGTTCATCTAGGAGTTCCAATTCAGTCAAGCGTGCAACTCTATACTCTTCATCAGGAATTAAATCTTTAAGAGTAACACGAAGTGAAGGCAACTCGACCTCGAGGGGCAGGACTGCTTCAGATCCATAAACAAGGGAGTATGGAGTGGCTCCAGTAGGAGTATGGATGGAGGTGCGGTAAGCCCATAAGGTAGGATTAAGTTGAAGATGCCAATCACGGCCAGCGTCATTGACAGTCTTTTTTAGGATTTTAACAATTGTTTTATTTGACGCCTCAGCTTGGCCGTTTCTTTGAGGATAGTAGATGGTGGAATAGTTGTGGGTAATGTGGAATTTGGTGCACAGTTCATCCATGTCCTAATTTTGGAACTGTTTCCCATGATCAGTAATGAGATACATAGGTATACCATATCTGCAAATGATATAGTTTAAGATAAACATGGATATTTGTTTCCCTGTGGCGGTAATCAATGGAATGACCTCAATCCATTTAGTGAAGTATTCTATGGCAGTGAGAATCCATTTGTGACCATTGGAAGATGGAGGATTGATAGCGCCCACGAGGTCGAGTCCCCACCAACTGAATGGCAAAGTAGTTGTAAAAGGATGTAACTCTTGTGCTGGAGCATGGATAAGGTTTCCATATATCTGACATTTCTTGCATGCCCTAGCAAAATGAAAGGAATCTACTTCCATGGTAGGCCAATAATAACCCATACGCATGAGTTTCTTAGCCAAAGAGGGACCACTCAAATGTGTCCCACAAATACCTTCATGTACATCCCGTAAGGAAAGTTGAGCTTCATCATGTTCAAGACATCACAAGAGAGTACCGTCAAAACCTCGCCGATAAAGGGTGTCAGATAGTAAAATATAGCGGGAGGTTTGGCGGAGAAAAGTTCATTTTTGATTGCGGGATAGGTCGGGAGGTAAAGTGTTATCTTTGAGGTAAGAATAGATCTTTCCATAGGTTGGGGAGTCATGTCCAATCAGATGACATATAATACTCGTATCAGGGTCATCATATGAAGGACAAGTCAGGGATTCCACCAAGAACTCAAAATGGGCCTTGGTATCTTCGATATCAAATAAAGAAGCAATCGTTGCCATGGCATCAGCAGCCTTGTTTTCGTGTCGAGGAATCTGCTCAAAAGTGATGATAGAGAAATACTTTTTAAAGTCATCCACCATACGTTTATATGGCAATAACTTATCATCTTTGGTCTGGTAATCATCATTAACCTGGTTAACAATCAGCTGAGAATCTCCGTAGACATTTATTTCAGATACATTCCATTGTAAAGCCATTTTTAACCCAATCAGCAAAGCCTCATATTCTGCCACATTATTAGTGCAAGGAAATAACAACTTGAAAGATTTCGGAATAGTGTATCCTTGTGGAGTGATAAAAAGTATACCAGCTCCTGAACCCTATTGAGTGTATGAGCCATCAAAGTATAATTTCCATGTTTGTGTGGACAAAGCTAAGATATGAGCATCAGGAAACTCTGTGTGTATAGTTTGGTCATCTGTTAATGGAGCATCAGCTAGTTGATCTGTGATCACTTGACCTTTGATAGCCTTCCTATCTACATATTCAATATCAAACTCACTAAGCAGCATGACCCACTTAGCCAACCTGTCTGTCAATGTAGTCTTGCTTAACAAATACTTTAAAGGATCAATCTTTGCAATAAGCTGAGTAGAATGTGACAACATGTAATGTCACCACTTCTGTGAAGCAAAGACAATAGCCAGACATGCTCTTTCAATAGGGGAATAATTTAACTCATATCCCACTAGAGTGCGATTGATGTAGTAAATGGCTTTTTCTTTGCCTTCATGATCTTGTTGAGCGAGAAGAGCACCTAGTGAGGCTGTCGTGGCTGAAATGTAGAGCAAGAGTGGCTTGCCTAGAATTGGTGACATTAGAGTTGGAGGATTCGATAGATACTGCTTGATTTTATTGAAAGATTCCTCACACTTATCATCCCATTGGAATAAGATATTTTTATGCAGCAAATGTTGAAAAGGATGACTGCGATCTGCTAATTGAGAAACAAATCTTCAGATTGATTGAAGATGCCCCTGTAAAGATCTTAGCTGACTGATGTTAGTGGGGGAAGCCATCTCCAATATTGCTTTAACCTTTTTTGGATCTACTTCGATTCCTTTAGCTGAGACAATGTATCCTAACAGTTTGCCAGATGTGACGCCGAATGCACATTTCTTTGGATTGAGTCGAATCTGATATTTTTCCATCCGGGTGAATATTTTATCTAACACTCTCAAATGACCAACTCTGTCTTTGGATTTTGCTAAAATGTCGTCAACATAATCTTCCATGATGGTATGCATCATGTCATGGAAGATCGTGGTCATGGCTCTTTGGTAAGTTGCTCCAGCATTTTTGAGGCCAAAAGGCATTACATTCCAGCAATATGTACCCCACGGACAAGTAAAAGTAGTTTTTTCTTGATCTTCTGGTGCAATCTTGATTTGGTTATAGCCAAAAAATCCATCCATTAATGATAACATCTCATGCCCAGCTGTTAGGTCAACAATCATATCAATATTTGGCAAAGGGAAGTCATCTTTAGGACAAGCTTTATTTAGATCTCGAAAATCAATACAAATCCTGATGGACTTGTCTGGTTTTGAAACTGGGACAATATTTGAAATCCACTCAGCATAATCAATAGCCCGAATGAATCCAACATCTAGGAGCTTTTTCAATTCTGCTTTCACCATTAGAGCAATGTGAGGATGCATTTTGTGGAGCTTCTACTTAATTGGTTTTACACCTGGTTTGATAGATAAATGATGCATAATGAGATTGGGGTCCAAACCAGGCATATTAGCGTAGGACCAAGCAAAGTTGATTTGTCGTTCTCTAAAGAATTTTGCAAAAGCTTCTTTCTCTGATTCTATCAAGGATGCTGCTACCTTGAGGATGCGTGGAGACTCCTCTGTTCCAATATTAAGTGGTACTGTCGGTTCTATAAGAATGGCAGATTGCTCTCAATCTAGATAGTTTGGAAGAGTGTCAATCCTTCCATCGTCAGGCGCCTCAGAGAGGTTTTCACCATCAGATGCATCTTTTCTTTTTACTATTTTTGGATCTAATACTGCCACTAAGTGGTTTTCACCATTAGATCTGCTGATTATTTTTATATTTTTATGATTGAAAGGATTGGCAATCTCTCCAAAATAGGCCATGTCATTGAGTTCTATTGGAAATCCTGACTTGTGATCCCCTGGTGGTAAATGATCCCTGATACCAAGATAGTCAATGATTGCATCATCATTATGGAAGACATCAAGTTCTGGGTGATCGGGAGAATCCCAATCAATAAGGTCAGGACGGTGAAGGGGCATTGGATCACTTGGGTTGGTTTCAAAAGTAGAGATGGTATTGATGGAAAAGTTGTCAAGGTTTATGATAGTATCAGTGAGGTCTATTTCCATACTCTCATCTGAATTATCTGTCACAAGATAATGGTCACTTCGCTCACGAGCAACACGAGTAGTATTACATGGGACCAATCCTAGTGAGTCACTCATTGAACTCTCACCCTCATGGTAATTGTTACTATATTGATGGACAACATCGACTCCTATGTCTTCAGTACCATCAGATAAGGAATCCCATTCATAATCATTAGAATCAGAATCATCATTATCCTCAAGTCTATCAATGATTCTTTGAGCTATCCTTTGTTTTTCTGGATCTACATACATGCCATGCTTTCTAAATTGTAAGGCAGGAGCTTTAGATGTCTCATGAAAAGGTAGCATTTTTGCTTTTCCTTTTGTTTCTTGTGATCCTTCTCCCTTATATCCTAATCTTGTAGTGTCTCATTGATAATTAGGATTTTGCAAAATTGGATTTATAACACCTTCTCTTTGTAACCCTAGAGGTCCAGCACCTTGATATCCCATCTTTTGTAGCAAAGTATACCCTTTTCCATAGACATCAGGTGATATATAATCATGTTTAATATCATCTTCAATTTGATGTGTCTTAAGCCAATAATTTGCATTACGCTCAGCTGCCTCTTTGGATATTGTGCCCCAACTTATAAATGTGTTATAAACAAGTGTGGAAGGGGGTTCTGATTGTTGTTTAGTGATCAAAGACCTACCATATGATTTAGGAGATAAAGGTAACTC
Source organism: Chamaecyparis obtusa (assembly GCA_027943335.1). NCBI lineage: Eukaryota > Viridiplantae > Streptophyta > Pinopsida > Cupressales > Cupressaceae > Chamaecyparis > Chamaecyparis obtusa. The sequence goes on along the minus strand of BSBK01007436.1, from coordinate 853,951 downwards.
AGTGATGCAAAGAGCTTGACCTAAAGTATATTCTCCCATACTTCTCTCTTTGATATCTATCTTGATCCCATCTGATTTAGAAGTTGATGCTATATTACTAGGGTCACCACGTGTAGTTGTAGAAGATCCAATTTTATTATTGGGAACCAAAGAATCAGAAATCTATACATTGCTACAATATTGAAAAGGATTGGAATCTCCTTTGATAGTGATCTCCTGACCATTGTGAGGAAATTTTATACATTGATGATAAGTTGATGGCACAGCTTGCATGGAATGAATCCATGGTCTTCCCAAAAGAATATTATAAGCAAGATCCATGTCCAGGACTTGACAAGAGACATCTTTGACAATAGGACCGATTCTAATTGGAAGAACAACGGACCCCTTGGATGATTGCTCTTCCTCATCATAGGCTTTTATTGTGATTTTCTTTTTTGGATCAATGACATTTTCAGAAAATCCCAATGCAAGGACCAACTTTAACGTGCAAATATTCAAGCCAGCTCCCCCATCTATTAATACTCTTTTAATCTTGTGATTCTGGACAAGGACTTCGATATGTAAAGGAGCATTATGAGATTGGATAATGGCTAAATCATCATTTTTAGTAAAGGACAAATAGTGTGGGGTTGTTAAATGGCCTACCATAGCTTGAAATTGATCAGGATCTAGAGTTGTTGGAACCTGGGTCTCTAAGAGAGCTTTTTCAAGGATAGCTTTGTGAGATGGAGAAAGACGCAAAAGCTCTAAGATGGATATCTGGGCTGGTGTCTTTTTGAGTTGTTCCAAAAGATTGTACTGGTTGGAAGTATTGGGTATGGACTTTGGAACATAAATGGACTTGTTGTGAGTAGTATTTGGTTTAGACTGGACTCCTTGGAGAGTAACCTTGGCTTGAGCATGAGTAGTAGCATGGATTGGTTGACTCTCTGATTTTCCCTTTATGGTAATAACATTGGCATAATATGTAGAAGGATGATGGTCAGAAATGTTACCAACATATCTATAGGGTGTGTTATTATAATTGGCTTGGTTATCACCCTTATTGTTGGAAGAACCTCCCTTTTCATGCTCAGGAAGTGGATCTTTGAATGCCCAATGTGATTCATTCGAGGCATGTCCGTCAACACTAATTTCACCGCTTTCGATTAAGTCTTGGATCACATTTTTAAGTCTTTGACACTCACTAGTTATATGTCCTTTTCCTCTGTGAAATTCACAATAATCATTTCCATTCCACCAAGAAGGCTTCACTCTAGGTTCATAATCTTTCGGTTCAGGAAGCGTGATGAGTTTCTTGGTGATTAACTTCTGTAATGCTGATTCGAGAGATTCCCCTAAAGGAGTAAAGTTTCTTTGAGGTGAGATAGAAGGCAATCTTGGTTTAGGTGAATCTTTGGTGGTATTTTGACTTGCCGACTGATTGTTGTATGTAGCTTGAGTAGTGTTAGTCATACTTGTGAGATTTAGAAGAGGTTTTGTCGGTTGGACATTACAATTATCAACAATTCCGTCATTGACAATGTTTTTGTTTTTATTCCAATATTTCAATTTGTCATTGTTGGAATTGGAGTTATAAGTGTTGGAATTGGAATTTGAGGATCCAACATTGTCTTTGGAATAAAGTTTTATCTCACCTTTTCGGACCATGGCTTCCTCAATCTTGATACCATTTTCTATGAGCTTATTGAAATTTGGTGGACATTGCAATTGTAACCTATAACTCATTTCTGGTGTAAGGTTATGCACAAAAATATCCATCTTTTCTTGTTCAAGAATCGTTTGTGGATATTTAGAAAATAATTGATGCCATCTTTGCAAAAAAGTAAGGAAAGGTTCTCCATTCTTTTGATGTGCATTGCAAAGATCAAGCATAGTGACCTCATGTTTGATGTTATATGAATAATGAGTCACAAATTTGTCAAGAAGCTCATTGAAAGATTTGATGCCTGGGGGAAGTTTGGAGAACCATTCCATGGCTTGTCCTCCTAAACTTCGCAAAAATAGTCGCATAAGATAAGTGTCATTGTGAGCGACTTCAATACAAGCAGCACAAAACTCACGAATATGGTCTTGTGGATCCAAATTCCCTTTGTATTTGTCAAATTTTGGTACCTCAAAATGAGGAGGGAATGGAATCATTGCTAAATTCTTATCAAAATGATAAGGACATATATCATCCAAAGAATACTTCTTAGTTGATGATCCAGTTTGAATATCATGAATTTGTTGTTGAAGCATTTGGATTTGTTGTAGGACGGGATCCAAAGATAATGTGTTTCCTTGCGAGTTTTGGGAAACATTACACTGTTGAGTATGTTGAGGATCATTGGATTGCTGATTATTTTGAAAAACATTATGTTGTTGATCACTATGGGATGCATTGGATTGTTGATTGATTTGAGAAGCATTGGATTGTTGATTGATTTCCTTTGCTCCATGAGGATCTTGAGAACCTTTGAGGATATCTTGATTTTGTGTAGGAGGTGGTTCTCTAAGATTGGTAACATCAAAATCACTTGGTAACTTAGCTCCTTGTTGAGCAAGCATGAGGAAATACATCTCTTTATCCAAGCCTATAAGTCATTCCATGACTTGTAAAAATTTAGGATCTTGTGCAGCATCCCTAAGTTCCTCATCAGTAGGTTCGTCATCAAATGTGAGAGGATTAGTTTTATTAGGAGGCTATTTGGGCCAAGGATTCTCATCATTGCTATTATTGCCTTCCATTTTGTCTAGGGATTCTGGATTAATAGGTTGTTTGAGTTTCTGAGATCGAGTTTGAACCATAAAATAGATGAAATTGATTGCGGAAAAGAAAGATTCTTGATAAAAAGATATGGAGAATGATTGGTAGAAAAGATATGATAAGTATTGAAAATTGGGGTCAAGAAACAATAATCTAAGTAAGCTTGATGGTTAAGGATGATATATCCTGATATGACAAGCTCACCAAGATCAAAGTCTGATAGATAAGGTAAATCTTCAACACCACACTGAAAATTTTAAGATTGGAAGAAAGTGATTTGTTGACTCTTGAGGAAGGAATGATGATGAAAAGTGATGAAAGTGGTCAAATTAGAAATCAGAGGTCTATGTAACGTAACTATTTTTCCAGAATCTTGCTGAAGACAAAAATGGGTATTTGAAAAAGTGATTTTGAAAATCCAAAAGCCTGTGAAAATGCTCTTTGTTGTAAATGCGCAGCAACAAATGTGTGTAATATATGCGTAGTAAAATGAAACAAATGCGCAACAAATTTTGATAGATGCGCACTGATAAATTCAAATGCGCAGTAACTTGAATCGTATGGGCAGAAATTTTTGATGATTTTGCTGTTTTGATGATAGGGATTTTTTGTTTTTTTTGTTTTAGTTTTTTTGATATTTTCTGGTTTTTGGCAAAGTAAAAATGCATAAACATAAACACGCAAGACAAAGATGACTTTGATCTAATTTAATCTAGTATGAATGCACAAACATGCTTAAGAATAGGACATGTGTGGGTGAGGATAAATATTTATTTGTCTTAGCCTCTAGAAATGCAGCTTGTCTCCATTGTCCTCCTAGCTTTGATTTCTTGAAGATGTTGAGCTCTCAGATTTCCAAATGAAGCTCTTTCCCAAGATGATCCCAAAGTGTGGAGATTGAATGAAATGAGTGCACAATTAAAACTTGATTATGCAAATATGGTGGATGAAATGCAAATGATGGGATGATAATATGGATGCTTGGATGCTTGATTGCTTGGATGCTTGAATGCTTGTTCTCAAAAATACCTATTAGCTTTCAAATGGAAAATGAGGCTCCTTTTATAGAGTTTTTGGAGGATCTAGGCCTAGGTGGCAAAATCCTACGGTTGAGAATGAATGGTGGAAGATCCTAGGGCTAGAATTGACTTGGTTGAAGGAGTTGAGAGAAAGGGGGATGTAGTTGGAATGTGAGAGAAAGAATAGGGATGATGTTCCTCTCACATAAAAAAATTGAGGCGTCAAATAAAACAATTGTTAAAATCCTACAAAAGACTACCAATGACGTTGGTCATGATTGGCATCTTCAACTTAATCCTGCCTTATGGGCTTACCGCACCTCCATCCGTACTCCTACTGGAGCCACTCCATACTCCCTTGTTTATGGATCTGAAGCAGTCTCGCCCCTCGAGGTCGAGTTGCCTTCACTTCGTGTTACTCTTAAAGATTTAATTCCTGATGAAGAGTATAGATTTGCACGCTTGACTGAATTGGAACTCCTAGATGAACGCCGTCAGCGCGCCTATGATCATTTGAAAGTTTATTAGCAGCGTCTGTCCTGTCAGTACAACAGCAAGGTAAAGATCAGAGACTTTCAGTTGGGTGACTTAGTTCTTCGAGAAAATCCAAAGAATCAACAACATCGTGAAAAGAAGGGTAAGTTCGAACCTAATTGGTTAGGACCTTTTGTGATCATAACAGTCTATGGTTCTGGAGCTTATCAGTTATCTACACTTGAAGGGGATCCCTTGGATGAGCCTCTTAATAGTATCCATCTCAAGAAGTTTTATCCTTGAAATCCCAATGCAAGGGGCATGTATATAGGCTGTATATATATTCTGTAAATGAAAAATAATAAGACAAAAATACAAAAAAAATAAAATTAGGATATAGAATTAGACTATAGTGAATTTATTAAATAAATTGAATAATTTACTTAATAAATAGAGGAAACAAATATTAATTAAATAATAAATATTTAATTAATATATCAAGTCAATAATAATTAAATAATAAATATTTAATTAATTAATGAAGCCATTTTTAGGTGTATACATTTTGCCCCTCTTTGAAATAATGTGCTGGTCACATTGTTTCAAAGAAAAATCAAGCATTTTTGCCCCTGCCCCATACAATGGATATAGAAGACTTAGCTGTATACTTTTTTTTGTAAAAATATATTTTTTTGTTTTAGTTTTTCTGATATTTTCTGGTTTTTGGCAAAGTAAAAATGCATAAACACACACACGCAAGACAAAGATGACTTTGATCTAATTTAATCTAGTATGAATGCACAAACACGCTTACAATCCTAAGGTTGGCAAGGACGATATCTGCTGAATCCCCACTAGGATAATAAAATCCAGCCATGCAAATCCATAGCGGACAGCTTAGGAACTTGGAGGCACGGGCTCCTCCTTACAATGCACTCACTTCTCAGGCACACCAAGTTCTGAATTCAATGGGTCATTACTTCCCAAAGAACTGTTATCTCTACTATGAACCGTGAGTAATGTGGGGTGTCTTCACGAGCTTGGGTGACTCCTTGAGCCAGCAGATAGAAGGTTTTTGGCCACTAAACAAAAGTTGTTAATAAGGACATCCGTTCAAGTGGTTGTGATCAAGTCATTTTCCCAATTAAGGGGGCTCTCCCAATCCTTTCAAAGCAAGGCTTTCACCTCTACTAAGTAGGACTTTAACGCACCACTGGGGTACTGGAGGAGATTTTGGTTGCCACAATGAATTCACACCTGTCTAATGTGAGACTAATCACACTAGCATTTTTTATATACCGGTTTGGAAGGGCTTGGCTTTAGCCTGTTACCGGTTGGGTCGTTCCTTGGGGTGAGTACCTCTTTTCCCACCAAAGACCGCCCTCTAAAAATTATAACAATTTCTCTTACACCCAAGATCCACGAATGGCGAGGGGAGAGGATACGTTGTTATAATTTTGGGATTACAATTATGCTATTAAGCAAAACACAACAGACATGTGAATCTATGCTAAAGAAAACACACAAAGAAAAAACATGTCGTATTTTAAGCCCAAACGAGATTATAGTCTATTTTGCAAACCCCTTGGCAATCTGCAAATCAAATTGTTAGAAAAATGTTTTTAGCAATGGGATCTTCAAAAATTACGTCCTGCAAAACAACCTAAAAAAAACTACCAGAATGAATAGACACTCGTCAAAATGTTAGCTAAAAACAAATCTAATAGAAAATTGAATCTTTCTACAGAAACTGATAAATGTGCAGAACCGTGTGATATATGCGCAGTAAGTATGGATGTATGCGCAGGAATGATGTATGCGCGAGATAGTTTAATGAATGCGCAGCCTGGTGGAATGTATGCGCAGTTACTATGGATGCGTAATGAAAATGAATAAATGCGCAGGAACAGTGGACAAATGTGCAGCAATTATAACAAAGAGGAAAACAAATGAAAATTTTATGCCAGAGAATGGATGCGCAGCGAAAATGAACAGATGCGCAGGAATCGTGGACGAATGCGCAAAAAGAACCTGTAGAAAAACCTGCACACTAAAAACTAAAAACTGAAAGTGAAAAGCCTGGATGGGCCCTCCTTCTAGCACCAAAAATGTATGCAAATTAGTTGGATACTATTCTAAATGATGAATTAACTAATAAAATGGTTAATAAATCTATCTAATAAGCAAACTACAATAAAGAATGCAATAACAAATGAAACCAAATTAACAATTTACCTTCACCTAGAAATGCAGCTTGTCTCCATTGTCCTCCTAGCTTTGATTTCTTAAAGATGTTGAGCTCTCAAATTTCCAAATGAAGCTCTTTCCCAAGATGATCCCAAAGTGTGGAGATTGAATGAAATGAGTGCACAATTAAAACTTGATTATGCAAATATGGTGGATGAAATGCAAATGATGGGATGATAATATGGATGCTTGGATGCTTGATTGCTTGGATGCTTGAATGCTTGTTCTCAAAAATACCTATTAGCTTTCAAATGGAAAATGAGGCTCCTTTTATAGATTTTTTGGAGGATCTAGGCCTAGGTGGTAGAATCCTACGGTTGAGAATGAATGGTGGAAGATCCTAGGGCTAGAATTGACTTGGTTGAAGGAGTTGAGAGAAAGGGGGATGTAGTTGGAATGTGAGAGAAAGAATAGGGATGATGTTCCTCTCACATTGACATGGAGGAGAAGAAGGTGGAAGGGAAAGACACATGTCAAGTGTCTCACAAAGACCAGAGAGAGAAAGAGGGAGAGACCTTTTCCTCATGAGGACTCTTTGCACAAGTGTCCTATGAGTCACCCTTGACCCTTAGAGGTGGCTTGAGATGCCCCTTAGGAATAGGGAATGTCTCTTGACTTGGTTGTTGAGAGGACAAGTGGTCATGAGACCAAGTCCTATGAGGCCACATAGCCCTTAAGAATAGGACATGTGTGGGTGAGGATAAATATGAATAAATAATTAATAATAATTATTTATCTTAGCCAAGGTGATGTGTCAGGTGACTAGGTGGATGAAGTGGACTAGGGGATTTAGTCATATTTAGGTGATTGTGTATTTAATTAAATCACTTTAATAGACTTTTTTTAGAAGACTTAGGATATAGAATTAGACTATAGTGAATTTATTAAATAAATTGAATAATTTACTTAATAAATAGAGGAAACAAATATTAATTAAATAATAAATATTTTATTAATATATCAAGTCAATAATAATTAAATAATAAATATTTAATTAATTAATGAAGCCATTTTTAGGTGTATACAGAGCTAACATGTAGTGTCTCAGTTTTTGTGATGCAAAGAACACAGCTAGACAAGCTTTCTCAATCATTGAATAGTTCTTCTCATATGCAACCAATGTTCTACTGATATAGTATATAGCTCTTTCCTTTTTGTTCTCATCATGTTGTGCTAGCAATGCCCCCAGTGATGTATCTGTAGTGGAGACATATAAGATCAATGGCTTCCCATGAATAAGAGGCATCAAAATAGGAGGGTTTGATAGATACTTCTTGATATGATTAAAGTTGTTCTCACATTCTTCATTCCATGCAAAGGTCACACCTTTATGTAATGTTTTTGTAAAAGGTTGTGATATATCTACTAGCTATGATATGAATCTTTTGATAGATTGTACTCTCCCTTGTAAGGTTCTCATTTGACTAATATTCTTGGGAGGTTGCATCTCTATTATAGCCTTGACTTTAGCAGGATCAACTTCAATGCCCTTCTTTGAAACTATGTATCCTAAGAGCTTTCTAGAAGTGACACCAAAAGCACACTTCTTAGGATTTAGTCGGAGACTAAACTTTTCCATTCTGTCTAGGATCATGCTCAAGTCTTTTAGATGTTCAGTTCTAATCATAGATTTTGCTAAAGTATCATCAACATAATCTTCCATAGTTCGATGCATCATGTCATGGAAAATAGATGTCATTTCTCTTTGATATGTAGCACCAACATTTTTAAGCCCAAATGGCAAGCCATTCCAACAAAAGGTACCCCATGTACATGTGAAAGCAGTTTTCTCTTGATCCTCTGGAGAAATTTTTATTTGGCTATATCTAGAGAAACCATCCATTAAGGAATACATCTCAAAACCCACAGTCATGTCCACTATCATATCAATGTTAGGTAGTGGAAAATCATCCTTAGGGCACGCTCTATTCACATCTCTAAAGTCTGTGCACACTCTGATTGAACCATCCAGTTTAGAAATAGGTACAATATTAGAGATCCATTCAGCATAGTCTATAACACGGATGAACCCGACTTTTAGTAGCTTCTCTAATTCAACTTTTACCAAGAGTGCAACATGAGGATGCATCTTTCTCAATTTTTGCTTGACAGGTTTTATATTAGGAGCTATAGATAAATGGTGCATGATAAGATTAGGATCTAACCTTGGCATATCTGGATTTTTTCCATGCAAAGTTGATCTTTTTCTCTATTAGGAATGTAGTAAAATTTTTCTTCTCTTCTTCTGATAATGATTGTGCTACATGTACCAATTATGGTTCCTCTGTTGTACCCAAATTGATAGATTGAGTGGGCTCAATTAAAACTAGAGATCTGTCATGTAAATGACTCGGAAGGACATCAAATATCTCATCCTTAGGCACCTCAGAGAGGTTTTCACCTTTGGATACGTCTTTTATTTTTACTTTTGTAGGTTCTGAGATTGCCACAAAGTGGTTTTCACCCTCAAAACTCTTTTTCTTTTTCTTTTTATTCTTATTTTTTTGACTAAGATAATTGATGTCCGACTTTGTCATGCTAACGCTCGGTTCATTGATGGAAGTACTCATAGGCTCAACTGTATTGAGGTAGCAAGCAAGGGCATAGTCATTTGGGAAGGTATAAATACCATGGCTCGGATTTGTGGAAGTTTGATCAATAAGTTCTAAATATTGGATAGTCAAAGTGGGTAAAGATTGGGAGATAGTGTTTACAAATATGGATCTGTCATCATTGGTCCTAACCCGATGCTCGAGTTCAAAGGTGATATTACAACTTAAGACATTCGATTTGTGAATAGGCTCAATGTCATTGTGGGAGTCCAATTCAGCCATAGGTGGATCAGACTCGATAGGTTCATCATTTCGCTCTAGACTTACATTGGGTTGAGGTGCATATTGGTGAATAACATCAACATGTTTCTCGATGATAAGCTCATCTGGTCTGGTATGACTCCCCATTCATAGTCATTAGATTCATCTTCTGATTCAGGATCTCTACGAAATCTTAGAACATGAGTAAAGTCAGGGTGAATACCCCAAGAAGGGTTACCCTCAGTTTCTGATTTGAATTCATACTCATGGGAATCAGTTTCAAAATAACTACCACCTTCTTCTTGATCCTCTTGATTAGTTTCAAGATTAGCTGGTTCTTATGTTGCAACTATCTCTTGTTCGATAGTAGGTTCTTGTGTTTCTACTACGTTGATTCTTCTGATTGGATCATCTTCTGCCTCAAGAAGGTCTTTGATTTCTTGAGGAAAACATTCATAGGGGATGAGCTCTGAGTTGTCTGAATCACTATCTGAGGATTTCATTTCATCCTTCTTGAGAAGGGGTTCTCCTAGTGCAATTTGTTGTATGACATGAGAACAATTACCTTTGAGGTGAAAGGGTTTCTTTTTAAATCCTAAGCCAACTTTGTCTTTATTTGCTCTACCAGTATGTGGGAGAGGTGCCTCGAGACCTTTTCCTCTGATTCCTAGAGGTCCTTGACCTGGATATCCCATCTTAGCTATCAATTTATTTCCTGGACTGTATGACTTAGAAGGGATCTGTGGTGCTGTAGAGTTGCTAGTTTGAACATTGTGGGATTCAGGTTCATCTTTGTATAGCCATGACAACACAACTTCATCCTCTTCAAACTCTATCTTGGATACTTGTTCTGCCACAAAATTCTTTTTATATGCTTCAAGAGGTTCCTTAGGTTCGAGCTTGGACTATTTCAAAGATTGTCCATAAGATTTAGGTGAGATAGGGAGAGATGTCAAAGATAAGACTGGCTCTATAATATATTCTCCCATCCCATTTTCTTTGATATTGACCTCTTTAGCAATGTCTTCCATTTTGGATGTTGAAGCAACATTTAGTTGTTCAGTAGAAGATTCTCTGTTATTGGGAACAAGCTTATCAACACTTTCCTTCAATGTATTGCAAGTTGTATTCAGATCTGTGGGGATAGTAACCTCTACTCCTTCATAAGGAAAGTTCAAACATTGATGGTATGTAGAAGGAATAGCTTGCATTTCATGTATCCATGGTCTCCCTAGAAGAATGTTGTAAGCCAAAGGTAGATCAAGAACTTGACATATAGTATCTCTGATAACTGGACCTGCTCTGATAGGTAAGACAATGGTGCCTTTAGAAGATCTTTCTTGTTCATCATAGGCTTTGATATTTATTTTCTTTCTAAAATCAATAGCCAATTCTGAAAATCCCAATTGTATGATCAAGCTATAAGAACAAATGTTTAGGCCAGTGCCCCCATCTATCAACACACATTTGACTCTATGGTTCTGGATCAAGACTTCTATATGCAAAGGCTGATTATGTGGGTGACTCAAGGAGTTGTCATCTTCCTCTGAAAAGGAGATATATTGCGGAGATGTAAGATGTCCAACCATAGTCTGGAACCTGTCTAAATCAAGGTCATCAGGAACATTGGAACCGAGCAAAGCTTTGTCTAGTATGGCTTTGTGAGTTGGGGATATTTGAAGCAACTCAAACATAGAGATTTTGGCATTAGTGTGCTAGAGTTTTTGAACAATGCTATAAGATGTAGGCCTTGTATCCTTTGGATTGGAAGATTTGGAAGCAGACTTATGTTTGGAAGAAGATGAAAGATTGAAGGGTATCTTAGGGACATTAGATGAATCTGGGATTTGTCCTTTCAGATGTGCTTGAGCTTGTGATCAAGTGACTGCATTAGCTGAGGAATGATCTCTTTCTCTTCATACAATTGTGATGACATTACAACTTTCAAAGAGACATGGTTCAACCATATTGATGACATCATTATTTCTAGGGTAGGCATAATTGACTTTTGCCCCCATATTAGGCTGAGAAGTTGAAACTCCTTGACCATGTTGTGGAAATGGTTTTGTAAATGCCATATGATCATTATTGCTCTTAGGATTGTCAACTGTGATGTTTCCACTATCGATCAGATCTTGAATGGTGTGTTTCAACCGTAAGCAGTTATTAGTTTTGTGACCTTTACCTTGATGGAAATCATAGAATTCATTTTCTTTCCACCAATGTGGCTTAGGGTCTAGTTAGATTGTCAGATTTCTCGTAAAGAGATGATGTTATTAGCCAATAGAGTTCTCATAGCTGATTCTAAAGATTCTCCAAGAGGAGTGAACTTTCGCTTTTTATCCCAAGATTTGTATTTTGGCTTCTTTTGGAATAGTTTAGATGACTTTTGTTCTGAAGCTTTAATGGCGTGGGAACCGAGAGTTAGGTTGTAGGCTGGTGCCTTTGATGGGGCACGGATAGTGTCAATAATTCCATCTGTGACGATGCCTTTGTTCTTGTTCCAATTTTTGTTCTTATCTTTAGAACTAGATCCAGATTCATATTTGTCCTTTTGAAGCGTGATATCTCCTTTCTTGACAAGTACTTTCCCAATCTTGATTCCATTATCTACCATTTTGTCAAAAGATGTATGATCTTGCATTTGTAATGGGTAGTTGATCTCTGGGACAAGGTTATTGATAAAGATTTCAAGTTTCTCCATTTCAGGAATTGGTCTAGCATATAGAGAGAACTTCTTTCGCCACCTCTTGAGGAATGTTAGGAATGGTTCTCTTGGATATTGCTTGAGGTTACAGATATCGATCATGGTGACCGGGTGTTGAATATTGTAGGAGTATTGTTGATAAAATAGTTTAATCAACTCCTCAAAAGTTTTAATCATAGGAGGCAATCTAGAAAACCAATGAATGGATGCTCTGCCTAGAGATCTAGGAAAGAGGCGCATCAGATAGGTTAGTTCATGCATGAACTCCATGGATTGTGTATAGAACTCTCTGACATGATGTCGAGGATCAGAGTGTCCATCATATTTATCATACTTCAGCATCTCCACTCTTTTTGGAAATGGTGGCATGTACAAGTCTTTGTCAAATGGAAAAGGACATAGAGCCTCCATGGAGAACTCCTTGGGTTCCTTCTCTTTTTCGAGTTTATTCAGTTTGACTTGTAAAGCATGCATCTATTTCATCATGGCTATTATCAAAGTTTCTTCCTCATGTGTGATGATATCTTCAACATTAAAATTAGGAGGAAGTTTAGCTCCTTGATGAGCTAACTCCAAAAAGTATGTTTCTCTATTTTCTTTCAAGAAATGCCTCATCATTTTCTTGAATTCATCATCATTTTGGTATCGGGCAATTTCTTCAGGTGTGGGTTCCTGATTTGCACCATGTTGGGAATGAGCTCCTTGAGAGCCGTGATTCATCCCTTCCTGAGACATGGTAGGAGTTCTGGGACTCCCTGAGATAGATCAAGGAGGAGTTTGTTGAGTACCCCCATGAGTTGATGAAGGAGGAATGTAACCAGTTTTCAATCGAAGGTTGCCAGCACCGTCATCTTTGTAAAGACCAGAATCATGGAGTTGCTCAAAAGTTGGACCTATGTGAGTCAAAGGTAAAGTATGAGATATTTCCCTAGATTTCTTGTGAGAGGAAGCTCTAGTTTCCACCATTAACCTTGGGTCAAGCAAAAGAATAAGATGAAGACAACTAAAGAATGAATTGAATCAAGATGATCAGATGACGTAACCTTGTCAAGGTTTGATTGATTGAAGTATAGATATGACTTAAATGAGGGATACTATGCCTTGGATGTATGGGTAGATGCCCAAAAGATAGCAGACAAGATATCACAACACTTAGTCAGTTTGATGATTGATTGAAGATTGATAGTTATGACAAGGTTTTGACACAAGATGATAAAGACTCAAATCGATTAAACAAAAGGCTAAATCGGATTCAAAAGGCCACTTTAGGAAAATGATTGGATTCTCAGTAGCTACTGCTCTGTTCCTGACACAATGATTTGTTCAACGGATTCCAAAAATAGGCTGAAAAAGCTCAATATCTGGCAATTCTGACAATTTTTTGACAACTTTTCAAAATTTCCCAAACGACACTTTGCGGACTTGTATGATAGTGGGTATGCTATGAAATGACAGTTGAAAAGCTCATATGATAGTTGCAAAAACTCACATGACAGTTGCTAGTAGGATTTGACTTTTTGAATTTGATTGGCAGAAAGACTCATAAGACACTGGGTTCTTTACCATACGACAGTTGGGTAGTAATGAAATGACATTTGATAAAAACTCGTATGACTTTTTGACCTCCTGAGATGACTTTTGACTCCAGAAAGGAATTTCACTTCAAATTCTACAAATTTAGGGTTTTCAGTTTTGGATTGTTTGCAAATGGTACTATCTAGATTTGAAGAGTAGACCAAATTTGTTCATTTTTAGTAACCAAATAGATAAACAAGCACACAAAACAGCAAGCAAGTGATTTCAAGCACGTCTGAAAATAATGAACAAGGGAAAAAGCAACCTTGCACATGAACAATCAAGTGACTGAATTGTGCTAATCTCTGAGAGTGCTAATTATGTATGTTCAAAAAAGTTTTACAATAACTCACATATTCCTGAAAATGAAAATTTGGCCTCACTATGGTTTTTAGTAATGGTCTGACTCTACAACTTTTATGATCCAAGAGGGTGAACTCCAATCTAGGCGCACCGGGGTTTTGACACAGTCTGAGAACTTAATCTTCAGGATCTGCTAGGGAGATCTGACAGCCCAACAAGAGACCACGCCTATGGAGATTTCTTCCAACAGGACATTTATATAGCAGTTGTCACTACCACGATGAAAATGGCTATTACCGCTTGAGGTTCCATCAACGTGGTTGACCTAATTAAGGGAATGTCCACTACGGTTAACCCTCTCTAAAGGTGACTCACAAAATATACAACATGGAGACTGGTTCCAGATTCAAGGATTTGGGTTTCTGGTACTATCCAAAAAGGAAGTAGAGCATAATCCCCTAGCCTTTTCACTTTTAACCCAAACAAAGCAGACAGATTAATCCGACACGCTAAGACCAAGATTATCTCACAAAGATCTATGATGTCAACCCCTTATGATCTATCAACCTCTCCGGAGAGAGAATGCCTCGATCAAAAGTTGAAGACACACAGATCTAGTGGAACGTGAGACTCCCTCAATATCCTCCCTACCTATAAGGGTTCCTTCATTGAGAAGAGTTTCGCTAGAAACTCACTCTCTCAAGAGCCATGAATAGTGTTCATAGGGCCTAATTACTATGTGTAACAAAGATGCTGAAAGCAAACTATGTTCATTTTTATAGCCCAAATGAAGTCTATGATAGGAAAGCAATAAAAGTCACTCAAGCTAGACACATGAGATGTTTGTTTTAGATCCAAAATCGAAGTCTTATCAGCTAAGAAGATTACCTGAATTCCTCACAATGCACTTAGTAGGTTTTTACCTATTTTTAGCAATTCTTGCACTTTTTCCAATCAAAACCAACAGGAGTCAATAAAAAATAGAGAATTTTAATTGTTAAGATTAGTCATTAGTCAAAATCTGAAAACCAGATCTAAAAAACTGCCCTGAAAAATGAAACGACAATGAAAACCTGGTGCCAAAACTCATACGACAATGGGTCTACTTCCAGACGACAGTCCAGAAACTCGTATGACACTGGGTGTATGATGATACGACAGTTGAACTTCCAAATGATAGTGTGTACAATTTGGCACGATTCTTGATCCAATAGACTGTCGTACGATAGTGGGTATAGTCTGAGATGACTTTTGTCAGAAACTTGTACGAAAATTGTACGAAGAGAATTTAAAAATCATAGTTTTGGCTTAGAAATTGAGAAGAAAAGACAAAAATTGATGGAATTGAATTGGAAACCCATATCAGGGCCCCACGGTGGGTGCCAGAAATGTGTGTGTGAATTTTGTACCTGTTCTGTAGACACAACACTTTAGTAAAACATTAGAGGTTAGCAAAAAATGAAAGCTGCAATGAATTGAAAGCTAAACTAACCAGGTGATTTATTGCCTTCTAATAGGTGCGAGTATGATGTTCTCAGATTGTATCAAGATCAGTGACCTTGATGACACCTAAATGAAGGATTTGAATGAAAAAGATGGATATGGAATGAATGCAATTAATCTATCTTTTTTTTTGGTTTTTTTGGGCAATTATGATGAAAACTGATATGAATCTAGAATCTAAGATGAAATTGATATGCAATGAATTGATCTAAGATGAATTCTAAATTATATGCAATACTCAAAAACAAGAATGATCTCACAATAGCTTGGATTCACAAAGATGATTCTTCAATCTCCAATTTGACAACGTGAGGATGCAAAAATATGAGATGATTTGAGATGAGCTGAAGCCTTAATTTATAGAAATCCAGGGCTTTGGAGGTGCATGAATAAAATCCATAAATCACTCAAATAACTCAGGTTGATTTTTGAGTTATTTTTAAATAAAGGATATTTAACTCACAAAAACATGCAAAAGCAGAGTTTAACTCAAAATAGAGTTTAGCTTTAATTGATAATTGATAGTTGTCTGCTTTTCTGATTGTGCATGTTTTATTTATGAATTAATTTAATAATAAAGTGATTTATTTCTACTTAACTGATTTTGAAAAATAAAACAATTGATTTATGGGTTAATCAATTATTTTAATCAAACTTTATTCAAATCTTTTTGAGTTATTTTTAAATAAAGGATATTTAACTCACAAAAACATGCAAAAGTAGAGTTTAACTCAAAATAGAGTTTAGCTTTAATTGATAATTGATAGTTGTCTTCTTTTCTGATTGTGCATGTTTTATTTATGAATTAATTTAATAATAAAGTGATTTATTTCCACTTAACTGATTTTGAAAAATAAAACAATTGATTTATGGGTTAATCAATTATTTTAATCAAACTTTATTCAAAAACAATATCATCAAAAATTAACAACTTGCTTTAATTAATTAAATAAGAATTTAATCAATTATTCATAGGATTTTGGATTTATTGTCAAAATTAAATAATACAATTTAGGAATAAATATAATTAACTTCAATTAAATAATTAAGTGGCAGTATTAAATCTAATTAATTAAATATTTAGAATATTCAATTAATCAAACTTTAGGATAAATAGGATTTATCGCCAAATAATCATTAAATTAAAGATAATTAATATAAATAGGAATATTGCTAGGAATATTCCCTGATGCAGAATTTAGGATAATCAATTAGGATTCGATGATGTTCAGATGTGCCTTATGGTTAGGACTTCGATGTCGATTTTGTTTGATTTGTTGATATAGGAGGTTAATGAACTTATAGCCCATTTTTGGGGTATTACAAGTCCAAGAAGAGTGGAATGTCAACCCTCTGTCAAATGTACTAGCATAATCACAATAAAAGATGTTATATCGACTCAATAGAAAGATTTCGACCAACTTGTCTAAATACCAAATCAAAGAGATTTCGACCAACTGTCAAATCCAAATAATGTAAGAATAAAATTAGATCAAATTTGAACTTCCCTTTCTAATGATAAATGTAAACATCAAAGTATAGAAATACCACCATGTCGAATTCTAAGAAGCGTAGTACTATAAAGAAAGTCCTTCTTGAAAGAAGCTTTAGAAACCTATTCACAAAATTCAGCAAGGGTGAGAATATTATGGGAGTGTGTTTCCACCCTACCACAAAGCAGTAATGCTTCCCCGGAATCCTTCCTGACATGAAGGATACCCAGCCCAACTAGGAGTAGTCTAACAAGTAAAAGTAACATGAAGTAATGGAATTTGTGCCTACTCTAAAACATACATGTGATAATAAATTTTTATAGAAATTGAACTCCTTAGTCAATAAATATCTCATAGAGGAAAGTTCATCAAGAATTCAACTCATAAATCATATGGGTACACAAGATGCTTATCAATAACAAATAGCCATTCTTGCTAATTTGACAACATTTGACAACATCTAATTCCATCTCAAACATATAGAAATAATAACATGACTATGTCATAGGCATGCAACACAAAAAGATGAAATCATGCAAGCATTAGCACAATCGAAACATTTCTTTAATTCAAATCACGCAGGGCATACTTCTTATATGCAAATTAAGTCATATTCTAAAAGAGTATTCATATGTCATAACAACACATACTAAAGCATCAAGTCATAGCCATCATATTTATTTCCAAAATGTCCAATAAGAAATATAATTAAAATCAATACTTGTAATAATCTCACTCTTTTACACACATAATACAACATATTGCAATGCTAACATATTATAACTAAAATTATCATTTCTATTGAACACATGACGAAACAACCATTTTGACTAATTGCAAGGTTTCTGAATTGTTGTTGTGATTAAGGGAACATAAATAGTGCAAAGTATGGTCCTAAAGACTCTCACTGGTAGATTACAAAGATGCAACTAATATGATTCTTAAAGCAACTCAAACCTACTACAAACCAATGTTGAACTAATCAAGTCTCTCATGGTGTGTTACGCAAGGTATTCAATAGTTGTGTTTGTATAAAACAAATATCAAATAAATAACGCCAAAATTATCGCCAATTGATGCTACAATCAACACAACAAAACATAATGCTCCAAACTAAGTAGTGTTCCCTAAAACTAACCGAAAGATACAAAGTTATGCCCAAAACAACATTCCAAAGTCTCCAGGGTGCATGATCCTATTACCATCTGCTACTAGATGACTACAAAAGAAAATTCCAAATGACACCCAAAGTAGTAAAATTTTCCAAGAATCTAAAAAAAATAATGCGGATAATACTTCAAACACACTTATTTTAGAAAAGGTGTAGAGCTTCACTAAGTCACACGGCAACCAATTTTGGTCTCAATCACAAAACATGTGTAAAATAGTTATCCATTAGGAGATTACCACAACTAGCATGATCATTCAACAACCGATTTCAAAACAAAACATCATTCGGTTTATATTTGAAAGATATTTACAAAAGAAAAGAGAATATAAAATCTTCATTTTGACATTTCAAAGACATTCACGATGTGGAGAAAAATACTCTTCCTAGATCATCATATCCATAGGAAACACATTGTATATAAGAAAAAGTTCAATATATTTGTGCATAATAATTTTGGTAAAATTTGAATTATACTGTTATTCAGAAATAGTACAGTGTAGCTATCAGAGAAAGTGAAAAAAAATGTGTCAAAATTAGCCCTTTGTTTCAAGAGCAATTCCGGGTAAAGATTATCCTAAAGATACATAATGACAAGGATTGTTTTACAAGTGCATACCCTGTTTAAGTCTTAAATTTTGGCCAATGATAGTGAACTTATTTGTCATGCTAGATATGGAAACTAACATCAAACAAATTATCTAGACCAGTGGAGCTTATTATGCAAGAGAAAAAGCCTCAAGAAAGAGGTCATTTTTTGGCACTAGGATGTTAAAATTCTTAATAACGTTCTTTTTTTTATCTGACAAAAACAAAACAAAATTGTGGAGAAACATGTAAAATAGTGACTAACATATGTAACTTAAGCATCCTACTAAACATATCAAAACTCAAAGCAATTACAACAGTATAACTGGTAAAGTTCTAATGTTGAAAACATTGTGTTTGGTCTTTGTATTATCTTCTAACGTTTATATTGGCTACTCATTGCTAAAGATTAAACTTAACAGAAATATCTTTTTTAAGAGAAGCACTTTGCTTTCAAATTTTAATGCCTCGAGACTTATTAACCTGGGACTAAATTTGCAGGTTGGAAGACATCTCAATCAAGCTTGTTTTCATGACCAGAAAACATCATGGAAGAACTTTGATTTGGGGAAAGAAACAGAGTGATAGTTGGAATAGTGGACTGTTACGTTCCAGCTGCAGGAGGTAACAGGCTCAAATTGATAACCTTGAGCTTTCATGGTATATTAAATAATAGATGAGGGAGCACCAAAAATGTTGTTAAATGGGCCAAAAGCTCCATTTTTCATATTCAATGATTTGTTTTCAATGGTGTTGAGGCCCACATGGAGTGCAAGGCTGAGAAATAAGCATGGAGCTGATTATAAATGGAGAATTCTGCAGATGATGAATCTTCTCCTCTAGTCTCATCTAGTTGCGTTTCTCCTTGTGATTTCCTACCTCTCCTTCTCCTCTGATTTTCTCCCCCCTTAATGCATATCCCTCTCCTCTCCTTAATCTCCTCCTCATGCATAATTTTCCAAAGTCTTCTCCCTCATGCCACGTTTTCATTCTAACTAAATATCCCTTAAACTCTCTGATAACTAACACACATGTGTGAAAAATAAAAAAAATGTGCATGTATAGGGTTCTAATTATTTAAAGAAGTCTCTCTTCTACGGGTACGCATTTGCAGGATAACATTGAGTGTGGTGGGTTAACTACCGCTTCACAAAAAAAATTGTTAGACACCTCTTAAAGATAAACATAAAAAGTAGGCTAAAAATTGGGAAGTCTCAATCAAACTCTCCGTAAAACATGTGCAGATGAAGGAGTCGAAAATGCGGTTATGACATCCTTCCCCTCTTAGAAAGTGCATTGTCCTCGATGCTTTGGTCAAAATTTACAATCATATCCACAAAGAATAAAGAAATTCACATTGACATGATTAATAATCTAACTTTTATTGTTCAAATGTTCAAGATAATGCATGTACCCACATTCAGATTCTATCATAAAATCAACAAGATTCAAGTTCATTTTCTTAATGAAGTATAATTTGCATTTGGAATGCATTCTAGTAAAAACCACACACCAAAAACAATCACATTTGGAGCAAAAGAAAACACAACTGTACCATTTTTTTTTTCAAGAGCATTTTCTATGTGAGTTTGTGAATTCCATTACTACCCTTCAGTTTTACAAGGTTAGAGTTACCTCTCTCCGACAATATTCCCCCCTCTATTATAATATGTCATTCCATCTATGCATACATAGGAACAACATCAAAGCATGAGTTTATGTCGCTATCATAATCAAAATTGAAAATCTAACATTCTCATAACTCAGTGCTTTCATAAATAACTTACATGATACTCTTAAGTAGCAACAAAGTACCTACATACCTGCGCTTACTATACCTTACCGTAGAATCATAATAAACTGAGCACGTTTCTACTTGCATTGAATCCACGTTCTTGGCATACCCATATTTATATACTCAGAATATTTTTAGCCCAATCATAGTGCCAATACTTCAGAAAATAAAAATTTCAATATTCTATATTCAAGAGAATGAGTTATTTGAAGATTACAAATTTTCAACTAAAATATGCTAAATAAATCACAATTCATTATACATAAGTAAATCATTCATATGTACCTTCTAACATGTGGTACTTACTAAGTGAGAAAGTCATCAGTCTATTTCACAATTACTTGTAAAGGTTAGTGGATCCATTTTTCCATTTATGTGACCTAGGCCCTCATACCCATCTTGTCACAACACTATTTCAAAAGAAAATTTTATCTCATTTCATCATAGCATTTATATTTCATCTCTAAAACTATGTAAGTCCTACAATTCTTACATCTTAATATGAATAAACATTCACATTTTCATCAATATAATACAAGGGTGCTTCATCTAAGCATAAGCATCCTAATAAATCATGATAATTCATCACCATATAAAATCAACACATCAATGTATGTTATACCTCAATAACCATGCATCCAAAAACATAACTATAAAGGTCGATCACAAAATATGATACTTAAATGCAATCAGATATTTTTTCCTTCTATAAGTCCCTATCTCCTATGCCATTGGACAATCAATCATCCATCTGCAAATCTCAAGATGAGAGTCTAGCTCAGACGCTTGTCCATTCTATCCACAAAGCTTTACACTTCCTTAGGATTCTATCCACTCGCAGAATTCCCAACCCTGCAATGCCCAACAAATAAAAGGCAGGGGGTATCTGGTGCAACCATGAAACTTTCTATTGATCATGAATGTGGTAGGGAGATGGAACATGGGCAGCATATTTTCAAAAACATATGCGAACAAGCTTTGGCCAAAGCATCTTTTTATAACCAAGATTGAAAACTGGCAGGTAGAGAAACATCCCTTTCTACCCTTCCCTGTTTACTTCTTCCACATTAGCATCCTCATCGGAAGGTAAACTTTCCAATACACACACATAGTACAAAAATGATTCAAACACATGTATATCATTTATTTCCTTCCATTTATTATTGCGTTAATAAAAGCATAAAAGTCATACAACAAATCAACTAGTCTTATGAATAATGCCTTTCATCATGAGAAATCATAACACATCATAAGCAGTCATATAAGAATAAAGTGTTGACCATTCTATCAAAACACCAATAGTGCTTCATAACCAAATAATTCTATTCCATTTCTATAAAAAAAAAATATGTCGACCTACTCATCGATCATCAAATGCATCAACTAGTACACATGTATTTTTCAATCACCTCTATTAATTTCTTTGAAGGTCTCAAATATAATCATCCAAGTGCTGGTAATATCTTATTATTGTCAAAAGATGTATTTTCAATGGATTCCATCATTCCATGAATATCCATACAATGCTCTTCATAGCATCAAAACTCACATCAAAGAATATCAATCAATGTTAATTATTTCACACTATGCATTTCTAATATACACAATCATTGCATGTCATTTCAATTTGATCATGTCATATTTCAAGTAACATAGGAATACAAGATTAGGCATGGTATGTTCTTTGCAATCTACTCCCTTTTACAATCTATCAATATTGCACACTGAACATGATAGATGACATCACTTCACATCACAAGACTAGCAACATAAAACACATATCCTAGCCACCATAAGATCAGAAGAAATTACAAAATTCAAAGTTCACAAATTTCAATTCAAAACCTCAAGGGTCATAAGAAAAATCAAAAGGAGTAAGTGTGACAAAATTCTCAATAGATTGAAAAACTCAAAATTGGTGGCTAGGTGGTCACAATAGAGCTTAAAATTTTAAGCTAGTCCTTCACCACTTTCAAAGTTCATCAAAGTTCAAAATAAAACCTCAATTGAAAACCAAAATCACATTTACAGAGTGACTAACACTAGCCACAAGGAGGGAGTAAAAGCTACACGTCACCTCACGTCCAAGGTACGCTAAGAACATGACCATACTTCTAGAACATAAATCTCAAAGATTACATCATCATGTAGTATCACTTTTCAATTGATTAATACAACATAGATTTGTTAATTTTCTCTTTTCTTTTTGAAATCTCATTCTGTTGCAAGATAAGACATAAATATATTTTCACAAATTTTCTATGAATTTCCATTTCATACAAAACATGTTGAATTCTTCTTTCCCAAGAATTTTATAATGTTCTAGTATCAAAATCCTTTCATAAAAGTTGCAAATATACATTACAATAATACATGTTTCCATCATTTATCACAAGACAATTTCTAAATTTTGACAAGCTCTCATACCTTTATTGTCTAACCATCATCATTTAACTACACAATTTCTCATAGAATTTTTATCTTCTTTCTTTGCTATACTAATGTAGAGAAATAGGCATTAAATCTTAAGTGTATCCCACACACAATGTACCTCATAATTTTTTCACATATTTTGACATTTTGCAATATGAAACAGAAAGCAATCACACCACTCAAAGGTAGACAATTGTCAAGCTCATAGAACTATTTCAAACTTTCATATTTTTGAAAAGCAACCAGGGACATTTAGAAAATCTCACAAATGTAAAAAGTATTATCCCTCAACTATCTATTTCCCACTTTTATAACACAAAACAAGGAACATCCTATCCTTTCCTATCGAGATTATCTGAAACTGGAAGATACTCTAGTCAATCCAGGGAACCACAGTTACATTCATAGACTAGGCATTGCTCGACTCAGAAAATCTGCGACTAAGGGTCACAACTAAGCATAGTGAACTCAAGGCCCAAGTATGGAACCCAGAGCTCTGATACCATATGTAATGACATAAATTTTGACACAAAAGCCACATCAACAATTTGCATAAAAGACAATGGAGTCGGTCAACAAGTCAAGGGTCGAATATACAACTCGACTAGACACAAAGAGATTTTTGAGAATATAGGAATAAAAGAAGTAGAATTAAGACCAAAACAGTAAAAAAGATAAGGAATACCTCTAAGTCCAAGAAGAGTGGAATGTCAACCCTCTGTCGAATGTACTAGCATAATCATAATAAAAGATGTTATATCGACTCAATATAAAGATTTCGACCAACTTGTCTAAATACCAAATCAAAGAGATTTCGACCAATTGTCAAATCCAAACAATGTAAGAATAAAATTAGATCAAATTTGAACTTCCATTTATAATGATAAATGTAAACATCAAAGTATAGAAATACCACCATGTTGAATTCTAAGAAGTGTAGCACTGTAAAGAAAGTCCTTCTTGAAAGAAGCTTTAGAAACCTATTCACAAAAGTCAGCAAGGGTGAGAATATTGTGGGAGTGCGTTTCCACCCTACCACGAAGCAGTAATGCTTCCTCGGAATCCTTCCTGACATGAAGGATACCCAGCCCAGCTAGAAGTAGTCTAATAAGTAAAACTAACATAAAGTAATGGAATTTGTGCCTACTCTAAAACATACATGTGATAATAAAATTTTATAGAAATTGAACTCCTTAGTCAATAAATATCTCATAGAGGAAAGTTTATCAAGAATTCAACTCATAAATCATATGGGTACACAAGATGCTTATCAATAACAAATAGCGATTCTTGCTAATTTGACAGCATTTCACAACATCTAATTCCATCTCAAACATATAGAAATAATAACATGACTATGTCATAGGCATGCAGTACAAAAAGATGAAATCATGCAAGCATTAGCACAACCGAAACATTTCTTTACTTCAAATCACGTAGGGCATACTTCTTATATGTAAATTAACTCATATTCTAAAAGAGTATTCATATGTCACATACTAAATCATCAAGTTATGGCCATCATATTTATTTCCAAAATGTCCAGTAAGAAATATAATTAAAATCAATACTTGTAATAATCTCACTTTTTTACACACATAATACAACATATTGCAATGCTGACATATTATAACTAAAATTATCAGTTCTATTGCACACATGATGAAACAACCATTTTGACTAATTGCAAGGTTTCTGAATCGTTGTTATGATTAAGGGAACATAAATAGTGCAAAGTATGGTCCTAAAGAATCTCATTGGTAGATTACAAAGATGCAACTAATATGATTCTTAAAGCAACTCAAACCTACTGCAAACCAATGTTGAACTAATCAAGTCTCTCATGGTGTGTTACGCAAGGTATTCAACAGTTGTGTTTGTATAAAACAAATATCAAATAAATAACCCCAAAATTATCGCCAATTGATGCTACAATCAACACAACAAAACATAATGCTCCAAACTAAGTAGTGTTCCCTAAAACTAACCGAAAGATACAAAGTTACGCCCAAAACAACATTCCAAAGTCTCCAGGGTGCATGATCCTATTACCATCTGCTACTAGATAACTACAAAAGAAAATTCCAAATGACACCCAAAGGAGTAAAATTTTCCAAGAATCTAAAACATAGAATGCGGATAATACTTCAAACACACTTATTTTAGAAAAGGTGTAGAGCTTCACTAAGTCACGCGGCAACCAAGTTTGGTCTCAATCACAAAACATGTGCAAAATAGTTATCCATTAGGAGATTACCACAATCAGCATGATCATTCAACAACCGATTTCAAAACAAAACATCATTCGGTTTATATTTGAAAGATATTTACAAAAGAAAAGAGAATATAAAATCTTCATTTTGACATTTCAAAGACATTCACGATGCGGAGAAAAATACTCTTCCTAGATCATCATATCCATAGGAAACACATTGTATATAAGAAAAAGTTCAATATATTTGTGCATAATAATTCTGGTAAAATTTGAGTTACACTGTTATTCAGATATAGTATAGTGTAGCTATCAAAGAAAGTGAAAAAAATGTTTCAAAATTAGCCCTTTGTTTCAAGAGCAATTCTGGGTAAAGATTATCCTGAAGATACATAATGACAAGGATTGTTATACAAGTGCATACCCTGTTTAAGTCTTAAATTTTGGCCAATGATAGTGAACTTATTTGTCATGCTAGATATGGAACCTGACATCAAACAAATTATCTAGACCAGTGGAGCTTATTGTGCAAGATAAAAAGCCCTCAAGAAAGAGGTCAATTTTTGGCACTAGGATGTTAAAATTCTTAATAACGTTCTTTTTTTTATCTGACAAAAACAAAACAAAATTGTGGAGAAACATGTAAAATAGTGACTAACATATGTAACTTAAGCATCTTGCTAAACATATCAAAACTCAAAGCAATTACAACTGAATAACTGGTAAAGTTCTAATGTTGAAAACATTGCGTTTGGTCTTTGTATTATCTTCTAACATTTATATTGGCTACTCATTGCTAAAGATTAAACTTAATAGAAATATCTTTTTTAAGAGAAGCACTTTGCTTTCAAATTTTAATGCCTCGAGACTTATTAACCTGGGACTAAATCTGCAGGTTAGAAGACATCTCAATCAAGCTTGTTTTCATGACCAGAAAACATCATGGAAGAACTTTGATTTGGTGAAAGAAATAGAGTAATAGCTAGAATAGTGGACTGTTACGTTCCAGCTGCAGGAGGTAACAGGCTCAAATTGATAACCTTGAGCTTTCATGGTATATTAAATAACAGATGAGGGAGCACCAAAAATGTTGTTAAATGGGCCAAAAGCTCCATTTTTCATATTCAACAATTTGTTTTCAATGGTGTTGAGGTCCACATGGAGTGCAGGGTTGAGAAATAAGCATGGAGCTGATTATAAATGGAGAATTCTGCAGATGAATCTTCTTCTCCTCTAGTCTCGTCTAGTTGTGTTTCTCCCTGTGACTTCCTGCCTCTCCTTCTCCTTTGCTTTTCTCTCCCCTTAATATCAGGGGTTGTTTTGTTTAGCACCATCTGATCGACAATGCAAAGCGCTTAGCCGTTAAGCACCACAATATTTTTCTGTGTCGAAACATGGTGCTATTTACATAGAAATTCATGGTCGATTTGATAATGTTCGTGGTTAACAAAATGCATCGACGGCTTTAGGATTCTATTCTTGATTCCATACAAACAGGAAAGTACAATGGTTCAAACCATTTTCATTCGTTTGTTTTTTAAAAACACTCGTTTATTTTTTAAAAATATTTTTCTTGGAGTCATATAGTTTTTAATCACAAAATGCATTAATTAAGATAAACTTGCCACTAAATGTGTGACATATTTTCGATTGGCCAGAGAGCAATATTGAATAATAATTATAATTACAAGAGGATTGTATCTTGTAGATGATGTATATAATTCAAATATTTTTATATAACTTTTTGGAAATTATATTTTATTTATGGAATGGTAAGATTGAATAAGTAATTCTACCAAGCAAGCTATTTTAGAATTTTTATTATTTCATTTTATAAAATTTATTCATTTGAATTGATTATATATATATATATATATATATATATATATATATATATATATATATTACATTGTCCAATGCTAAAACCCATCACTTCATCTAGTTTAGGCAAAACCATTATTATGATTGTCTCTAAAATAGTATTATCTATCAAGAGATCCAACACATATAGTTTGTTGCAGGCTAAACAAAGAAACTAGAGACCCAAAAAGGTGCACATAGCACAAATGACAGTTATATGGGCTCATTACAATGAATTCCACCATCTATACTAAAAAATGACAATATTTGTGACAGTTGACAAGAATAGTTTTACAATTTTAAAACACTGGGACTCCTTTGAGAGGTTAGATTTCTACAGTTCATAATGATTGTTGCGTTGTGTTTCTTGATTTAACTGCATAGAATTTATTTACATCAATTTTCTAATCTGATAGGATCATAGAGTGTGATATGAAAAAGGTTGCAAATATATTCTACCCAACTGAATCCAAAAGTACAGTGCAACACTAGGACTTTCCAGAAAATCAGTCATCCCGATACTACTCTAGAGAAATTGCACTACTACTCTGGTTATTGCACTACTCCGATTTAATTGTGCTTAACTGCAAAATTATGATAAGATCTAGTGCACTAACTCTGATATGTGTCCACCCATAAGACCAATTTTCAAAGTTGATGAGAATTGTTTATATTTACACGGGATAAATATATGTTTTCTTACAAACATTACTCAAGCTACACCACCATTTATCTAAAGAAAAAAGGCCCAACTGTCCTTCATTCTAGATTACCTAAAACCAACAGGTTCAGTAGGCCACAAATTCATATCCCTACCTTCAAGAGGAGACATGATCAAACCCAACAAATTACCCCTATATAAGTTTATTTTTATATTAAACTAGAAAGGTAATTGTTCATTAAAAAAAAGGAGGGGGTCGTATAAGCACATTTTGAAATTGAGATGAAATATCAAATTCGGTTGTTTTAGCTAAAGGAGGAATCCATGTGAAGTTTTTAATCGATGGTTATTGCATAATCCTAGAAAAATGGCATTAGATCTTTGTTAATGATTGTTTGTAGCTTAAAGTAACATTTAAGATAAGAACACTGTTTACGTTCTTAATAAGAAATATTTAGTTTGAAGTTGGCTTCAAGTGTGCTGTTAGATAGCTTGTGAGAAATCAAAGCATTATTGAGAACCCCTTCTGAGTTTTTAGGCCTCATCTTTGATTAATGGTGTTGCCCACCCTATTGGAAACATTCTTCCTGATAGAGTAGAGCTTGTTCTTTGGGTATTCTAATAAGTGTGGGATAGCAATTGAACCTCATGCATTGAGAACACCAATTCGATCATAGAAAAACACTAGATGGGCCAATAAACATGTAATTAATTTTTGGCTCATATGATAGGAATGATTCTGTTACCCTTTTGATGGATTGCAAAAATTTCTCTTAATTTGGAAATATTTCACTTTTTTTTCCTTGCAAGGATCCCATGTATAAGACAAACAAGTTTCTGTAAATGAGCATGACTATAAATCTACATCTCTCGCCTCTTAAATTTGCATTAATGATATTAAATTTGTTTTAAAAAAGCTTTTAATTAATTTAAGTATTAAATTTGTATTTTAAAAGTTTTTAATTAATGTTCAGTATTAAATTTGTATTTTAAAAGCTTTTAAATAATGTTAAGTATTAAATGGGTGGAGAGAGTGAGTAAGATGAATAACATAAAGAGAAAAGAGAGATAGGGTAGTATAGGGAAAGTTAAAGGGGAGTAATATAGTGACATCACTTTATATATATATATATATATATATATATATATATATATATATATATATATATATATATATATATATATATATATATATATATATATATATATATATATATATATATATATATATATATATATATATATATATATATATATATATATATATATATATATATATATATAACACTATCGGCATCACCCTTGCACCCTTCAAAGGTGCAAGTGCTAGTTTAGGGAAAGAAAGTAATTTGCAAATCCATTTGTCTCCATTGGTATTGTAAAGCTTTGGACTTCAAGTTTTTTCAAAGCAAAAATAGTAAATGAATACTTATAAATAATTAAATATTTCTTATATTTATGCATTGATCGCATTAAGAAATTCTTCTACATTTAAAAAAAAATGCTATTTATATTGTGGAAGAATAAATATATTATTGAATTTAAATTTATTAGATATAATGTTATATGCTAGGAAAAGGTTTACTCTTTGAAATTTATTGTATATAAAAAATTTAATTAGATATAATTTTACTCTGTAATTCTGCTACTATTCCTATTGTCTAATTTATTATGCTTTTACACCCTTGTTAGAGTTTTAGGGGACTCTACAACACCCCCAGGATCAAATGAAAGACCAAGATAACTTCCATAAGAGAATGACAAGACAAATACATTAAGATACAAAAATGATAATATTGATAATGGGCATTAATTAAAAATATACATAATAGGCTTGCTTATATAGGCAAGGCGATAAGAGACAATGATGAGGAGAAGATAAGGTATCACCTACACAAGGTGGAATCACATGTCCACCAAAGGTGGATCATCCTCCATTATGCAGTGAAGTATGTGCCTTATGATGAGGGTGATAATGTGATATGCACACTAAAGTTGGATATCACACATAAAGTGGAATGAGATAACAACTATTGTAATACCCTCTTGGGTGAATCTTTTTTCTGCATATGTGATAGGACACTCTTATGGCACTGTTATCATTGATGGACTTTATATTTATGTTTTACTTTAATAGATTTAGATCATGATATGATACAGATGTACATGATTATTCTTTTCATATGCTTGGAGTTACATGTTCATGATTATTATCATCTATGCCTATATATTTATGATTTTGATCATCTCTTCAGTCATTGATTTGATTATGAGACTAGCCCTATTTATGTGATGGATTATGATCTAACCCTTATTTTGTATTTGATTCATAATGCTTATGTATATTTGATTCTTATGTGCATGCTTGTATCTAAAATTTGTTTGTATGACTAGGGGTGAAGTCATAGTTACTCGCATAGTGAGGTCACCTAATGTCTTGATCCCTGTCATTTATTTGCACCATCTCCTTTATATGTATATTTATACGTGCATGTATACTTGCTTTATGATGCAAGTTTGTAGGTACTAGGCATCGACTTCATTTGGCTTCAAAGGTCTGAGTGTGCCCACAAATCCTCGATAGTTGTTGTTACTAAGATAGTACCAAGCCTCGCAAATGTCACCCTTTTGTCATAGGTTTTCTGAATAGTTGGTTTACCTCACCTGGGTTGGGCATAATTATGATCTTTTTTATTAGTATTTTGTTATATTCAGTCATGTTATGTGGATTCATGTTTGGCATTCTTGGTTGATGTTTTTTAGGTTTCTTGGTTGATTGGTGTTGACTTTTCCTAGTTACATGATGTCCTTTCCAACTTTCGGTACCTTGGAGTGAGGATGCATATGATTTATAATTTGTCTATATTTGAGATCCTTGTTTGTTTGTTTGAGTGTAATGGTGACAATACAAACTCTCTCTCTCTCTCTCTCTCTCTCTCTCTCTATATATATATATATATATATATATATATATATATATATATATATATATATATATATATATATATATACGGTAAGTGCACAAAGACGGGGACCAAAAATGGGGTATAAGATGACACTTTTTTCTTTTGAAATCAGAAAACTCTAAACTTCAACGAGAAATTGAAGATAGTTAGACTCAAAATTTCAATATGCAACAAGAACAAGAGGTGTATTACTTTGAATCTAGTTTCTAAACTACTAACTTATTTTGAAAATCATGGAGATTAAGGCCCTTAAAAAGGGGTAGCACAAAAAGTGGTAATTTTTTTGTGAAAAAATATAACATAGTATCTGGTGTGCTCCCCCTAAAATGTTAACTTTTTTTCTGAATTTTTTTAATCACCCCACTAAGAAGCTAGCTAACACCACATAGTTTATCCTAAATTTTTCTACTAATTTTTTTTTATGAATGTATGATTTTTTACAAATCTCCAAAGTGGACACATCTTGAAAATGTGAAATTTATGTGTTCTCCCCCTAGAAATCATTGAAAACTAATTGGAAATCAAAAATTCTTTTTTTTTAAAGTGTGTAGAATGGAGTCTATTTTCTAAAAAAGTTACTTATTTCAAAATTCGATGAATGAGCCAAAATCTATGCACAAAATACTACATGTTGGTTTTTGACAAAAAAATACATACTTACAAAATAAATTAGAGATGAAAAGATTAACATAATTAGAATTCAAAATAAATTATATGGTTGGATTGCTAACAGAGAGATCTAGAACATCATGTTGTATGATTTTGTTGTTGTGAACCACATGCAAACCTGGTGGGGAGCACACAAGAAAAAATGTCATTTTTGTGTATGTTTGTTAGAAAACATGTCTTAGACCCATTTGAATCCTCCAAGCCTTTTGGTTGGATGCCTAAGGAAAATCCAAGCCTCCAACTTGGTGGATCCCAATGCAGTTAAAAGGGCACATGCCCTATAGGGTGTACACCCTATATATGTAAAAATGGTGTGCAATGTTGCATTCAGTATGATATTTTACTCAATATTTTACATAGGGCATACACTTTTTTTTTTTTTTTTTTGTGTGTGTGTGTGTGTGAGAGAGAGAGAGAGAGAGAGAGAGGTGTCCTAAGGGGTCGTAGGACACATTAATGTGTCTTAGGACCTCTTACCATATATCTTAGGGGTCTCAAGGGGTCATAAAGGGTACTAGGACACATTAATGTGTTATAGGACCCCTTAATACCCCTTACGACCCATTACCATACACTAATGTATAGTAAGGGGTCCTAAGGGGCCTTAAGGGGTCCTAAGACATGTTAATGGGTCCTAGGACATGATAAGGGGTCCTAGGACCCCTTAATAACCCTTAGAACTCCTTACCATACATCAGTGTATGGTAAGAGGTCCTAAGGGGTCTTAAAGGGGTAGTGGGATGCATTAATATGTCTTAGGACCCCTTAACATACATCTTAGGGGTCATACAGGTTACTAGGACACATTAATGTGTCCTAGAACCTCTTACGACCCCTTACCATATACTAATGTATGGTAAGGGGTCCTAAGGGATCACAAGGGGACTTAAAGTGTCCTAGGACACATTAACATTTTCTAAGACCTCTTAGGACCTCTTAACATACACTATGTATGGTAAGGGGTTGTAAGCGGTCTTAAGGGGTCCTAGGACCCCTTAACATGTCCTAAGACCCCCTAAGACCCCTTACCATACACTAATGTATGTTAAAGTATCCTAAGGGGTCGTAAGGGGTCTTAAGAGATCCTAGGACATATTAAGGGGTTCTATGACACATTAATGTGTCATGGTACCCCTTATGACCCTTAGGACCCTTTATGACCCCCAATATGTATGGTAAGTGCTCCTAATGGGTCATAAGGGGTTCAAAGACACATTAATGTGTCATAGAACCCCTTAGGGCCCCTTACCATACACTAATGTATGGTAAGGGGTCCTATGGGATTGTAAAGGATCTTATGGGGTACTAGGACCCCTTACAACCCCTTACAACCCCTTACCATACACTAATGTATAATAAGGGGTATAAAGGGGTTTTAATGGGTCTTAAGGGGTCCTAGGACACATTAATGTATCCTAGTACCCCTTATGACCCCTTAGGACCCTTTAGGACCTCTAATATGGTCATAAAGTTTCCTAAGTGATCATAAGGGGTCATAGTGTGTCCTAGGACCCCTTATGACCCCTTAGGACCCTTTAGAACCCTTTAGGACCTCTCGCTCTACATCTTAGGGGTTTAATGTGTCCTAGGACCTCTTACGACCCCTTACCATACACTAATGTATGGTAATGGGTCCCAAGGGATCATAAAGGGTCATATGACACATTAATGTGTCTTATTACCCCTTATGACCCCTTAAGATGCTTTATGACCCATTACCAAACATCTTAAGGGTCTTAAGGGTGCTGAGGGGTCATAAGGGGTCCTAGGACACATTAATTTGTCCTAGGACCCCTTAAGACCCCTTAAGACCCTTTAGAACACCTTAGGACCCATTCCCATACATTAGTGTATGGTAAGGGGTCCTAGGACATGTTCAGGGGTCCAAGACCCCTTCCGACCCCTTAGGACCCCTTACCATAGATTAGTGTATGGTAAGGGATCTTAAGGGGTCCTAAGACACATTAATGTATCCTAGTACCCCTTATGACCCCATAATACCCCTTGCTACACCTCTCTCTCTCTCTCTCTCTCTTACATAGGGTGTACACCCTATGTAAAATACTAAAAATGGTTAAAAGGTAATAAACTCATGATTAAGGCCCATTTTTTTTTAATTATATCTGGTTTCTTCACATTATCTAACATACATACACTTTTGATGGTGTGGAATATCACAAAAAAACATATTTTATCAATTTGTCACCACCTTTTTGTTCAAAAATCAACATAGAAGTGCAAAAGTCAATGATTCTTCAACAAAATTGATCATTTGAGGTAAGTTTTTTATTTTTTACATGTAAAATGTGAATAAGGAGTTTTTTGTTTGTAATTGATATAATATGAACTTGTTATTTTTATATTTTTACTTAATGCAATAGATTTTTTTTTACAATTCAAGTTTGAATTAGGAGGAGTATGTGTCAAAGCTCAAAATTTTAGAGAGTTTCAAAGTAATTTGAAAATCGTAATGAACAATTCCAATTGGGAAGGTGGATTGGACATAAGTAGAAGTCATAAAATAATCTTTAACTTACTTATACACACATGTATAATTCATCATTATGCCAAGCAAATGAGGAAAGATTCTAGCACCGGAAGAGACTGAAGTAGAGAAAGAGAAGAAAAAGGGAAGAATGAGACAATTTCGTGAACAAAGAAAACTGCATACCATAAAATAACATTTGCCTTTGGATGAGGAACATGAAATATCAATAGAAAGTAAGAGAGAATTGGAATTGAAAAAAAAAAGGCAATAGATGAGAAACTTGCATGCAATAAGGCAATTGAATTACGAAGATGCAAACACATCATCTATGAGATTCCAAGTTGAAGGAACACCATCATACTATATTGGAGGCACACCATCGTATCATGTTGAAGACACACCATAATCTACAATCCTAGGTGTAGGTACGCCATCATATCATGTTGAAGGCACATCATTTCTACATCTCAAGGTGTAGGCACACCATTGTATCATGTTGAAGGCACACCATTATCTACATCCCAAGGTGTAGGAACACCATTGGGTCATGTTGAAGGCACCCCATTAACATCTCAAGTTGGTGAGTTTCCATCTTTCACATTTCAATTTCAAGGTACATCATCTTTGGTTCAAGGTATGCAATCCATCTATAATGTTGTCAATGTTCCTAATATTGATCCCACTCAACACTCAAGAAAACCTCCTAGAATTTTATAGAGAACCAAAATATTTGATTGATATTGATACTAATATTTTGAAACCAATGATTGACAAGATTCCCAAGTGTACTTGTCAAATATATTCTAACCACATTTGGAGATTCATTTTTGAGAATTAAAATATGACATGAAGATGTCAACAACTAATTGAAATGATGAGAAATATTAAATTTAGGCCCATCATGAAGATTCTTGGGATAAAAATGATGGATGATTCAAGTGAAAAATCTATTGTAAAGAATCTAATGACTACATATGAGAGTGTGGATTCTACATCACACATGAAAGATAGTAATGTCACAAGATGTGTACTTACATAAAAAATAGTAACCTCTCAAATGAAGAATTATCGACTCATTAGAAAGATAAGAAAATCATTGAAAATAAGTAGAAAATCTCTTATGAGAGTCATGGGAAGGCACCAAAGAGTGGAAGATCCAAATAGAAATGAGTTAGGGCATTTTCCGGTAGACTATCCCAAAAAGATAAAGCAATTGTTGAAGCTTTGAAATCCTACATTGAATATTTGTGGAAGAATAATGCATGAGTATCTCCTAATCAAAGATATGTTGTAAGAAGGAGGATTGATAGTCGAATCCATGATCCACATACAAAACATTTTTTGGATTCAAATCAAACATAATTCTTTTCAAAATTTATAGATATGTATCCTCAAATTAAAATTATTCAAAGATATTTTGAAATGGATAAACCTTTTTATATCAAGATAAATCAAACACACACAACTTGTTGTTGTAGGGTACATATTGAATTTTCTAACCATTGTGATGTTTATCGATGTATATGTGTTTTGTATAATTGTAACATAAAGGGCCCACCTAGATATTAAAGGAAATTAATATCTACCATTTTATGTAAAAGAGTGGATGGTCAACAATTTTACAAGATCTCATGCTTGGATGGTACATGCATAAATTGTGACAATTTACAACATTTACTAATTTGTCAACATATGGAGAGTACACATGCAATTAGGAATGAAATAGAAGCATTTGGAAAAAATAAGATCATGTCATACAATCTAAAAGATGGAAAAGAGGCTAAAATATGTGATTTAGTAATTGAAAATATTCTAGTGTATCAATTCATGGACATTTTTCATGAAAAATTTACTTATGAGTAAAAAAGGCATACACATAGAGCTCTATGGTTAGATTTTCAATTCAAGTTGTGTAAGGACACATTCCCACTTGATACCAATATTTCAATGGTGGACTTCATAGAGAGCTGTTAGATAACTAAGAGGGGGGTTAATTAGTTAATTCCAGTTATCCTCAGTCCCAAATTCCCAGATGTATATGATTCAAACTTTTCAAACAAATAATCAACTCGGTAAGATATCAACAATAACTTTATGTTCATCTACCGATTGACAGTCAATTCAATACTATGTTTTTTGATTAATCCAAATATGAAATGTGTAAAGTAAAATAATAATTCAATCACATCAAATACACATAACACAAATTTTAACATGGAAACCCTGCTAAGGGAAAAACCACCTGGGATCAGTAACCCAAAATATTTCACTCTTCTAAAGTGAGCTCGGTTAGGAGCCAACCCTGTTAAAGGTTACAAAACACACTGTGAGGTGTCACCTGGTTAGAAGATTTATCACTAATAGTTAACTCTTGACCAATATTCACTATAGGGTCAACAAGAAAACCAACAACATTCCTTGAATGTCATATTGAAATACAAAAAGACTGTTAAGTCCACTCAGTTAAGAGATTTAGCCGCAAAAATGGTTAAACTGATACAGTAATGATCTGATTCAAATACAACTTAGATTTTAGATTTTCAGATCTATGCTAAGCTCAAAATACCTCCTCAGATCAATATTCAGTTCAATCCTTCATATCCTCCAACATATTCAGCTTGGTGAATAATACCCTAACACTTGGTAATGCCTACAGTTATGCTCGGTTATGTCTGTAACCAGTTTGATCAATGGTGCATGAAAATAGTCCTTTCACATGAATTCTCCTATAGTGTCAATAAGCTCTAGACTTAATAATGAATCTCATGTCTCTTTAAATAAACATCATTAACCATTTTCTTCTCATCCATTAGATTTTCCCTCTTAATCTCCTTCTTTCATTTTAATACTTCAAGCTTCCTCAATAGATGTGTCTATAATACATTTCAACCTTCTCCATTCGATCAAACTTGAATTTTGTCTAGCATTAGATCATCATAAAAAAATTTATATTTTACCTCAGAATCATAAGCAATTTGTCAGCTCATCAATTCAATCGGCTATTATAAACTTTAATTTTTTCTCTCACTCGGTCAATATAGAATGTGTCGGTGAATACTAACTCGGTTATTACTATTACTCGGTATAAACTGCACTGGCTCGGTGTATACAAAAATATTCAATTACCAACTACATAAACCTGTTCAGTTTTGATCTTCAATACATAACAAAATCATGAAATACAATCAAGTCAACAAAATGATGCCATAGACTCATCAATAAGTTACCCAATGTATACTTTAGCTATATCTCCATATCCATCTCATCTTCATGTAGATATCTCATTCCTTTACCATTTTCTTCTTCAGATGTTTGTAACCATCATGATAAGTATAGTAAAAACTAGTTGACATCAATGACAATACATATTGACTGATTTAATTTCCTTACATATCACTTTAGTAGCTTAGTGATCTCTAATCATTGTCTTTCACTTGTCCATTTAGCTCATCAAGATATTCAATCAATTGTAGGTTATCAATCTCTCCCTTTGGCATTGATGGCAACACAATATGAAATACGCCATAAAATACCAAACATCTATACTACAACTCTCTCAGTGAATGTTGTAGCTTGGTAAGCTCTCCCTAGCTTGGTTATTTAATATGTTTAATCACTACATAGCATTTTAGCATTTCAGGTAGACTCTCCTTGCAGATTTGATCTTTTTCTTCCTTTTTGACTTGTCTCCCATTGGATAGATATTTCATTGATTCTCTCTCTCTCTCTCTCTCTCTCTCTCTCTCCCTTTGACAACAATGCCAAAAATAATAAACAACTTTGCAATAGCCAAACTATTATCTTTGTTGTTCGGTTCAGGATCATGTACATGCATGTACTGATATACAGTGTTCTTGTTCTAGATTTCACAACCTTACGAAACCTAAAGTGTGAACAATGTGCATCAACATCATTTGATATTCTGATAAAGTATAGGTTGATGCAACCTCCTGATCACCTTAGTGACCGATAGACAGGGGATGGACCCCTAGTCTAGTCCTCAAGTACTCAAACATATCCTTCGATAAGGGTTTAGTAAATATGTCTACAAGTTGTTCTTTAGATTTCACAAACTCCAGTTTCACTTACTTTTCTTGTACTTGTTCCCTCAAATAGTGATACTTTATAGATATATGCTTTGTCTTTGCATGCATCACTAGATTCTTGGAAATTTTTATGGCACTTGTGTTGTCACAATATATAATCACTGGATCAGTGATCTCTTCATTCATGTCTTTCAATAGTTGTTTTATCCATGTAATATTTGAACAATTAGCAACAACAACAACATATTCTGCTTCAACAGTAGACTAAGAAATACATGCATGTTTCTTACTTATCCAAGTAACTAGTCTTTCTCCCAAAAAGAATGCTCCACCTGTAGTGCTCTTTCAGTCATCAATATTTCCACCCCAATTTGCATCAATGTAAACTTGTAGTTCAAAATTACCCTCTTTCTTGTACCATAAACCATAGTTCTCATTGTTCTTCAAGTATCTCATAATCCTCTTAACAATAGTCATATGTGATTCCTTAGGATTAGCAGAAAATATTGTTACAATCCCAACAACATGTGCAATATCCAGTCTACTATGCACAACATACCTTAGTTTTTCAATCATAGATCTATATCATGTCTGATTTACCTCGGTTGACTGATCATCCCTTTTTAATTTACATCCTGTGACCATCAGTGTACCTACTAGTTTTGAATCTTCCATTCCAAAGGTCTTCAACACTTCTTTGATGTAATTTGATTGTGTTATGAATATCCCTTCATTTTGTTGTAGAATTTGCAAACCTAGAAAGAATTTAATCTCTCCAAACATTGAAAATTTCAAATTCCTTTCTCATTTCATCAACAAAAGATTTTCAAAGATTATCATGTCCTCCAAATATAATATCATCAACAAAGATTTTAGAAATAAGTATATTATCATCAGTTTCACCTTTCAAATATAAATTGTTATTATCACTTGTTCTAAAAAATCCAATACTAATAGATATGCATGCAGTATTTCATACCATATTCTTGGTGCTTGTTTCAGTCCATACAGTGCTTTGTGAAACTTACATAGCATGTTTTTCTGATTTGGATCAACAAAACCTTCAGATTGTTCAATGTAAACCTCCTCTTCAAGTATCCCATTCATAAATACATATTTAACATCCATTTGATATACGTTAAATCCTTTGTGTGCAACATATGCAAGTAGTATTCTAACTCCTTCAAGTCTAGAAACTGGTGCAAAAGTTTCACCATAATCAATACCTTCTTCTTGTGCATACCCTTTACATACAATTCTTGCTTTGTTCCTAGTGACTTCACCATTCTCATTCAACTTGTTTATAAATATCCATTTGGTTCCAATAACATTTTTATCACTTGATCTTGGTACCAATGTCCATATTTTTTTTTTCTCTATCTGCTCAATTTCTTCATTCATGGTTTTAATGCATTCCTCATTCTCAAGTGCATCTCGAACATTTTTAGGTTCAAATTCACAAACTAAACATGTGCTTTGTCTCAACTTACTTTGTGTCATCATGCCATCTTGCTTGTCTCCAATAATCTGATTATGTAGATGGTGTCTTCTCACAATTTTTTTTAACACTTGCTCTCTTCTTTGTTCCTAGTCACTTCAACATTCTTATTCAACTTGTTTCTGAATATCCATTTGGTTCCAATAACATTTGTATCACTTGGTCTCAGTACCAATGTCTATGTTTTTGTTTTCTCTATCTGCTCAATTTCTTCATTCATGGCTTTAATCCATTCCTCATTCTCAAGTGCATATCTAACATTTTTAGGTTCAAATTCACAAACTAAACATGTGCTTTGTCTCAACTTACTTCATGTCATCATGCCATCTTGCTTGTCTCCAATAATTTGATTCTGTGGATGGTGTCTTCTCACAAATTTTGCTAACACTTTCTCTCTTCTTTGTTCATTAGTCGGTGTAGGATCAATTTCTTCCTCGGTAGCTACTTCCTGATTCTCGGTCTCTATAGGATGATGCTCGATGTCTTTATCCTAATGCTCGATAGCTTCAACCTGTATCTTAGGTAGAATGTCAAGTTGTTCAATATATGTGAATTTGTCATAGTCTTCTGGTTCCTTCCTGCTTTCTTCATCATTTTTCTTAGCAAACTCATCAACTCTCACATTTTCACTTTCAATCATTTTGTTAGAAACCCTATTCAAACATTTGTAAGCTTTTCTCTTAGTAGAGTATCCTAAGAATATTCTTTCATCACCTTTAGAATCAAATTTTCCATTTCTATCATCTTTCATAATGTAACATCTACTTCCAAAAATCTTGAAATAACTTACATTAGGTGTGTACCCAAACCATAACGCATAAGGTGTCTTGTTTGAATCTTTCTTCAGTTGTGTTGGTGCCCAAAAATGATGGATTCACTTTTGGCCAACTAATAGGTATAATGGTAATGCACCAATTATACCTCTACAATTTTGGCTTAATCAAGCCAAGGCTAGTAGGCCTAATTTCACTTTTAACTATCAAATTTTCTATGTTGCACAACTGCGTACATAAACAAATAGAGTTCCTCTCAAGGTGGTGAATAATCTCTGGAGCAAAACAACAAATCTCCTGATAATTTCTAATATGTAAAGCTTAAACTAAAACTAAATAACCACTAAGAATCCTAATTGTAATGCTTTGAAAATGATTAAATTATCAACAAACTACAAAGTATGAACCAAATGAAAATTTCCAAATAATGATTAGATCAGTGCCTTCTAAAAACTTGGGTTATGGAGTCTAAAAATTTTTCAATCCTACATACGATCGGAGACGGTTTTAAAAAACTTGCTTTAATAAGACAAGACTATCATCTCAAGGGCTTCCACTCAAGATATAACTCAAACCAAATTACATAGTTAGTATTATTGAATTTAACTCTGTTCAAGAGACCGACAAAAACAAAGGAAGATTCACAGATCTTTCAATTGATATTCAAACTATATATTGATTGTGAGTTATAACATTCAGGCAATTTAACACAATGAAACATTCTATAAAATAGAATATTCAAAAGACTAATTTAAAACATATAACTTATAACCACAAACAAAAAGAAATGGCAAGTTTATCTTTATTCATGTTGAAAAATTGGTACATAAGAGTTCATAGTTGCAGTTGTTTATCAAATTCTATTCTATGAAAATATATCTTATATTGTCTTGTATCTTCTCTTTACATTATGTATATATATGTGT
Organism: Chamaecyparis obtusa; assembly: GCA_027943335.1. Taxonomy (NCBI): domain Eukaryota; kingdom Viridiplantae; phylum Streptophyta; class Pinopsida; order Cupressales; family Cupressaceae; genus Chamaecyparis; species Chamaecyparis obtusa. The sequence continues at coordinate 812,982 of BSBK01007436.1, read as the reverse complement.
GTGTTTGAGTGGCTTTCACACCTCTTTAGGGTGAAAAGACATAACCCTTATTACAAATTATTTTGAAAAAATAATAAACTAGCAAAAAAATAACTACCTAACTTTCGGATTTGGGTCTAGTCGAAAAACCAAAACACCTCATGGAAAGCTAATATTTTTACTGGGGATAGGAAATTTGATTTCTTGAACTCGGTCATTTTTAGATTTTTAAAATTCAACTATCTTCTTCCTCTGTCAGCATCATCTTTGCAGAAGGTTGAAATTCCAACATTTTTTGAAGGCTTTGATCACAGAATTTTGATTGTTCCTATCACAGAGCTTCATTTCTTAATCCCTAAAATTTTAATTGAAAATTAATATAATTTTTTTTATCTCATTTCATGTACTCCATCATTAATTATTGGGCATGGAGTTTAAGAGGCCATTTTTTAGGGTTTTATCACTATATAGGACTCCAAATTTTGCCCAAAATTTAGAGCTCCAATAGGCTCTTTCTGGGGATGTATGCTCCATGTGAGCATAGCGAGATTCCAACTATCTCTGGAGAAGTAGACCAAGTATCCATACTGATCTAATGTGAAGTAAAATTGGGAGGCCCAAGGCCCCCCAAAATTGAACATTGATCCTTTCCTCTATCAAACACTTGATTTTGATCACGTAACACTTTGGCTCTCTTGAATATGATGCCATCATTTTTATGAACAATACTTGTTTCTTTATCAATGTAGTTTTTGGTATTTTCTTTTTGTTTTTCCTTTGAGAAATCATTAGATGCACTTTTGTCCTTACTGAACGGAAGCTCCCTATGGTCATGCATGTGACCAGTCATATAAACATTAGAATAATTATTCTTTGCGTAATTGTCCTTTTGTATACAATTTTCTATGTCTCCATATTTAGAATGCAAATTATGTTTGTCTAATACAATCTTTTCTTCAGGCCTATGGTGCACCACTTGTTCATATAATGGTTTTAAAAATGGTTCATGTCAAGGAGACACTTCTTCACATATACTAGGACTATGGTTAGGTGTGATATTTGAGAAATATTCAAGACTATCCTTTAATCTATTTCCCCCATCATGATTGGCTGATTCCATCTCATCTTCACATATTTGGTGTACCTCCAGCTCAAAGGATGAACTAAAAGATATCTCACCCTCTGAATGCACTTCATGAATTTCATCAACTTTAAAATTAGGACTGCTATCTTCATTATGATGTTGATAGATTCCATTGCACAAAGAATCCTCTTCAAACAATGGATTTGATAACATAGAGAAATCATACATATCTTCATCTACTTCCTCTTCAAACAATGAATTCAGGAATATAGAGAATTCATGCATACATTCATGAGAATTTTCATTTGGATCATCAAGTTTTTCATCAACAAGACTAACATCTTCATTGACATTATCTCCTAAAACTTCCTCATGTTCATGAAATTCTATTTCATCTCTATAAATTGATTTCTCTTGAATATGGGCTGATCTATCAACCTCCTTACCATGGTGGATTGAGAAAAAAATTTGACCATTCTTCTCTATGTGTCTTCGGTATTCTATGTCTAATAAGGATGAAATCTCTTCCACATGGAGAAGATCATCTTCCTCATTTTCATATTCATTGATGTTTGATATCATACAAGTATCATCATGGAAAACATTTTCCTCAGACTGCCCAAAAGAATCTTCTCCATTCAAATCTGAAACCTCACTTGAATCATATGTTATTTCAGTTCTGCACTCATTCTCCTCTGCAACTAGTTCATTATTCATAATTTTGAGAAAGGTAAGAAACTGATGATCATATAAAAGACCTAGTTCTTGCATTCTGTTGAAAAGATCAGAGGATGTAGGTTTGGACTCTGAAGGTATTTCTTGACAGATATTAAACATACTTATGAAGAATTGTACTGCATATTCTTCTTCTTATTTCTCTAAGTTAAAAAATGAGTCCAAAGGGGATATGTAATTTGGATCTTCTTCATCATCACTGAGATTTCCATCAAGCACAAGGCCTTGTTCAATTTGATCATAAGCCTCCTCTTTATTGATGTTGAAAAATTGGTACATAAGAGTTCATAGTTGCAGTTGTTTATCAAATTTTATTCTATGAAAATATATCTTATATTGTCTTGTATCTTCTCTTTACATTATGTATATATATGTGTTTGAGTGGATTTCACACCTCTTTAGGGTGAAAAGACATAACCCTTATTACAAATTATTTTGAAAAAATAATAAAGAAACTAAAAAATAACTACCTAACTTTCAGATTTGGGTCTGGTGGAAAAACCAAAACACCTCGTGGAAAGCTAATATTTTTTAAGGAGATAGGAAATTTGATTTCCCGAACTGGGTCATTTTTAGATTTTTAAAATTCAACTATCTTCTTCCTCTGTCGGCATCATCTTTGCAACAAGTCAAAATTCCAACATTTTCTAAAGGCTTTGATCACATAATTTTGATTGTTCCTGTCACAGAGCTTCCTTTCTTAATCCCTCAAATTTTAATTGAAAATTAATATAATTTTTTATCTCATTTCATTTACTCCATCATTAATTATTGGGCATGGAGTTTAAGAGGCCATTTTTTAGGGTTTTATCACTATATAGGACTCCAAATTTTGCCCAAAATTTAGAGCTCCAACAAGTTGTACTCAGTTCAATATGTATACAATAGTACTAATAGCTTCTCTCCAGTACATTTTTGCAACATCCTTTTCAATCATCAGTGTTCTAGCACAATCAACTATAGATATATTCCTTCTTTCAACAATTCCATTCTATTGTGGTGTTCTTGGTGCAGAAACATGTCTTTTACTTCCACGCTCATTACAAAAGTTAGTGAATTCATAAGAAATAAACTCACCTCCTTTATCAGATCTTAAGCATTTTAACTCTTTTCCACTTTCTTTTTCCACTTTAGCTTTATACCATTTAAACATCTTGAAAGCTTCATATTTTTCTTTCAAAAACATAACTATCATCATCCTAGAATAGTCATCAACAAATAAAATAAAATATTTGTCACCATAATAACTCTGAGTTCTCGTAGGACCACATAATTTAGTATGAACCAACTCCAAAATAACTTTATATGAATAGGTCTTTCTCTTGAAACTAGATTTTGACATTTTTCTCATTTGACATTATTTACATATGACATGGTCAGGTTTAGATAAGCTCGGTAAGCCTCTAACTTTTCTTTTCTTACTAATTTTAACCATGTTGTCAAAATTCACATGACATAACCTTTTATGCCACAACCGCACATCTTCAGTTCTAGCCATTAAACAAGAAGTTTCAACATTGTTAAGATAGAATTGATTACCTTTAGATTGTTCACCAGTACCGACCAACTTTCTTGTTTCATCATAGATCTTCACCTTCCTACTTTCAAATAAAACTCGGTGACCTAAGTTATTCAATTATACTACACTTAACAAGTTATAGTTAAGTCCCTTCACCCAATATGCATTTTCACATTTGATCTTATTGTTCAACATCATAGATCCTTTTCCTTTTACTAGACAAAGTGTATCATTTCCCATTTTAACAGATCCTTCATTATAGTGTTCAAGATATTCAAATTTGTCCTCATCACCAGTCACATGATGTGTACAACCACTATCAATAATCCATGTATCATTCTTGCCAACTTTAGAAATAAGCGTTGTTTCTACATACCTTTCTTCTTCTTCTGAACCTTCTTTCAAAGCTACAAATACTACCTCAATATCTTTGTTAGTGTTGGTTTCGGTGTCATCATCATCATCAACAAGGTAACATGCCTTCTTTCCTTTGTCTTTGTAGTCTCAGTTGTTTCTCCCATCATACTGTCGATTGCCTCTATGATCTCGGTTATCTCTTCTGTCAAATTGTCTTTCACCAAATCGGTCATTGTCTTTGTCATCATCTTTTCTATTAGGACATCTAGCTGCAATATGATGAATTTATTTACAATTAAAATGTGCTAGAAGTAATTTTACTTTATACCTTCCTTTACCTTTTTGCAACCTTCTAGCCATTAGTGCTTCAAGTTCATCTTCATCACTGTCATAGTCACTCTTATTTCTTATCATATGTTTACTGCTAGATTTTCCAATCTTCAAAGATGACATAAAAGAAAACTCAACACTCAGTACAATACTGTTATCATAGTTATTCAACTCAAAAGTAGTCAATTTACTGATTAGGCTATCAAGTGTAAGAGTGTTACTCGATGTAGATCTCATTTCATGAATTACAAAGATTCTTATAGCATAGATTGGCAGTAAGGTTCTTAGAATTTTACTCACAACAGTGTCTTCATCAATAACTCATTCCGCTCCTTGGATAGCATTGACAGTCTCCTTGACTCGGTTACTATACTGTTAAATTTTTTCACCTTCTTTCATCTTCATGTCATCAAACTTTCCTCTAAGGCTTTCAGCTCTTGCTCTCATCATATTTTCATCTCCTCCATGAGCTAGTGTAAGTTTGTCCCACATTACTTTAGCATTAGTGCATGTCTTGATGTCTTCAAATTCTATATCAGATAAGGAAGCAACAATCTCTATCATTGTCATGTTGTGTTCATGTCTATCTCTCAATTGATCAATAGTCAAAGGTCTAGTCGGTTGGATGTAAGCATTGTCCAAGTAAAATACTGTAGATTCACTAATTCTAGATATGTGCAACTTCATTCTGCTTTGTCATGTCGAGAAGTTTTCTTTTTCCAGCTTAGGCACCTCTCTTTTATACATCTTGTGATCTTTAGCTCAAGTCCTTTAAAATTTCCTTCCAAGCAACCAATAAGCTTTGATACCAATTTTTAGATAACTGAGAGGGGGGTGAATCAGTTAATTCTAGTTATCCTATAGTCCCAAACTCCTAGATGTATACGATTCAAACTTTTCAAACAAATAATCAACTCGGTAAGCTATCAACAATAACTTTCTATTCATCTATTGATTGACAGTCAATTCAATACTGTGTTTACCAATTAATCCAAATATGAAATGTGTAAAGTAAAATAACAATTCAATCACATCAAATACACATAACACATAGATTTTAACATGGAAACCCTGCTAAGGGAAAAACCACATGGGACTGGTAACCCAAAATATTTCACTCTTTTGAAGTGACTCGGTAAGGAGCCAACCATGTTAAAGGTTACAAAACACACTATGAGGTGTCACTTGGTTAGAGGATTTATTACTAACAGTTAAATCTTGACCAACATTCACTATGGGGTCAACAAAAAACCAACGACATTCCTTGAATGTCATATTAAAATACAAAAAGACTGTTAAGTCCACTCGGTTAAGAGATTTAGCTGTAACAATGGTTAAATTGATACAATAATGATCTAATTCAAATACAACTTAGATTGTAGATTTTCATATCTATAATAAGCTCAAAATACCTCCTCTAATCAATATTCAATTCAATCCTTCATATCCTCCAACATATTCAGCTCGATGAATAATACCCCAACACTCGATAATGCCTATAGTTCTACTTGGTTCTATCTGTAACCAATTTGATTAGTTGTGCATGAAAATAGTCCTTTCACGTGAATTCTCCTGTAGTGTCAATAAGCTCCAGACTCAATAATGAATCTAATGTCTCTTTAAATAGACGTCATAAACCATTTTCTTCTTATCCATTAGAATTTGCCTCTTAATCTCCATCGTTCATTTTGCCACTTCAAACTTCCTCAAAAGATGTGTCTATAACACGTTTCAACCTTCTCCATTCGATCAATCTTGAATTTTTTCAGTTGCTAGATCATCATAAAATTTTTTATCTTTTACCTCATAATCATAAGTAATTTGCCATCTCATCAATTAAGTCGACTATTATAAACTTTACTTGTTTCTCTCACTCGGTCAATACAAAATGTGTTGGTGAATACTGTTTGGTGTAAAATATGGATAGGGTTTAGAAGAATGGGGGTTTGCACATAAAAGAGACCCTAAACCAATATTTAACACATACATGAAATTCTAACGATAAGGAATATAAAAATGGAAATGCTTGCAAAGAATAATGAAATCAGATAAAATGAAATACATACCTCATAACATAATAGATTTGGAAATACCTATTTTTTGGTGCCTGTATTATGTTTCTAGAAATTCTGCAACCAGATATGGAACAAAAACATAGAGACGGAGAAAACCCAAATTTTTTTTTATTTTTATTTTTTGAACTAGGTCGACCTTGACCCAAATACGGGGGCACAATTGTGCCCCTTTATGTCGACCTTGACCTACACCACTTTGACGCAAATTCTAGTCGTGGATCCTAAAAGTTTGCCGAAAAGGGTATCCAAATCTGCTCTGCAACTCCCGAAAAAACAACTGTAGATATATGAAAATGGTTTTTTGGGGTGGCTATATAGGGTTTTGCCTTAGTCAAACCCCCATTTATGTGATTTCCACCTCCATGAATAGCCAGATGTAATAGAATATGTGCATGTGTTGCTCGTAGGAAGAGCTTTGAATGTGCAATGCCAAGATCTAATCCTCTAGATTGAAACCCTAGCATGAATTAAAATGAGAGAGCAATGCATAGATTTGAATATGATAAACAAAGCATACCAAGACCCCAAGGCTAAACTACTCCGACCAAACTCACAATCCGTAGTTGCTACCCCATGAGTGTATCTTTAGAATGCTTGAATGTTGAAAATGGTAGATCAAGGAAGAAGGATCTTTCTTACTCCAAATGAATCTCCACAATAACTTGTCATATCTTGTTCTCCTATATCATCATCTTGCAATCTTTCATCATCATCTCATCATTATGTCATCTCCTCATAACTTATTGATATGAAGGTAAAAGAGATTTCTTATATAAATATTTCAAGGCAAGGCTCCTAGGATAATGTAAGGGCCCGTAATTCAAATTTCACCTTGAATTATGGTCCAATCACAATAGTCAACTAAGGAGGAAATGTATTAAATGAATTTTGAATACAAAGCCTTCCGCATTCAGATCTAGAGGCACATTTTTAATTTAGGGCCCTACTATGATCCAAATTTGAAATCAGGAACCAAAACCTGACAAAGGTTAGGGTCAACCTCAACCCTGACCTGAGGTTTTAGGTCAATCAACTTAGAGTTTCAGTGAAGTTTTTAGGTCGGCTAGAGACTTAGAATGATGGGAAAACATAACACAATGTTGGAAAAGGGAACATAGGCCTAGAAGAAATGTGATGAAGGCTAGGAGGACTAGTACATAGGTCCTACCTATAAAATAGAGCCACAAAGAAGGAAATCAAGGAGAATCCTTAGGATCTTAACCCTAATTTCACCTAGAAACAAAGAGTCAAGTGCAGATGTATCCTAAAAGCAAATCTATCATGAAAATGCACTAAATGAGGGTGCTAACCTACCAAGATGGAAGTGATTCCATTTTAAGATGATACATTTAGCCCTCACTTTAGCTTAGATATGACACTACATGAATATGTAAGCTAAGGTAAGAAAACATCATAATAAATAAAAAGGATATAACCAAGTCCTCAATGTAGAGCTCCTACAAAAAACTGTTAGTACCCGCAACCTGTAGCACACAAGGTTAATGAAAATCCATAAATCACCTAAGACTTACTAAAATGAAATTGAGTAGTGCATAGCATCCCCTATGCCCCCCTGTTTCATCTTTCTACTTTTGAAGGGTGAAATAAGGTGATAAGGATAGCCCTATACACTGGATATACAATTTGTTGAAAAAGGCCTTTTCCTAAACTAGTTAGAAGGATTCCTACCCTTCCTAAATTGATTCAAGGATCTAGACATCTGAATCACAATTCCAATACCATAGATGGTACTGAAAATGAAGCTACAAAACTCAAGTTATGATGAAAAGAGTGAATGTCTATCTAAAAGCATATGAAGGGAAATTTGAATTTAACATAAATAAACCCTAACAAAATTCCTAATAAAAACCCTAATTTTGATCCATAAATAGTGATGAGAGCACATACCTACTCATTCTTACTATTTTTAGAGTTTAGGAGAGAAAGCAGGAAAGAGCAGGCGTGATGCCCCTAGCTGATAGTACTGGTGCAGATGTGCATGATGTTCATGCATCACCACTGAGATCATGACGACCTCCCATACAGAGACACCATCTCTAAGACCTAGACATAGCGAGCGTGGAGAGAGTAGTCACTCCATGCCCCCACCATCCAGACCCTTCAGTGATACCCAAGAGGGAGATCCAGGTATAAAACATGTATTTGATTTAAATATTTAACTTAATTTGTGAAGAAAAAGGACTAAAAGATAAATATATCTTAATTATGTAGCTAGCGTAGTAGAGTGGAGGAGCTTTGTATCTGAGGTTCACCAAAATGTTTGGTGTAAAATATGGATAAGGTTTAGAACAATAGGGGTTTGCACATAAAAGAGACCCTAAACCAATATTTAACACATACATGAAATTCTAATGGTAAGGAATATAAATCTAGAAATGCTTGCAAAGAATAATGAAATCAAATAAAATGAAATACATACCTCATAACATAGAAGATCTGGAAATACCTATTTTCTAGTGCCTGTATCATGTTTCTAGAAATTCTACAATCAGATCTAGAATAGAAACACAAAGATAGAGAAAACCCAAAAAGCTTTTTCTTTTTTGAACAAGGTCGACTTTGACCCAAATACGAGGGAGCAATTGTACTCCTTTATGTCAACCTTAACCTGCACTACTCTGACATAAATTCTATTCGCGGATCCTGAAAGTTTATCGAAAAGGGTATCCAAATCTTCTCTGCAACTCCTGAAACAACAACTGTAGATATCTGAAAATGGTGTTTTGTGGTGGCTATATAGGGTTTTGCCTTAGTCAAACCCCCATTTTGGTGATTTCCACCTCCACGAATAGCCGGATGTAATTTTAATACCCCAAAATTGGCACCTTATAATTTCAATCAATTTTGGTGCATTTTCTTCAATTTTACATCATTAAAGTCCTATTTTACTAGGCAATTTTCTATCTCCTACCTGACTTTGTTTGACTTGGTGTCAATTACAAAAAAACCCTAAATTACATTAATTTTACACTATTATTAATTCTTAAGTATTCAACTTTATTAGCTAAATAATCCCTACGATAAATTAATTTAATTCTAAAGTCTTAAGTGCTTTAAATTAAATTAAACCCACCCCCTTTAGCTAATACACATAAAAAGGAATTAATATTACTTGGTTATTTGAATGGATTATCTTATTTGGATTTAATAATTCAAAATATTTGAAGGGTCACCCATATGTGGCAATAATTCATTCTTTTAATTAAGTAATTCCTCAATATTTGTCTGAATTGGGAATGAAGAGTCAACCGTTTCATTTCAAGAAACTCTTCATTCCTTCTCCAGGCTTGTCTATATTATGAACCTTCTTCCTCATTTGAAAAAAGGAGGCAATTTTAGAGCACATAAACTATAGCGAATTTCAGTCTCAATTACTTCATATTTTCAAGCTTTTATTGCATATTAGATTAATCTTCTCACCTAGTTAATTGCATTCTCATATTTAGTATAATTTGCTTATTGCTATTAGCTTAAATTTTCATATTTCTTTCAAGTTCTTAGATTAAAATATGCATTTCATTCTTAGATTAATGGCATATTCATCTTAGATTAATTACAATTGTTTATCTTTCAAGCTTTCAAAATCCTCTGTCTTAGTTTGGTCTTTTGGTTGTTGGCTCTCATTCTGAGAGTAATTCAAACACCCTAGCTAATTAGGAGGCAATAGGTCGAATCAATAGATATGAAAATTGAGTAATCCATACTCACCTTTGTAATTTCGATGATCGAGCAATGACTATGTTGTGTATATGGCTGGATTAGAGGTCCATGTTCAGCTATAGAGAGTAATAGAATGTGTGTGTGTTTCTCATAGGAAGAGCTTTGAATGTGCAATGCCAAGATCTAATCCTCTAGATTGAAACCCTAGCATGAATTGAAATGAGAGAGCAATGCATAGATTTGAATATGATAAAGAAAGAATACCAAGCCCCCAAGGCTAAAGTACTCCTACCAAACTCACAATTCGTAGTTGCTAGAATGATGGATACCTAGGGAAGAAAAGAAAGGTAGTAAATCTTTAGCACATCTACTTGTCAGGGGATTATGCTCTTCTCTCTTTGAGAGAACCAAAAACCCAAAAGCTTGTAGATTTGGTGGAGCAAAACTAGCTCGGTGATGAATATGCTTGATGTGTTTGGGTAAGGTGAAGAAGTAGAGAAGTATGCTCTTCTCTCTTTGAGAGCATAAAAAAATCCAACCCTCGAATCCAAGCCAAGTTGTGTCACCTTTAGAGGGCCTGCCGAAAGTTGAACCTCCGGGAACGACCCAAGTGAGTACACACCTATTGCCGGTGATTTCACCTCACTATAATAAAGAATGTTTTGTTGAGTCTAAAGACTCCAAAACTATGTTAACTTCCTTCTCTTGATTTTCACTATCATCTTGAGAAGGCTCCGTCTATTGTACTGAGTGGCGCCTCTCCTAGCCCTACTTGCAGGGGTGTATGACTTTCGGGTGTTGGTGTGGTTGCGAAGCCCTAGCCCTATATCAAGGGCACCAAAGGTTAGTATGAATAGAAGCCCACTAAAAGCTTTCCTTAGTTAGTTTCCTACCCATATCACCTCTGAAAGGAGACATAATCTTTGCATAGGGAGGGGGAAGAATCTCTCCCGTAGATTCTCACCATAGGCATGCACCTGGATGTTTGAAGGTGGTATATGACATTGGCCCCTACTTCAAGGGTAACCTTTGAACATATACTATTGATTCCTTGGAAACACCAAAAACATGGGTGCCCTCTAGGGGGTGACACCGTTGTGTGAGGTGAACGCATGCGCATAAGCAGTGAGGCAAAGGTTTTATCTTCTCACCATTTTTTTTGTAGGGATAACTATGTGTTTGTTATCAAGTCTTAAACTTGTCCATCATGATTAAACAAAGACTCCCATGATATTGCCAAGTTGCTTTGTCCTTGGTAGGTCTATTTGCAACTACTTCTTATGTCGCCATTGCTTGATCAAAACTTCATGCTTGTAAATGAATGGTTGAAACCTTCAAACTGAGATTGTTGATTAAACTGTCCAAAAACTAGAAATTCTATCAAAGAATAGTTTAGGCTGTCTTAGAACTTGACTTTTTACCTCGTAAACTATGTCAAACTGTCAAACTTTGGTTCTTTCCCGTGCAAAATTTCATTTTCCAGAGCATTCTCTCGCGTGAAGTTTGGCATTTTCTCACGCAGCCCAGTACTTTCTCGCATGAACTTGTACCTAGATTTAAAAAACAATGAGCTTATTCCTATTGACTAGTCAACTTCTTACCTGATCTGGTTTTTGTCTAAGGTCTGTTTGCCTATTTTCCTATCATTCACTATTTGAAACTGAGTGTCTCGAGCTGCAAACTGAATGATTTTGCTTGAACTCATGATTGTCTCCTTATTATTTGTCTCATCTTTTGTGGTTTTGTACCTCGCATCATGATAGTCTTATCTCGACTATTCTAGCCATGCTCTTGATGATTCGTGCCAGGTGCATCTCACATCTTAGTTATTCTAGCCTTTATCTCCTTTTCATTATTCCTAGAGATAGAGTTTTGGCATTATCCCGAGTCCTCTCTCATTTCAATCTTCATCTATGACTATCATGACTAAAAGTGGCAACACTTACCCCATTTGTAATACTAGTCACGGTAGAGGTAAACCTCATAATTAGGAAACAAGTTGTCCCGAACCTATTATGCAATCTAAACATTGTGAGGGATCCTCAAGTTCTTCGTTGAGTACTTTGAAAGATAGCCTATCTCAATCATCACCTCTAGTGTTCCAAGAGTGTTTTAATCCATTGTTTCAAGCGTGACCTAGTTTCTCATTTCAAGATCAAGACATCCCATTCTTCCAAAACAACTCATTGTTTCATAACTTTGGAAGACCACTTCCTTGGACTAGTCCTATCATTGAACCTATCAATCCTATTGATGATATCAACTCATTGGAACCTGTTGATCCTCTTGATCCGGTTCACACACCAAAAGTTACCTTAGCTACACCCTTTCAATATTGTTCATATCATTTTACTGAGTCTTCATTTGCTTCACAGTCCTACGACAAGATGGGAGATCCATTTGACTTCCAACCAGGCAAATAAAACCAAACTTATGATCAATCTCAAAACAATCAACATCATGGTCAATCCTCCAATGACCAATGTCATGCTCAACCTCAAAATGAGCAACATTATGATCAATCCCAAAATGATCGAATCAACACCAAGCTCAAAACAAAGCTGAAGGTAGTCAACCAACGTATCACTATCATCCTCCTCCTTATGATCAGAGTCAAGATCAAGTCCCAAGCATTTATGAGATTCTTAGCAATGGTGGTGATGACACAATAACTCAAAATGACATAGATGCTATGAAAGAAAACAAGGGTCTTATCAAGATGATGGAGATCCTCCTTCTAGAGGAGAAGGAAAAATACTTTCTTGAGCTGGCCAAACAAGGGGCCAAATTACCCTCAGATTTTCAAGTTTAAATGCTTGTGGCCAAAGAAGAAGAAACTAAGATCGCTAAGTTTCAAAAGATGGTCTGAGACATGAAAGATTAGATTAGCCAACTTGTGAAGAATAAGGATAAACCCACACAACAATTCACAATGGAAAGCATTTGTCCTTTACCCTTTGATTAGAGTCTTCACATGCCACCTTTTCCTAGAGGTGTAGAGCTCCCTAAATATGACAAATACTTGGGTACTACCAATCCCCAAGATCACTTAAGGGAGTTTAGCACTTTATCCATGGAATTTATGCATGACCAAACATATCTTATGCACCTATTTCCTTGTAGCTTGGGTGGACCAACTATGGAGTGGTTTTCTCAATTTCCCATTGGCATTAAGACTTTTGATGAAATGGCTAATCTATTTCTCCAACATTACTCGCATAATATTTAGCATCTGGTCAACATCTGGGATCTTTGCAATTGGAAAGAGCAACAAGGGGAACCTTTTCTCACATTTCTCCAAAGGTGGAGACAATTATGTACAAAGTGTCCTCATAAATTGCCAGAGTTCAAGAGACTCGACATCTTTTTGGACAATCTTGTCCCAGATTTTGGATACCTAGTGCAATTACAAGGTCCTCTAACCTTTGATAGCATGATTAAAGAAGCGGTGTGAATAGAGGCCTTTATGATCAAGAAAGGTGAATTGGCTATGAACAAGGACAACAAACAAGGATCTTCTTCCTCAAATAAAGATAAAGGGAAGTTTTTCAACAAGAATAGAGACATTGTGAATGATGGAGTGGTTGAAAATGTGACCTCGAAGCTTGCTAAGTCTATTTTCAATCTCTCTTCTAGCATACAGGGGATCAAAGCCACTAAAAATCTAGCGACAGAAAATCAACAACCTTCAAGGTTTTCTAGAAACAAACCTTGGGCATCTCGACCCAAGCATGAATTCACTTCCTTGGGAGAACCACTTGATGTGGTCTATAAAACTCTTGTGCAAAATCAGATACTTGCTCCTTTGGAAAAGCGTCTCTATGACCCATAACCATGACCTCATTGGTGGAATGACAACACTTACTATGACTATCACCAAAATAAGGGTCACAAGACTTCTACTTGTCTTCAGCTGAAACATAAGGTCCAAGATTTGATTGATAGTAGTGACATTATTGTGGATGGCTATAATAAGAATTCAGACCATCAAGCATTTAAGGATCCCTTCCCTCCTCACGAGAAGGGTGAATCTTCAAACACTAAGAATAACAATGCTAAATTCAATTACATGTACACTAACGATGACAATGTCATTGGTATGATCAAACTTGTTGAGGTTGAGTATTGCGATGTGATTACTATTAAGGGGAGCGATGATGCTCCCAAACCTAAGACTCCTTTCATCTTGTGTAGTTCCACTTCTCATTCATCTGAATCTGAACAACCTCAAGATTGTGCCAATGTTGTTACTTGATCATGTGGAAGGGTTGTTTTGAAAGGTCTTGATCCTCTTGTATCTACTCTGAAACAAATTGTGGATAAGACTATTATTGGCCCTGCCAACAAAAACATGAAATTGGTCCCTACATCTAGCTCAACTAGTTATAGCATCTTAGATCAGCTCCAATGGACCAACACTCAGATCACCATTTTTGAGATGTTGAAGATCTCGCCTACCCATAGGAAGATTCTGGATAAAGGCCTCACCGAGGCAAACATCCCCAAAGATCTAGATCTCGACTAGGTCCAATCTATGGTGGGTCATTTGACCTCGCCTCATTATTTGTCCTTCTCTGAAGAAGATGATCACTCTCTAAGCCATCCACATAACTCTCCCTTGTATATAGAAGTCATGATAGTTCCTAAGTGTGTCTGTCGAGTGCTCATAGACAATGGTGCTGGTCTCAATGTCTGTTCTACTAAATTGCTTACCTAGCTAGGTTATGATGAGGATTGTATAGATTCCCACAAAAAGATTACTATCAAAGATTATGATGAAGAGGAATGCGAATCCCTAGGCTTAGTTGTGCTACCTATCCATGTAGGACCTCTTGAGAGAGATGTTGCCTTTCAAGTTCTTGACATTCCTCTTGCCTACAACATCTTGTTGGGTAGGCCATGGATTCATGAGATACAGGCTATTCCATCTACATACCATCAATACATCAAGTTTCCATTCCATGGAGCAGAAGTCACTATGCTTGCTAATACCAACTATTCTTGCAATACCCTTGTACAATCTGCAGATAGCTTTGTTCTAGCTAATAGAGATTCCATTGAGTTTTATGATGCTAAGCTCAAGGAAATGAAACAAACTCTGAAACTTAAGGATATAGGCATGGGAGGATATCAAATTGAACCTATGCTATCACTGACTACTCTCCCTCCATCTCCACACTCTTATGGGAGACCTTTTGAGAGTAACAAACCTTCTGACGACTCTCCTCAAATAGGCTATGATGGCACCTTTGTACGTGCCTCTACACCTTTAGAAGATGAAGATGAAGAAATAGCTATCATAGCTTGGATCTATAAAGGGAAAGAAATATCTAAAATGACTACTCCACCTCTAGACTTATAACAAGAGCCATATAGTGAAGCCTTCAAGATCATGAAGTGCTTTGGCTATAAGGGGAGTGGTCCTATAGGAATGAATGACAATGGTTTGCTAAAACCCATTGAAGCTATGGGTTGCCGCACAAAGGACACTACTGGCTTAGGCTTAAAAAAGATCCCCTTTTGATTAGGGATAAACAAATTTGTGCCAAAACCTAAACCTAAACCAAAATTTGAAGATACTACCCCAGAGGTAAATCCAGTGGCCAGCTCTGATGAAGATACTTTTCCATATCCAATTCCTCCAGAATTTGCTGCACTCTTTGCAAAACCTGATGAGCCTATCATACCTGTCCACCTGATAGAGACTGATGGTGATTTTGATGAGACCGCTTTGGTGCATCAACTCACATATGACCAATGGAAAGAAATACAAATGACTGATTCTGACTCTCAGGGTGAATGATACATACCCCCACATTTCCAAGAGCAGTTTGAAAAAGATAGACTTCAACAAGCCATTAATGCTGCAAGGGGTGAAGATGATGATATAGCCAGTACTAATGGAATTCCCACATCAAGTACTGAATCACATGAATATGAGTTTGACTCTTTGTCAGATGCTACTTATGATAAAGATATAGACATGGTGCATATCTATGAAAACCCTCTCAAAGTAGGTGAAGGGTCTAGCATTAGGACACATGAATTAGATGCCATCGGTGTTAACTTGTCCTCTACTTCTGACATGAGGTCTTGTAGGGATTTGAACACTCCTTTGGATGAGATCACTTTAGGTCTTGACTTGCTCATCCATGCTTTTGATGGTTATACTGTGAATGTAATTGAACCAGTCACTACTTCCCTCCCACTCAAAAATCCCAAGCTGATAAATTGGAACTCCCCTTCCTCATCCAATGAAGTCCTAATGTTCCAGAATGATTACACTCTACATGTTACCTCCATGCTATTGAACCTATAATGTCCTCCACTAGTGAAGGTAGTTTCAGCATGACAGAGGCAGATATCAAGTATCTTAGTCAAAAATTTAAAAGAAGAAAAAATAGATGCTCTGATGGTGAAAACCACATTGTGAAAGTATCAAAGCCAAAAAAAGTAAAAATAAAAGATGTATCCGAGGGTGAAAACCTCTCCGAGGTGCCCAAGGATGAGATACATGATACACTTTTGAGCCACTTTTAGGAGAGATCATTAGTATTGATTGAGCCAACACAACTAGTGAATTTGGGTATAGAGGCTGCTCCACAAATTATTCATCTAGCACAGTCATTATCTGCAAAAGAAAAGGAAGAGTTTACTAGCTTCTTTCAAAGAAAGAAAATAAAATTTGCATGGACTTACTCTGACATGCATGGATTAGACCCCAATCTAATCATGCACCATCTGTCCATTGCACTAGGTATTAAACCTATCAAACAAAAGCTTCAAAAGATGCATCCACACGTGGCACTTTTAGTCAAAGCAGAGCTAGAAAATCTTCTTAAGGCTAGTTTCATAAGGACTATTGACTATGCAGAGTGGATTTCAAACATTGTCCCAGTCACCAAACATGATAAATCCATTCGTGTGTGCACAAAATTCAGGGATCTAAATAAGGCATGTCCAAAAGATGACTTCCCATTGCCTAATATTGACATGATAGTGGATATGACAACAGGATACGAGATGTATTCCTTGATGGATGGCTTCTCTAGCTATAATCAAATAAAAATTGTGCCAGAAGATCAAGAAAAGACCACTTTCATGTGTGCCTGGGGCACCTTTTGCTAGAATGTCATGCCTTTTGGGCTTAAGAATGCTAGAGCAACATATCAGAGAGCTTTTACTACCATTTTCCATGATATGCTGCATAAAACAATGGAAGATTATGTGGATGACACTTTAGCTAAAAGCATGCAGTAGAAAACTCACCTTACAGATTTGGGTCCCATACTTGACCGCATGGAACAATTTAGTCGTAGACTTAATCCCAAAAAATGTGCATTCGGCGTCACTTCTGGGAAACTCTTGGGTTACATCATTTCAGCTAAAGGCATAGAGGTTGATCCTGAAAAGGTTCAAGCTATTATGGAAATGCCTCCACCTAAGAACATCAGTCAAATGAGGGGACTTTAGGGAAGGATACAATCTATCTGGTGCTTCATTTCATAGTTGGCTAACAAGTCACAACCGTTCACTAAAAAATTGCATAAGGGTGTGACTTATGAATGGAATGAAGAATGTGACAGGGGACTCACTCAAATTAAATAGTATCTTGCTAATCCACCTATATTGATACCTCCTATTCATGGGAAGCCACTCATACCATACATTTCAGCCACGAACACATCTTTGGGTGCTCTCCTAGCTCAAGAGGATCAAAACAAAAAAGAGAGAGCCATTTATTATATTAGCATAACATTGGTTTCTTATGAAATGAATTATTCTATCTTTGAGAAAGCTTTTCTAATAGTAGTGTTTGCTTCCCAGAAGTTGTGGCACTATATGCTCGCTCATACTACAAGGCTTATTGCAAAAATTGATCCACTGAAGTACTTACTGAGCAAGGCTGCCCTCATAGGTAGATTAGCAAAATGGGTTATGATACTCAGTGAATTTGACATTGAGTATGTGGAAAGAAAAGCTATTAAAGGACAAGCAATCACTGATCAGTTAGCAAAAGCTCCTCTGAAAGATTACCAGCCTTTGAACATTGAATTCCCAGATGAATCATTCATGCTTCTCACACATTAGGCTTGGATCATGTTCTTTGATGGATCATCACTCAGCAAGGATCAAGTGTAGGCATTCTATTTATAACACCTCAAAGATATTCATTTCCCAAAGCTTATAAAATGTTGTTTCCCTGGACAAACAACATCGCTGAATATGAAGCTCTCATCAACAGTATGAAGATAACCATTGAATGGCATGTGGATGAGCTCAAGGTCTTTGGAGAGTCTCAATTAGTCATCAACCAAGTTAATGGCATCTATCAAACAAAAGATGACAAGCTAGTGCCTTACAAATGAATGGTGGATGATCTCAAACAGTATTTTGCACACATTTCTTTCTAGCAAATTCCAAGGGTAGACAATAAAGAAGCCAATGCTATGGCCACTCTCACCTTAATGTTACAAATGCCAAAAAATGACTTCAAACACGAATTCCTAGTGGAGGCATTACACTACCCAGCCTATAACATCCTTGAATCTAGGATGATCTGTTCAGTCATTGGACATGATTCATCCTGCTACCACCATATCTATTCCTACCTCCATGACTAGATCATTCAAGACATGTATACCCAGAATGAAAAGCATCACCTAATTCGTAATGCTTCACGGTATGTCATCATAGAAAACAACTTGTATAGACGGGGTCTAGATGGTACTCTCCTTAGATGTCTAGAACCCGATGAGTCTAAACATGCGTTAGTTGAGGTACATGAAGGCATCTGTGGGTCTCATTCATGTGGTCTAACATTAACTCATAAACTTATTAGAGCTGGTTACTACTGGCAAGATATGGAGAAAGAAGCTGTTCAATATGACAAGACTTGTAAACAGTGCCAATTTCACAAAAATATGATCAATGCTCCTGCTAAAGAGCTTATTCCTTTCATCAGTTTCTGGCCATTCCAATAATGGGCCTTTGATTTGGTGGGTCAGATACATCCTTCTTCTTCAAGAGGACATAAGTTTATCATCACAGCTACAGACTATTTTACCAAGTGGGTTGAGGTAGTGCCTCTGGCTATAGCTGATGGCAAGTTTGTGGCTATGTTTATACTAAACTATATCATTTGTAGATTTGGTGTACCCTCATCCATTATCACTGACAATGGGGGACAATTCAAGAGCAAGGACTTGAAAGAGTTATGCACCAAATTTAGGATCATTTAGCATTGGTCATCTATCTATTATCCCCATGGTAATGGACAAGCAAAAGCTTCTAATAAGACAATTATCAAAATCTTGCATAGAATAGTTCATAAATCTGGTAGAGATTGGCACCTCTAGATTAATCCGGCTCTATGGGCCTATAGAAGAAGTATTCAAAAACCAATAGGGGCCATGCCCTTTGCCTTGGTTTATGGAACAAATGCAATATTTCCTATTGAGATCGAGATTCCTACATTGTGAGTCTCTCTAAGGGGCCTCATCACTGATGAAGAAAATAGAATATCCCAGCTTCAAGAGCTAGAATTACTGGATGAACATCGGAAGGTGGCGTTTGATCATCTTTGAGTATACAAAAAGAGAATGTCTAAAGCCTACAATAATAAATTCAGACAAAGAGAATTCCAAGTGGGTGATCTCGTCTTGAGTGAAAATGCCAAAAATCAGCAGCAGCGAGTCCAGAAAGGGAAATTTGAACCAAACTGACTTGGTCTGTATGTTATCACTACAACATTTGGGTCTGGTGCATACCAAATATCTACTACTAAAGGAGAATAGCTCAAAGAGCTGATCAATGCTCTACACCTGAAGCGGTTCTATAGCTGAGGCATTCTCTATGTGCTCATGTACATACTTATTGATCCTAAAAAAATCCAAAAAAATGGTATATTGTCAAAAATCCTAAAAATTGCAAAATGTCCTGAAAAAATGATCATCTTAGTGAAAACTTGGTAAATAGGCACTTTGATGTATCTATTATCTTGGTGAAAACCTGGTAAACAGGCGCCTTGATAATACTCAAAAAAATAGAAAAATACAAAAATAGAAAAATACAAAAAAATAAAAATAAAAAATAAAAATGAAATATTCAAAAATACAAAAAAGTCAAAAAAAGAGAAAAGAAAAGAAAAGTTGAAAAAGAAAAAATGTGCCATTAATGAAAACTTGGCAAACAGGCGTCATGGTAGCAAAAATAGAATCTCTGCCAAGATGGTGAAAACCTGGCAAATAGACGCTTCTTGTTCCCTAATGTTATAGTTATTGCAGCACTGCTTGGCTATTGCTTTCCTACTTTAGTTTTCTTTCTCGCTTTCCTGCTTTAGTTTGTTTCCTACTTTAGTCCATTTCCTGCTTTAGTTTGCTGGCTCATGCACTTGCTTTCAGTTATCTTCAAGATTTTGCTCGACTCTTCATGGATTGGAACTGGTCACACTTGGGGGCACCTTCCTGGTCTAGGGGGCATTGTCCTATCACGTTCAAAATTTTTATTCATGCATCAGTCACCAGTGGTTCTCGCTGCGTCTGCCTGCTAATGCCTAGCTACTTTTGAGATCTCTCTCCTTGAGGATCTCTCATGTATCGGTCGCCAGTGGTTCCCATTGTTCCTGCCTACTGATACCTAGCTCTTGTTTGAACCCCTCTCTTTTGGGATCTCTTCCTTACATCAGTCACCAGTGGTTCTCACTACATCTACCTGGCGATGTTTCATTTGTACTTGGTTCTCTCTTTCGAGAATCCTCCTTGTCTCGGTCACTAGTGGTTCTCACTGCGTCTGCCTGCTGATACTTGGTTAGCGCTTTGATATCTCCTTGAGACTTCATTTCTTGTGACAGTCACCAGTGGTTCACACTACATCTGCCTACTATTGTAATACCCCAAAATTGGCACCTAATCATTTCCATCAATTTTGGTGCATTTCTTCAATTTTCTATGTCATCAAAGTCCTATCTCACTAGGCAATTTTCTCTCCTACTTGGCTCTACTTGACTTGATGTCAGTTGCAAAAACCCTAATTTGCAATAATCAAACACTAAAATTAATTCCTAAGTCTCTTTGACTTTATTAGCTAAATTATCTCTATGATACATTAATTTAATTGTAAAGTCTTATGTGCTTTAAATTAAATTAAATCAAACCACCCCCTTTGGTTAATACACATAAAAAAGGAATTAATTAATTGCTTGTTATTTGAATGGACACCTTTTCTTGAATTAATAATTTGAGATATTCGAAAGGTCCTCATGTGGCATTTTCCATTCTTTTAATAAAGTAATTCATGCTTATTTGTCCCAAAAAGGGATATGAAGGGTCAGGAGTTTCAAATCAAGAAACTCTTCCTCCTCCTCTTGGCTCTTCTATTTATTTGGGCTCTTTTTCTTCATTAGGGGAGGCAATTTTGAGAGCATCCTTATTATAGAAAATTTTTACCTCAATTATTTCAAAGCTTTTTGTTGCATTAATTAGCTTAATATCTCATTTTAAGTTTAATCTTGCATATCATCTTAGAGTAAATTTCCTTAATTGTTCTTAGATTAAATTGCATTTCATCTTTACTTTCAAGTATCTTAGATTAATTGCATCACATTCTAGTTTAATTTCAGCTTTGCATATCTTCATTATAGCTTTCAAATCCTCCATTGTAGTGTCGGTCTTATGGTTGTTGGCTCTCTAATCTGAGAGCAATTAAACACCTTGACTGCATAGGAGGCAACAGGTCGCTTCCTCATGAATTTCGGATTGAATAACTCATATTCTTTTCCGTAATTTGATCATAGGAATAATGACCATGTTGTGTTGTGTCTGATTTAGAGGTCACATTCAGTCACATACATTTTGGTGCCCACTGTGGGGCGCCAAAATGTATGTGATTGAATGTGACCTCTAAATCAGACACAACACAACATGGTCATTATTCACTTGACATAATTCGAGAGAGAGTATGAAGAACTCAATCCAAATTCCATGGTGAGGTGACCTATTGCCTCCTATGTGAATGGGGTGTTTGAATACTCTCAGAATGAGAGCCAACAGTCGGGAGACCAATTCAACAATGGAGGATTTCCAAGAAGCAATAAAGATGAGCAAGATGAAATTAATCTAAGATGAAGTGCAATTTAATCTAAGAATGAGGATGCAATTAATCTAAGAGCTTGAAAATAAAGATGAGATGCAACTTAATCTAAGAACCTGAAACAAATATGATATTAAACTAAGAACAAATAAGCAAATTTAGTCTAAAATGTGATGCAAAGATTATACTAATAATGAGATATTAATATAATAAATGCAATAAAAAGCTTTGAAAACAATGAATCAAATGAGACTAAAAAAAATGCCTATAGTGTAGATGCTCTCAAAAATTGCTCTCTCTTGAATGAGAAAAAGAGGTTCATTAAATAGAGAAGCCCGGAGAGGAATGAAGAGTTTCTTGATTTGAAACTCCTGACTCTTCATTCCCCTTTGAGACAAAAAGGTATGAATTATTTAATTAAAAGAATGAAATTTGCCA
Source organism: Chamaecyparis obtusa (assembly GCA_027943335.1). NCBI lineage: Eukaryota > Viridiplantae > Streptophyta > Pinopsida > Cupressales > Cupressaceae > Chamaecyparis > Chamaecyparis obtusa. The sequence continues at coordinate 790,694 of BSBK01007436.1, read as the reverse complement.
CATGTGGGGAGTGACCTTTCGATTAATTTGAATTATTAAATTCAAATAAAGAGGTGTCCATTCAATTAACTAAATATTTATTAATTCCTTTTTAAGGGTAATTAGCCAAAGGGGTAGATTTTAATTTAATTCAAAGTGCTTAGGACTTTAGAACTAAATTAAATTATCATAGAGGTAATTTAGCTAATTAAAGTCAAGGACTTTAGGAATTAATATTAATATTTGATTATTGCAATTTATGGTCTTTGCAATTGACATCAAGTCAAATTAAGTCTAGTAGGAGAGAGAAAATTGCCTAGGGAACTAGGACTTTGGTGATGTAAAATTGAGATAATGCACCAAAATTGATGAAATTAAATAGTTGCCAATTTTGGGGTATTACATTTGCCCCTCTTTGAATTAATGTGCGAGCAGTGCATTGATTCAAAGAATAGTCTGAAGTGACAGATGAAAGCAGATCAAAGCATGAATTTTCCGAAGTCTAAGTTAGATTGCAAAGACAACAGTTCTTGAGAGAGATGAGAATCAGGATTAGATTGCCCCAATGCCCTAGAGTGAGATTTAGATGCAGATTAGGACTATCTCCAAAATCAGAGTTAGATTGCCCCAATACGAAGCTTAGCCCTCCGAGACCTAGGTTAGATTGCCCAGATAACGGTCTAAAAGAGATTTCAAGAGTCATCTCCAGAATGAAGATTGACTCCCAGGAATCAGGGTTAGATTGTCCCAATACCCAAAAGATTTCAAGAACCATCTCTAGAACGAAGAGTGATCCTCAAGGATCCGAGTTAGATTGCTCAGATACCTAAGAGATAGATTTCCAGATGACAAGATGTGAGGCATGAAGATGCCCCTAGCAATGAGGACTGATGATTTAAATCAGACTGATTCAAGAATAGATTCAACAAGATTCAAATGATGTAATCATCTTGCCCCCTCAGGAGAGAAATTGAAAGATGACATGTCAGAAGAATGATAAACAACAAGAGATTGCAGAGCAAAAGCAATTAGACTAGATTCGCGAAGCTGCAAAAGCGAATCAGAGCAAAGTAGAGGTCTTGTTGACCAAGTTTGACCATAGTTGACCAAATTTTGACTAGGGTTGACTTGATGAAAAGAAGAAAAGATTTGAGAACATGATGCAAAGATGAGGATCTGGCAGGAAGATGACACCAGAAGGCTAACTGCACAAGCATCCGATCCAGAAGGAGTCCAATATTTAAAATGTGATTTTGAGCCACTTAGAGATGTCAGATTTCGATTTCAATCCCGAAAAAGGATGTAACCAAGATGAGACTGGGACAAAAGATGAGAATATTTGATGAGTAGATCCAGAAGAAAGCAATCAAGAGAGCAGCAAGAAAGTGCTCCAAATGCTAGCCTAGAATGAAAGATGCAAGTCTAAATGCAGGCCTAGGATGAACAAATGCAATCCTTCGGACTCGGCTGTTGGACTCATCGTATTTACCATCATTGAGTTCTTTTAAGCATGGGACAATCACAAGATGCCATACAATTCTCCCCAACATGAGAATATGAATATGACATAAGTCTTAAATTTGTCGGAATGAGGTGTAAGCATTAAGGCACAAGAAGCCAGAATGACCTGAACACCTATTCCTTTTAATTTATCAAGTTAACATAAGCATCAAAGCACATTTGCTAGAATGACTTGAATGTCTCTTGCGAACAAACACACCAAACACATGAGAGATCTTTCTTTTTCCAAAGAGTGCTCGCAGTGACCCCTACGTTCACTTAGCAAGACGAGCATTAGCAATTCCAAATGTAGCAAAAGAAGTCACTCAAAAAAAACAAGGAGAAGAACCAACCTCACCAAGGAATCCATATAAAAGGAGTCGAGGTATGCATGGCCATCCAATATGAGATGAAGGCTCTTACAGATGGACACCCCTCTTATGTAGATTTCTTGGATCATTGGAACTAAACCAGCAAGCATAAAACAAAGAAAAGATCATGCCCCCAGTCTTTGCGTTTCTCAGTCAAGAAAGACATCTTAGATTCACTCGAGGGGAAATGATAAAGCAAACAAAAAAGCAAGAGAAAAGCTCAGTACACTACACAGGAACACACAAAGAGTTTTAGTTTTAGTTTACGTTTGTGTTCAAGTGAATTGAAGTCGAATCAGAAGTGAACAACATTCAAAGTCTCAATAGGATAGCGATAGTAGGCAGACATAGTGAAAATCACTGGTGACCATCGCAAGAGACAAAGTCTCAAGAAAATATCAGGAAGCTAATGAAGTATCAGGAGGCAAACATAGTGAAAGCCACTGGTGACTGATACAAGAGAGATCCTCAAAGTGAGAAATCTCATAGATACTAGTGAAACATCAGTAGGTAGATGCAGTGAGAACCACTGGTGACTGATGTAAGGGAGAAATCCCGAAGAAGAGAGATCGAATGAAAGCTAGGTATAAGTAGGTAGGCATAGTGGGAACCAATGGTAACTGATACACAAGAGACTCTCAAGGAGAGAAATCTCAAAAGTAGCTAGGCATCAGTAGGCAGACACAGTGAGAACCACTAGTGACCGATGCTCAAAAAGAGTCTTTGAAAGCGATAGGACAATGTCCTTTTCCTTTTGATAAGAATGTTCACATGCCTCCTTTTCCAAGAGGAGTAGAGTTACTCAAATATGACAAGTACATGGGTACAACCAATCCTCAAGATCATCTAAGGGAGTTTGGTGCCCTGTCTATGGAATTCATGCATGATCAAACGTATCTTATGAGACTCTTCCCCTGTAGCTTGGGTGGGCCAGCTATGGAATGGTTTTGTCGATTACATCCTGGTATTAAAATTTTTGACGAGATTGCCAATCTTTTTCTTCAGCATTATTCTCACAACATCCAACACCCTGTTAACATTCGTGACTTGTGTAATTTGAAACAACGACAGGGAGAACCTTTCTTGTTGTTTCTCCAAAGGTGGAGACAACTTTGTACAAAGTATCCTCGTAAATTGCCTGAATTTGAGAAACTTGATATCTTTTTGGACAATCTTCTCCCAGACTTTGGATATCAAGTACAACTATAGGGTCCTTTGACATTTGACAACATGATCAAACAGGCTATGAGGATAGAAGCCTTTATGGTTAAAAAGGGATAATTAACTCTGAATAAAGACAATAAACAAGGATTCTTAATGAACAAGGATAAAGGGAAGTCTGTAAACAAGAATAGAGAGGTGGTAAATGATGGAGTGGTCGATAATGTCACCACAAAGCCTTTAAAGCCTATCTTTAATCTTACTTCTAGCATACAAGCGGCTAAGGCTGTTGAAAAGACTACAACAGATAATCAGCAAAGTTCAAGATTTTCTAGGAACAAACCTTGGGCTCCTCGACCCAAGCGTGATTTCACTTCTTTGGGAGAGCCTCTTGATGTAGTCTTTAAAAATCTCATACAAAATCAAATTCTTACTCCTTTGGAAAAGTGAACTTATGACCCACAACCAAGACCTCACTAGTGGAATGACAATAATTATTGTGACTATCATCAAAATATTGGTCATAAGACGTCCACTTGTCTTCAGTTGAGACATAAAGTCCAAGATTTGATTGACAGTGGTGACATTGTTGTGGATGGTCATAATAAGAATTCTGATCATCAGGCATTTAAGGATCCTTTTCCTCCTCATGAGAAAGGAGAGTCTTCTACAACTAAGAACAACAATGCTAAGGTGAATTACACTTACACTTCTACTAATAATGTCATTAACATGATTGAACCTATGGGAGTTGAGTATTGTGATGTGATCACTTTTAAGGGGAGTGGTGATGCTCCCAAGCCTAGAATTCCTTTCATCTTGCATAGTTCTACATCTCATTCATTTGAATCTGAACAAACTCAAGATTGTGCAAATGTTGTCACTCGATCACATGGAAGAGGCATCACTCTCTGTGGTGGTGCCTATGGTGGTGCCTATGGAGGTTCCTGTAGTGGAGGTCCATGTGGTGCTCTGATGTACTCAGAAAATAGAGGCACTTGCTCTATAGATCTAGAACAATGCCAACATATGCCACGTAGTAGTAGGCTACCTGAGCAGACTCATATCTCACCTCTAGACATACCCTCGCTAGCTCCTCTCAGAGCTCTCTGATCTCCTGATCCCTCTCAGTCACTCATGTCTCCTAGATGATGACCCATGTATGGAAGTCATCCCTCTCCTATTGTACCTATCTCACTCTCTCTTGGCTCTTCCTGAGAGCCTCTTGTACCTATTCTATCTAAGGTGGCCCCTATGTGGCCTGATCTGACATATCAATATCATCACCTTGTACCTCCTTATGAGGAGGTAGCTACTAAGAGGAATCTGCTATCCTCTATCTAGTGGACCTTTTCTAGGTCCCACTACTCCTAGCACCTACATCTGACCCCACAGTCCTCGAGGGGATGTTTTTCTACCTTGTCCTAGGCCTCAATGCTCTCTGCCTAGGTTGCTGTAGTGGTATTTGCTGTTGGATAGGTACCTGCTGCTGCTACTATCCCTGTGGCTACTGTATAGGCTGTTGCTGTGCGGGCTGCTACTGTGTGGGCTATTGCTGTGTGAGTTGCTGCTGTGCTCTCTGTCCCATCCCAATAGGATATGTGAATCTAGGGAAAGGGTGCGCCAAGAGATGATCTTGATATGCAGGTGTCATCCCTGCATTGGTGACATCCACCATGTAGTCCCACCGAGCTAGAGGCACTCATGCCTCAATAGTGCACTTGCCCTGATCTAACATGGGCTGCCAGCCCTTCTTCATCTCATCGACGTAGTGATAATATGAAGCATACTCCTAGGAGATGTCCTACTATCTCCCAAACTATCTCATAAAACATGTGAGAAAGAATCACTAAATGACGCTAATAGTATGTCTAATCAGTGGATGTGAGATGAACATGTGTGCCAATTCCCTTTGAGCATTGTCCCATGGCTCTATGGCCACCCAAGGTCTCCACACAACTACTGCCATATCATCTAACTATCTGTGCCACTGCTCAGTCTTACCCAGTGTTGGCTGAGTCATAGGACTGACATATCTATAAATATAAGGCTCGAGGGCCTGCTGTGTATCATGAAAAATCTACCTGCAAATAGGGAGATGCTCCCAGGCCCATATTTTTAATACAAGAACTCCAGCTGCCATGGTCTTGGCACTCCAATACACGACCTTGTGCATCTTGTGATACATCTATGTGAGCATGCACTCACCCCATCTGAATTTGGTAGTTGGCCTATCCAACATCCTCTGTAGCATGCAACCCCAACCATACTCTAATCCATGTTGTCCCCTATTGGAACCAAGTAACAACTCAGGAAAATGGCTAAGACAACTGCTAATCAGTGAGCACCGCCATGTTTGCTGACTAGCTCATCCCACGAGATGGCCTGACCCATCAATAAATCATCTCTGAATATGGCCCTTAGTGCCAGTGTACCTTCCCTCGACTGTATATCATACTCAAATCGAGCACCATGGAAGAGTATCCTCAATATCCTATAGATGTCCTCGGGAGTGACTGTCATCTCCCCCATCAGCAAATGAAATGTGTTCATCTCTAAGTGGAAACACTTGACCAATACACCTAAAAGACCATGATTTACCCAAATTTCCTTCCTCTCCATAGTTATAGAAAGTACCCTTAAAGATAACTCTACCTATCTTCTTCTTTGGTTCCATAGGTTTTTGTTCATCTTCTGCATCAGTCGGTTTATCCTTCACCGAGTGATCAATCTTTTCCTTCCCTCAGGGATTACTAGGTTGTTTCCTCTTCAACTTATCTTCTTCCTTCAGAGCATACTGATAAGCATCTTCAATAGAATCAATCTTCAACATCCCAAGCTCATCCTAAATATTGAATCTCAAACCATTCACATATCGAGCTACCTTTTCCTTACCAAGCTCTCAGTGTCCAGACCGAATAGTAAGTTTGTAGAACTCCTTGGTATAATATTCCATAGATAGATCCTTCTATTTTAGATTCTACAACTTCTTAAACAAGTAAAGCTCATAGTCAGAAAGTATGAACTTAGCTTTCAACTTAGTCACCATCAACCTCCACTGATTGATCTTCATTTCACCTTCATCTTCTCTATCTCTTTGTAGTTCTTTCCACCAAAGAGTAACATGTCCTTTCAACTTTGTCTGTGCTAATCTCACCCAAAGAGGATCTTCAATTTCTTCCAGCTCAAAGAAATCTTCAAGTTCACCAATCCAATCAATCAAGTTCTTGGGCTTCAAAGTACCAGATAAAGTAGAAACTTCCATTTGGTAACTACTACTTAACCGAGCTCTAGATCTAGGCAACCGAGCAGTTCTATCTTCACTAGATCTATCTCTTTGGTCATCACCTTTAATAGGGTTAGCTCTTAACCGAGCTCACTTCAGAAGAGTGAAAATATTTTCGGTACCAGTCCTAGGTGTTTTTTCCCTTAACAAGGTTTCCACATTAAAAATAAAGTGCTAAATGTGTATGCATGTGATGATTTGTTACTTTACTTTACACATTACATTAAATGGTTTGATCGGTATATACTAGTTAATTTAACTGACAACTGCTAAATGAATCAGAAAGACATAGTCAAGTGTTTACTGAGCTATTTAAGTTTATTTGTCAAATTGGTTTTATACATCATAGAGTATTTGGGACTATAGGATAACTGGACTTAATTGATTCACCCCCCCCTCTCATTTATCTAATAGTTTGTACATGGTTGCTTTCATCTATTGTATGGTGTTTTGGCTAATAGGGGCATATCATATTGTCGACACATCATATGGCCAGAAATTGTGCATTGCAAATCAATAATATTTAGATGTTTTATTGGTTGAGAAGGATGCATAAGATCACCGATATTTAGTATATGTAGAATTTCATAGAGGTCTGTCATGGAAAGGGAGAGCACAATGGTGTAGGTGCATGTATCAAAAGAGCCTTAACACATGAAGAATTAAAGTACAAAGATAAAGTAAAATTATCTAATGTGAGATGTATCATCTAGTGGTGTAATGCTACAATTGGTCCAGGTAATGAAGGTAAGTCTACAGTTTGTATATTTTTTTGGTTGATATATGAAACTAACATTGCACCATATGAGGATTGTTTTACACTAACAAGATCAAGTGAGTTATAGTCTTTTAGAAGCTCTTATGCAGGTTCATGGAGTATCCACACATGAAAGATGGTGTAATTTTTTTCATCATGTGTAGATGAAGATTGGGATGAGTGCAAGTCAAAGGAGTGGGTTGACCCATGGTATATGTAAGTTTTGAGCCCACTTGACTCATATCATCCTGCAGTAGCACTATAACTAACACAAATGGAATCATCCATTGAATTTGACTGCTTGTTTGATCTATTATAATCAAGTAAATTTTCCATGTACAAATAATCTCAAATTTAGCACTTTATCCTAACTATTCATTAAATTAATCTCCTCATTATGCTTCTATCATTTCAAGCCATGTTTTAGTTGTTATTGCACTTGAAGATAATGAATAAAGGACAAATTGTTATTTGTCTCGTTGTGTTGAGGCAAAAAATAAATTGGATCACTCGATTATAGATGGTGAAGAATTAGAATACCCTATAGGAGCAATGGTTTTAATTGGTACATGGCTTATACGGTATCGTATGAAGAACCCTAGGTTATGATTGTTTGAGGATTGGGAGACACACAGGAAGATTATTCATTATTCGAACCTTATTGCTGTATCAAATGTCTATTTGATCAGATATGGAGGTAAACCACACAATAAGACTCTTTGGAAGGTTCGTGAGTCAGACCACGAGGCAATGCTTGAGATAATAAAGGGTAGGAAAAATTGATCTTTTTCATTGGATTGGAAGTCAATACAAAAGGTTGTAATGTCAAATTTATTTGAATGCATTACACATAACATGTATATTTTTATAAGAATAAATTACATCATCCACATTAGGTGGAGTGTAATTTTCTCATGTTTATTACCCCCTATGTGTAATGGGAAGTTTGTAAGTTTTAATGACTATGTTTCTCTTATACTTTTTGGGGCAAGACCGAAGGTTTTCTATGCTCAACTCTTTCCTATCAGTGCCCCTAGTGAGTTGAGCTATAAATAGGTTTTTCATTATTAATAAAATTATTTGGCGCTATCCTATTGCCTATAAAAAACAAAAAAAAAAGTATATTTGTAAAAATAAAAGTTACATTAATATTATTAATATACAAAGATGAATATTTGTGTTCGATTTGCTATTTTTTGCATTTTTGCATCTTTTGAAACTTTATGTGTATTTTGCATGTTTTAATGTAGAGGCACAAGGACAAATAAAAGTCACCAAACAAACATTGAAATCCAATCAAACAAAAGATACACTAAGAGTTTTACAAACCCATTCATAATTGGCTGCAGGGGGTCACCTTGGTTTGAGACCAAAAGAGAGCAACTTGGCACCATGTCCAACAGCTAGTTGAAGACACTCAAAGAGGCCTCATATAGAATGGGGAGACTCCAAGAAACACAAAAGAACCACCTTTACAAACCTGACACATCATTTCATATCATTTGCTATAGGGATGCCAACTAGGCCTAGTGGCTTGACCCAGGTGTTTCTAGGAGACAACCTTTTAAACATTGATGTAGAGAACCAAGGATAGATGAAACACATCATAAAATCATTAGAACCATGTAGACAAAAGGCACATTGAGAAGTTCACAATACTCAGTCACAAGTGGATGGAGGAAACATCTTGCATTGAGACTAAAAGAGGCTATAGGTACCAAAATTAAACTTGTTCTTGGAGAAAACTCAATGGGTTCATATACAACATCAAAGGACTCAAAATAATCCAATGAAACCAATCATACAAACCCAACACCACATTATATACTACTTGCTTTATAAACACCAATTAGGCCTTGTAGTCCTATTTAGAGGGTTTTTTGACCATACTTTCCTAACCTTTGACCATAGACCAAAAAAATACCTTTTTAAAATACTCTTTTGGTTGGTTTTAAACATATGTAAAACTTGTAATGGGGTTCTTTTTGCATAGATTAGTCAACTTTTGACTAATCACACTTTTTAGGGGGCAATTAGGTCTCATTTACAAAGAGACTATCCTCATAGAAAACCTCCAAACTGAACCAGTTCTTGGATCATGTCTCATTTTCCTCAAAAATACATATTCCACCTTTATTTAGTGCCTAAATCACTCAAAATGACTCAACACTACCCATTTACACTCGTAACCATAGGAAAACTATGAGTTTTATGGTATATATAGTGCTAGGCCATCAAATTTCAAATAGCTATAAATTTAATTCACTCTGAAACTAAAATAATATTAAAATTAACCCTAATACATAGCATTCCACAAAGAATTAGATTTTTATAATGGTGAAATTCCAACTTAAGAGCATTTTTGTAAACAAGCCCTAGTTATGGAGGATTTCAGACCTGCCTAGAGTAAAATTTCTAAAGCTTCATAAAAAATTAATGAAAAAAATCCAAACCAAATTCAAATGAAATTAGATTTAGAGATCTTTCCATCCATATAGGTTGCAAAGCATGAAAGTGCAGTATAGGTGACGAAGTCAAGGATGGTGGATCCAATTAAGGACAGTCCAAACCTTTTAGCTTCAGAACAACACAACAAAATACTCAAAAACACAATAGTAAAATAATTATTTAACCTCTGATTTTCATTAACATGCCCAACTGTAAGGCCTTCCGGGTTAGGGCCAATTACAATCAGAAACAATTCTACAAGATCCAAATAGATCCAATACAATCTCACCTAGTTCAGCTCTGAAGACAATCAGAAGTTGATGGAAAACCTAAGGCAGATCTAAACTTGAGCTCACAAGCCTCCAAGAAATCTCCTTGTCTCCAAGTGTGCAAACCACTACCTCTACAACTACAAACTATCAGATAACAATCTGATCTGCAAGATCATGCAAGATCTTTTCCACAACTTCGCCAACTCCAACTTTCAGAACCTCAGATCTGATTCGCTAAGTCTTCCAAGTCTGAACTTCTATGATCTCCTGATGCTACCTAAACATCTACCCCAAACACCCCTTAAATACTAATATCAGCCACAATTCGACTGGATGAAATCATTAACTCCCCCAACAAATATTAAATGGAATACAAGTCAGCACCAAAATAGCCTTACAAACATTTAATCCAACATGTCATCTTGTAACAACAACTACCAACAATAAATGCACCAAGTTGGCCCAACAAATCACACAGAACTCCAGTCGGTTAACTAGAACTACCGAGCAATAGTGAAATAATCGAGCATGCCAAGCATCGCCAAGCACTAGTGTCAATCGAGCACCACAGACATCACTGAGTAACACTTTCACTAAGTGCTAGAGATTACTGAGTTCCTTCAGCGATCGAGCTTCCTTCGATGACTGAGGCCGTCGGTCAAGGCTGCAACCGAGTAACATTGGCCAAACATACACCTTCCATGCAGATCTACCGAGTACCCTAGAATGCCCCTGCATCAGACACCCCAGGTTTGAAAAGATGTTCATATGTGAGAAGAACATCTTTTGGGATTCAACACATAAACCCTGAACTGGTTCTTCACATACAAGTCCACCTTTTCAGCTTGCATACTCTTCCACTTCAACTTTCTCTGTCTCTTTAAGTCTTTTCTTGACAACACACAGGTCAGTTCTCCATACTAATCATTCATTTTCTCTGGATCCACAATCTCAACTCGACTACCAATACTCAAGCTTCTCCTAAGAGAGTTGTATCCAGCAATGGCATCAAGGAAAAATTCCTATCATCCTCCTCAATAGTAAACACATTCCTTACAAAGTCATACATAGCTCTACAATCATATTGCCAAGGTCTGCCGAGAAATATATCACAACTATTCATCTTAGCAATGTCACATAACACAAGATCCTTATACTGGCCAATCTGAACATTAATAAAGCATTGTTCTCTTACTTTTAGATCATGAACATCTTATAACCAACCAATCCTATAAGGACACAGATGTTTTTGTAGACATGCAAAATTGGACAAGTGCTTTTAAAATGGCTTAAAATAATTAAAATGCATTAAATCATCAAAATGTTTCAAATCAATTAAAAAGGGACATAATTAAATAAAGTTGGAAAAAATCAATTAAAGCAAAGGAGAAATTAAATAATGATGTTAAATAATTAAATCAAAGCTTAAAGGGACCAAAAACACTATATAATTGATTTTAATCAATTAATTGTATAGTTGTTTTAATCAAAAATCAAAATGAACCCATTACCCTTACATGGCTAAATTTAATTAATTAATTGAATTCAATAAATCCTAATTTCTTTCAACAAAGTGATGAACCAATAAAATTGAGGACAAAAAGACATAAATCACTCAAACATTTAAATTGTCCAAAGCTTTGAAACCATTTATAGGCTTGTCCCCTCATTTGTCCCCCCATTTATGAACAATGCAAAGTATTTGACTCAACCAAGGGATAACCATGATTACTTCACTCTACCCCCTACCCTTGGACATTTACTATAAATATGAGGCATTTTGGAGAGCATTTCCATCTTAGAACTTCATTTGCAAAGCATTGTTACTATAGGCAATTGAGTGCATTCTAAGAGCAAATTAAGAGCATTTAGAGCAATTATCATTGTAGTTTGTCAATTTGAGCTAGAGTAAGCATTGAATGAGCATTGTAGAAGCATAGTAGAAGCATATAGAAGCATAAATTCTCATTTTAGAGGTGTCACTAGTGAGGATCTAAGCTAAGAGCTTCATTTACCACTTCTTTCTAGAGAACCATGAGATGTTCTAGATTATAGTTTCATTTTAAATTAGATTTGCATTGTATTTTATTTAAATTGATGCTATTAGATCTTAATTTCATGAAGGTGATATTCATCATCACACAAATGACACCCATCGTGGGGCTCTAAGCCTCATTTCATCATTTAGATCTTCATTTGCATACTTGTATTCTATATTTTCCATGTTTATCTTGTAGGAAATTGGTAAAGTCACACTTACAGGAGATCTGTTCATGCTTGCAGTCATTTTACTACCACCTACAATCTCTGTACTAACACAAATTAGCTAGAGATTCATGCCTGTGACCGTAAAGTATTTAGCCTTTGTTTCTTCAAGTCACACCTGTGACTCAGGGAGTATCACGTTGCTTGATTTTATTGTTGCATATCTTAAGGCTTTGCTTCACATTTTTAATTAATAGTTACACCTATGATTCTTGAAATATCGCTTAGTTAAAATTTTTTATCGCTTAAGTTGAGGCTTTGCTTCACAATTTTCAAATTACTGTCACGCTTTGGATATTTCAGTTTCTGCTTACTGTTAGTTAAAGTGTCACTTTGCAATAATCATTTTCTGTAATTTAAAGTTCTATTCATGCTTAGGAATAAAATGTATATGCTTTTGTGATTTTCAGTATCACTTGTGGCACTGCAGAGTGTCACTAGATATTTGTAAAATTACGCTTACGAACATTTTGTTTCCGCCTATTAGCTGGATGATGTCGCCTGCTACCTGTTGTTTGTATTTACTATTTAATTGATTAAAACACTCATCTAACATTCTATTTATGTGATTTAATAGTAAATGAACAGACATTCGAAGGTGTAGAAACCTGAAAGCAGATTCAACCAAGAGGGAAAGGCACTAGCAAGGAAAATTAAGAAAGAGAACAAAGCACATATCAAAGCCATTCTTGAGTCAACACAAGAAGAAGACAATCAGGTATATCAGAAATACCTTGCTATGATTGAAGCTTACAAAAGGAAATTTGTATCTCTTAATTGGATCTTTAGTCCTTATTCAAGTTTTTATTTGAAAAATTTGCAAATAAGCTCTAGAAGATTCATACACAAGTGTTGTTCTTTCCAATTTTGATTTTGGTCTCCCCTCATAGTGTTTGTTAGTGTTGACTAACTTGCTGGTGGACAAGCACATTTGGTGGAGGATCTTGCCAAGGTGAGTGAAAAACAATGATGAAACCTTTCAAAAATGCCCCTAGCTTAGGCTAGCTACAAGGAAAGGTATTCTCCTATTCAAGCTGACATTTGATTAAATTGCGGCATTCCTTTTGATATAAGCTTGAGATAAAATAGGAAATGAATTTCACACTTCAATTTTAAGAATCTCCTTGTCAAGAGATTGGGAAAGAACAAACGTGTGTCTAAGTGTGTGGAACAAAGAAAGACAATAGGGATATGCTCCACTCTTTGAGTGAACCAAACTCCCAAACTTGTCGGCCTAAGTTCATTTCTTGTTTTTCATATATATGCTAGAGCAATAGTGGGCTCACCTCCCAAGTTTTCCTTAACGAGGCCAGTGAGAGGGATAGCCCAAAGTGGGATACACTCACTTTTGCCACGGGAATCCAACCCACTCTAAAACAAAATGCATGTATCCTTAATGGGGTGCATGACAAATAGATTTTAATTTTTCAACCTTCCTCTAGTAGTCCTCACAGATTGCACAAAATCGTACCTCAGTGCATGTGGGAAGCCTCCTTGGAGGATGAGAGATTGAAGTCTATTTGAACAGAATATATACTAAAACCTGGATAAAATAGCAAGGCCACCTTATAGAGCCATGTTTACAAGCCAAAATTGACTTTAGGTAGGCTATTTGGAATTATTTCTTGTGATATACTTGTGAAAAACATTGGAGAATATACACACTAGAGTGTTTTTAGGGACATGATGACAAAGTGATGTGTGTGTTGCAATTGTTTTTCTATTTTCAAAGAAAGAAATTTCAAAAGACCTGATCTTAAATGTTTAAAAATCTAAAATCTTACAAACTGGTCAGAGAAGTGCCGCTTATGCACAAAAAAAACTTGCCTATCAGAGGTTTAGTCACGCCTGTGACTTGTTTAAAAATGCGTAGACATGGTGAAGTCACGCCCATAATATTTTAAAACACGCCTGGTAAAAACTAGAAAATTACCTATCAATAGCAAAGTGTCACCTACATACCTGCAATGTTCCACCTTGTTCAATACCAATTCACGTGTACAAACATTTAAGTCACACCTACACACTGGAAAGTGACACCCAGAAACAAAGAAGGGCAAACAGTGGACATTTCTTGAAGGTTTGGAAAGATTTTCACATCAATTTTGGATACCCTTTTCAGAGATACTCCTTATCAGTGCAACAAATAGATCATATTCCTGAAAAATATTTATAATGATGGAACTATTTGAGAAACAAATCAATCCTAGTATGGAGCACAATTATCACATTAGAATCTCCATTCGAATCAAAATGATGAGGTGTTTGAAGAAGAAGTTTCAGAAGCAATCCAAGATCCCATATTTATGGAAACAATGCAATTAATTTTGAAGAGGGATAATGAAGCATACTTCATGAAGTTAGCTCAATTAGGAGATAAGCTTCCTCATAATTTTGACACATCAACCTTGAGGAAAAATGAGGAAAAACAAAAAGAGGCATCATCTAAAAAACCATCATTAAGATCAATGTGTCCTTTTCTTTATAACGATAGGCCATCCGTATCTTCATCTTCCTCGCAAAAAGAAGCATTTAAGAGCAACAAACCTATCTTGGATCACAGGAAATTTCATGATGAATCTATTTTTGATCAAGGTAATAAAGAGTATGAAGAGAAAAGTACCACTCTCAAGCAAGATCTAATGCACAAACCTCTACCTAGCAAGGTTTCTCCCATAGCTTTTACTCCTTTCATCTTTCATTCATCTCCCAAAGCTCCACAACTATCCAAAATTCCTCTATCAAAGAGTGAGCCTAATGATGACACTTTTCACATTGACTATGTCTATCCTCAAGGGCTACCTCTAAAAGAAACCCGAGCTAGTTTACATCTTGCTGCAGATCATTTCGATGCTTCAAAGATCTTGGACCCCAAAGCTTCATGTGCTGCAATGCCCATTATACCCATTCAAAAGGATCCTACATTATTCTTCCAAACATCCCCCACACATATCCAAGAAACTACCTTGTCCTTAGAAGTGGCTCCATGTCAAGAGGATAATCCAAAGAGGAAAGAAACAAATGTTGGTAAAGATCAAGATCAAGATTATATACAATCCCCTCCCATATTTGATGAAGGTCCCATATCCATATAACCTTGTGATGATCCCCTTGCATCCTTTCATGTCTTCCAAGATGATGTCCTTCCATTCCAAGAACAAAGTACCCTTCCAAGTTCCATATTTTCTCCACTTCCCAAGCAAGTTCAAAATATCCCTACCACAATTTCCAATGAGCATATTGAAAATCAAGAGCAAAATACCCTCTCTACACCCTTCGAAGATCCTTGTCAAGATCAAAGTATCCCATTATTTCCTTGTCATATTCCTCCATGTTCACCTCAAGAAACCATCATTCTTCCAAATCCCTTGCATGATAATAAATCCCTTCAAGCATCAGTTGATCCTATCAAATGTGTTCCTATCAAAGCTACTCATGAGCCTATTGGTATAAAGATAAATCTTAAAGATGAGAACCGTGGCAATGCAACTTCTTTCAAAGACGTTGATATCTCTTTCACACCTTATATCCCTCCATTCAAATGCAACCATATACCTTCACTATCCTCCAAATCCATTTTGGGTTCCTATGTCCCAAAACAAAAGTCTTCATCCCTTCCATCCATATTAGGTCCATATATTCCTCCATCCTCTATTCCTATCATCCCTAGCTATCCATTCACTTACCCTACCATGTATCAAGATCAACGAAGGCACACATACTTGAAGAATGTCCAAATGCCAATCCATATGAGCCCTTCATATTATTCCTATTCATCCACAATACCTAAGCCTTTTGGAAGCAATTTTGATGTGCAACATAAAAATCATAAATCCAAGAACCCATATGTGTATAAAAATCACAATGTCCCATCTAATCAACATGTGAATGAAAAGAAAAATGATATATCCAAAAGGCTGCAAAGGTCCACCAAGCAAAAAGAAAAAAATAAAATGTGGGTTCCTAAATCCCTTATTGAAGAAATGCATTCAAAAGCATCACAAAAGAAAGAAAAATCAAAGACTATGTGGATTCCAAAGTCATTGTTGAAAGACTTGCACACAAAAGAAAAATCAAAATTGACATTCAAGCTTCCAAAGGCTTCCATTCCATCTCCTTCCAAACATCCTTCATCTTCCTACATCCCAAAATCCACTACCTCAAGAAGATCCTTACCCCCATCATCTATCATTCCTCCATCATTCCACCACTCTTCAAAGTGTGTGTCAAAGTTGATCTTGCCAACATTCCCATCTACAACATACATTCTTCTTATCCTCACATTCATTTTCCAATGCATAATTTCCATACTTCCATCCCTCTTATCAATATCTTTGAGCATCCTAGTCATACCCATGATTTATTATAGCATATCTTTCAAAGGAGCATTGTCCAAAGATTCCGGTGTTGGGAAAATATTGAAAAATACAAAAAAAGAAAAAAAAAAGAGAAAAGAAAAGAAAAGAAAAAGGTACCTTGGTGAAAACCTAGCAATAGGCACTTGAGTAGCAAAAGTAAAGAGAAACAAATACCATGATGAAAACCTGGTAAACATGTGTCATGCGTAATTCTTCCTTCTTGCACTCTACACTTGGGGGAAAGTTTCATCCTCCATCTTCCTATCATTTATCTCACTTACATTCATATTTCCTCTCTCACCTTAATCTTGACAAGGTTGAACACATCCATGAGCATTAAGTATCTTGACATCCATTATTCTTTCCATAAGCTTATGTACTTGTTGCATCCATGTTACCCTATCATGATCTTGCTTATCCCAAATTCACCTTCATTATTCCTTGACAGTCTTTCCATTATCCCAAAACATCCCTTCATAGCCTACATCACCTCTTTACCGGATTGTGTTATCTTATCCACATCTTACCCAAAATGATCCCATGGTCTTGATCAAAATGAAGAACTTAAAGTACAAAATTGTTATCAAAAACTTCTTGACATGTCCACTTCTTTTGGATCCCTCATTTTCATGATAGTAGATCATTATCCTATAGGCTATCTAGCACTGCATCATTGGCTTCCATGGCTTATCCAAAACATGCTTCACATTGCTATATCATTTTTCCTTAGCTTGGGTAATCTTGAGGAGATGGTCCTATGGGTCACATTTGCATGCTTCATCCATTATGGCCTTTCCATCTCTAATCCATCAGCTTGCAAATCCATCCTTCATGTCCTATATCTTGCTAGACATTGGGGGAAAATCAATGTGATCTTGTTCGAGAGTTGGTCATTTCTTGCATAAAGTGCTTTGAGCTACATCTTGCATAAACTGAGCTTTTGTAATATTTTGGGAAGTTTTCGCAAGTCCAACATTTTTCCTATCCAACTAGAGGCATTTGATCTTAATCAATGGATTTTAACAAAGGACATCATTTCACATGAAGCAATGCATTAAACTCAAATGGATTCAAGAGTGCTACATTCGGTCACATCAGAGAGAGACTTGTCAGAGCTTTAGAAGAGAGATATTTTCATGAACCTTTGATGGATATCATTGTTCACAACCAAGTATTTTGATCCTGCAACTTGATCCTTGAGCCTTCATTGAATTTATTATTCAGGATTAAAAATTGACAACACTTAAAGATCAGAATGCTTGGAAATACTTTTTGAAAATCATGAAACATTGCACAACACTTGAAGCTTTCTTTTGATAATCTTTATGAAATTGACTTTTATCACATCTTTTTAGCTAATTGATAATGTTTCGACTAGATTGGCAATGATGGAGACATGATATTTTTCTTGCCTTTGAGTGCCTGTTTTGAGGGAGATCCAACAACTTGCGTGAATTTGTCTAATGACATGGTCATCAAAGAACCATCGAGGACTCTCATATAGGGTGGAGGGTTGACCTTTGTTGGTTTATGAAAATGGATTGGTATTCATATTCCCATAGTTGGTTATCCAACTAGTGAGGGTTGTACTAGTTTCAAAATGAGGTTACCAAAAGTGATAAAAGTAGTATTCATATCATCATGATGTGGTCAATGATGGTTGTACTTGCTTTCCAGTCCCAAAATGCTCAATGATGAAAATTTATCCTCACAACATTTCTTTGCTAAAAGCTAGTGACACTTAGTTGCATTGCATTATCATGTTAGATTGCATTGCATTATCATGGTTAGATTAAGTGCATTGGTTTGTAGTTATTTTTCCAAGGGAAAAGGGGGTTCAATTATCAATCTTGATTAATCATCAAATGGAGGGTTCAATTCAACAAGGAAAAGTCCATATCATCATATCATTGTTCATAATATCAATGATCCATCAAATCTGTATATCAAGATACAATATCAACAAAATGATACATCTAAGTCCTGATCAGTAAAACATCAACATGATACAAAATCAACAACAAGGAAGATCCATAAATCTAATATCCAAGAAGCTAGGGACTGTATGTATAACTTATAGAAATGTGCCTGTTTCTCATAACAAAGGAATCATATTAGTATATCATATCAAGGAATTATCTCAAGTCAATCTTATCAAAAGTATCAAGTAATCACACCCAGTACCATTTGTTTGTGTCTCTATGTCTTGAGAATGAAGCAAGCAGTATCAATCATATCGGTTTCCACACTGATTGATTTATCCTACCAGACCTACCTATCAATTATCCCATATCAGTTATACTATCCTATCAGATTGACAAATCACATTCATTCATACCATTATCCTGATATCCTAATCACTTGTTTTCTTAACTACAAAAGACCTAGCTATCTTGGACGTTCAATCATTCATCTAGAAACATCAACAACATTTTATTAATCATGGTTTTTCTATATCAGCATATCAATCAAACCGGGGCACATTCTTAAATCATGGCACATGATCATGAATTTTCAGAAATGAAAACATATGAATCAACATCATCAAATTTTTCAAATCAGGTGACCAATATGTTTTATTTCTGAGGGGGCATCAGAGTATCAAATCAAACATCAATGGAATCAATGGGGCATCAAAATTTTGGAATCATTATCAGTGGCATATCAGAAGCATATCAGATCAGTTTATCATATCATATAAGGACCTAGCAATCAATCTCATATCAATATCATATCAGAATCAGCAATCAATTAGTATTAGAGGCATATCAGTGAACCAACAATCAGGAATCAACAATCATGACACAAGAATCTTTGAAACAATGTTCTTCATACATCAATTCAAAGAGGGGCATTTGTAGACATGCAAAATTGGACAAGTGCTTTTAAAATGGCTTAAAATCATTAAAATGCATTAAATCATCGAAATGTTTCAAATCAATTAAAAAGGGACATAATTAAATAAAGTTGGACAAAATCAATTAAAGCAAAGGAGAAATTAAATAATGATGTTAAATAATTAAATCAAAGCTTAAAGGGACCAAAAACACTATATAATTGATTTTAATCAATTAATTGTATAGTTATTTTAATCAAAAATCAAAATGAACCCATTACCCTTACATGGCTAAATTTAATTAATTAATTGAACTCAATAAATCCTAATTTCTTTTAAAAAAGTGATGAACCAATACAAATTTAGGACAAAAAGACATAAATCACTAAAACATTTAAATTGTCCAAAGCTTTGAAACCATTTAAAGGCTTGTCCCCTCATTTGTCCCTCCATTTATGAACAATGCAAAGTATTTGATTCAACCAAGGGATAACCATGATTACTTCACTCCACCCCCTACCCTTGGACATTTACTATAAATATGAGGCATTTTGGAGAGCATTTCCATCTTAGAACTTCATTTGCAAAGCATTTTTACTATAGGCAATTGAGTGCATTCTTAGAGAAAATTAAGAGCATTTAGAGCAATTATCATTGTAGTTTGTCAATTTGAGCTAGAGTAAGCATTGAATGAGCATTGTAGAAGCATAGTAGAAGCATATAGAAGCATAAATTCTCATTTTAGAGGTGTCACTAGTGAGGATCTAAGATGAGAACTTCATTTACCACTTCTTTCTAGAGAACCATGAGATGTTCTAGATTATAGTTTCATTTTAAATTAGATTTGCATTGTATTTTATTTAAATTGATGCTATTAGATATTAATATCATGAAGGTGATATTCATCATCACACAACTTCATTCTATTCAACCCAAGTTTCTGAACCATGTCCTCAGCAACAAGGTTATCAATACTACCACTATCAACAATAACATCACAGAGTTTACCTCCAAACTTTTATCGGGTCCTAAACAAGATACTCCTCTGACAAGGTTCCTCCTTTGTACCAAGAAATGTTCGCCGAAGCAGCAAGTTCTCAAATTCAGGTTCATTCTCATTAACAATAGTAGTTTGTCCATCACCAATCTTCTTCTATGTACACTCAGAAGAATGGTGTCCTTACTCTCCATAGTTATAGAAAGTACCCTTAAAGATAACTCTACCTATCTTCTTCTTCGGTTCCACATGTTTCTATTCATCTTCTACATCAATCAGTTTATCCTTCACCGAGTGATCAATCTTTTCCTTCCCTCGGGGATTACTAGGTTGTTTCCTCTTCAACTTATCTTCTGCCTTTAGAGCATACTGATAAGCATCTTCAATAGAATCAATCTTCATCATACCAAGCTCATCCTGAATATTAAATCTCAAACCATTCACATACCAAACTACCTTTTCCTTACCAAGCTCTCGGTGTCTAGACCGAATAGTAAGTTTGTAGAAGTAAAGCTCATAGTTAGAAGGTATGAAATTAGCTTTCAACTTAGTCACCATCAAACTCCACTGATTGATCTTTATTTCACCTTCATCTTCTCTATCTCTTTGTAGTTCTTTCCACCAAATAGTAGCATGTCCTTTCAACTTTGTCTGTGCTAATCTCACCTGAAGAGGATCTTCAATTTCTTCCAGCTCAAAGAAACCTTCAAGTTCACTAATCCAAGCAATCAATTTCTCAAGCTTCAAAGTACCAGAGAAAGTAGAAACTTCCATTCGATAAATACTACTTAATCAAGCTCTAGATCTAGGCAATTGAGTAGTTTTGTCTTCACCAGATCTATGCCTCTGATCATCACCACTAGATCCGGTAGGTTCAAAGTCTTTAGTAGATTCGTCATAACCATCTTTAGTACCAACATTATGATGTATACTAGTAACAACTCTCATGATCTCGGTGACCATGTCATTCTTCATCAACTCCATCTCATATCTAAAATCTAATTTCACCTTCTCTGTGATCTGGGATTCAACAGTATCACAAAGATTAGAAATAAATCTAGGGTCCAATCTTCTTGGAGGCATCTTTAAAGATATGCAAAAACCCTTTGCAATAAACCCTCACCGACCACCTTGTGGAAATCTCCAAGTTGTATGCAAGTCAGATCTCAACCTACCACCTTGGAAAAACAACTAGGGAAATATCCACAAGTTCAGTGCTCCAGATATGCAATCTAGATCATACTATCTCTTCACAAACAAGATCAAATTTGCAAGATTATCCTTGCTAGGTCAACCTTCACTCCATAAGATCAACTCTCAGCTTTGATACCACCTGATGTAGTCAAGGATGGTGGATCCAATTAAGGACAGTCCAAACCTTGTAGCTTCAGAAGAACACATTGGAATACTCAACAACAAAACAACAAAACAATTATTTAACCTTTGATTTTCATTAACATGCCCAACTGTAAGGCCTTCCGGGTTAGGGCCAATTACAATCAGAAACAATTCTGCAAGATCTAAATAGATCCAATATAATCTCAACTAGTTCAGCTGTGAAGACAATCAGAAGCTGATGGAAACCCTAAGGTAGATCTAAACTTGAGTTTGCAAGCCTCTAAGAAATCTCCTTGTCTCCAAGTGTACAAACCACTAGCTCTGCAACTACAAACTATCAGATAACAATCTAATCTGCAAGATCATGCAAGATCTTTTCCACAACTTCACCAACTCCAACTTTCAAAACCTCATATCTAATTCACTAAGTCTTCCAAGTCATGAACTTCTATGATCTCCTAATGCTACCTAAACATCTACCCCAAACACCCCTTAAATACTAATCATCAACCAAAAGTCAGCTGGATGAAATCATTAACTCCCCCCAACAAATATTAAATGGAATACAAGTTGGCACCAAAATAGCCTTACAAACATTTAATCCAACATGTCATCCTATAACAACAACTACCAATAATAAATGCACCAAGTCGGCCCAAAAAATCACACAGAACTCCAGTCAGTTAACCACAATTACCGAGCAACAGTGAAATAACCGAGCATGCCAAGCATCGCCGAGCACTAGTGTCGATCGAGCACCACAGACATCACCGAGTAAGACTTTTACCGAGCACCAGAGATTAATGAGCTCCTTCAGCGACTGAGCTTCCTTCAATGATGAAGGTTGTTGGTCAAGGATGCAATTGAGTAACATCGGCCAAACATACACCTCCCATGCAGATCTACCGAGTACCCTAGAATGCCCCTGCATCAATAGGGGTTGTACCAATTGTTTCAACAAACAAAAATGTGAAGAAAACTAGAAAATACTAATTTTATGGTGTTGGTAGTGCTAGGCATCATTAGTTTGAATGGAGACATTGACATCTCAAACTAAAACATTGGATATGCAATGTACATTATAAGGGGTCAATAAATTGATTTGTAACCCTTTTCCATCATGGGAATAAAAGTTATGCAATTTTTATGACTCGTTGGTTACCCTAATAAGGGTTTAGACCATCAGTCACAAAAAAGAGGATAAAGGCTCTTTGTGGCCTCAAACCATCTACACAAATAGCTCTAGTTGATTGATTAAATGCTAGGAACAACCTCATTTTACTCTCCAAGTTTCTCAAACATTTAGACCATTCTAGAATGAAGTGTGCCTTAAGGTGCACTGAGCAAAAAAGACTATGATCTTTGGAGGGGTGTTTCATAGAGCTCGTTCTATGTATCAATGATCTATAAGGTGCTCTGGTATCATGTTGTCATTTCCCACAAAAGCCTATCACAATTTTGGGAGATTCAACCTCATTTAAAATTGGCAACTCAATCTCGATCATTGCCAAAACTTACAATGTGACTTATTTAAAAGTTGAAAATATGCATATCTTTGAAATGGTTCATTGTGGCCTTAAACCATCTATGCCAATAGCTCTGGTTGGCTAGGTAAACATGAGGAAAGACCTTGTTTCATACACCAAGGTTCTTGAACGTTCTGGACTGTTAGGATTAGCAGACAAAAATTTAACAATTGCATGCAAATATAATCAATAATGTAAAGGAATAAAGCACACATAACTAATAAAAGAAGACACAAATATTTAGCTTGATTCACCCAATCTTAGGCTACATCCACCAAATAGAGAGTCCAATCTTATTATCCATTAATTTTTATTTGTTACAATCTACAATCCCTTGCAAATGAAATTCTCATATATAGAAAACCCTAACCCTAAGAAATTATAATAAGACGTATGTCGGTTAACAAGTTAACCATAAAAATTACTTGATGAGTCAACCTAGGGAAAATCTTGACAAGTCAACTAAAAAATGCTTAATGATTTAACCTAAAAAATTATTGCTGTGAACCCCATGATAAATGAAATGTGTACAGTACTTGCCTGATCAGTCACCACAAACCAAAAATCTCCCAATTGGGGATTGATCAAGCTCCACACTAAATAACCTCCCACTTGGAGACTGATCCAGTAGCAACATCACTACCCCTAAAGCTCCCACTAGATTGACACACCCTAGAATCTATTGTTCTTTTTACTATTTTCAGTCTTGAAGACCAACCAAAGATAAAGAGGAGTTCAACTTCTCCCTTGCCACTACCTTTCTAAATATATTCATTGAATTTTCATATGTATGTATCTTTTACAACTTTAACTGTCCATTATCCAATACCAACCGAATGAAGTAATACCTCAACTATATGTGTTTGGTTTTTGAATGCAAGGAAAAATTCTTTGCAAGATGGATGGAACTCTGGCTATTTGTAAATAAATAATTGTCAGTCTGTGGTTTTCCCCACTCTACCATAAAAAATTGTAGCTATATCATCTCCTAAGCTACCTCTTTAGCAACAACATGCTTTTCCTCTATAGTGGATAAAGCAACCACCTCTTATAGTTGAGAATTCCAACTCACTATTGTCTCACCAACAGTAAATACATAGCATGTGGTACTACACCTGGTATCTAAATCCCCTACCAAATATAAGTCAACATAGCCTTTTAAATCACTACTAGAGCCCTTGAAACATAAACATTTATTGGATGTACCTCTCAAATATTTGAGAATCCATTTTACTACATTTCAATGCTCAACTCCAGGATGACTCATATACCTGCTAACAACTCCTACAACATGTGCAATATTTGGTCTAGTGCATACCATGACATAGATTAAACTACCTACAATCGAGGCATATGGTACCTTGGATATTTTTTCTTACTCCTTTTGTGTCTTTGGGACACACCTCCTTAGTCAATTTCAAATAACTAAGAAAATGTGTGTTGATAGATTTTGCATTCTCCATATCAAATCTTTGCAACACCTTTTCAACATAATCAACTTGTGATAGAGTCAATTTATTGTTCTTCCTATCTCTACAAATTTTCATACCAAGGATTTGTATTGTTTCCCCCAAATACTTCATGTTAAAAGAATGTGTTAACTGTTGTTTCAACTCCTTAATGTGATCCATGTTAGACCCCACTACAAGCATATCATCAACAAATAAACATAAAATAATGTAGCTATCATCAGCCAACATCTTAAAATAAACACAATGTTCTGAATTACACTGACTGTAGCCATGCTCAACCATAAAGCTATCGAATTTAATTACCATTTTTGATGTGCTTACTTCAAGCCATATAAACTTTTCTTTAATCTGCACACTAAGTTCTCCTTACCTTTGACCTCAAAACCTTGTGGTTGTTGCATATATATTTCTTCTTTTAGATCACCATGCAGAAAAATAGTTTTAACATCAAGTTGTTCCAAATGCAAATCTTCAGTGACCACAATACTTAAAACAATGCGTATAGAAGTCATTTTTACAACTGCAGAAAAGATCTCATCAAAATCAATGCCTTTTTTTTTTCTTCTATGAAAATCCATTTACAACTAACCTGAATTTAAATCTTTTCTTACCTCCATCCTCCTCTTTCAGCCTATAAACCCATTTATTTGATAAAGCCTTTTTACCTGAAGATAACTTACATAATTTCCAAGTCTAATTTTTTAGAAAGGAGTCCATTTATTCTTCCATGGAAAGCTCCCACTAAACCTTTGTATCCACCTTTACAATTTCATCATATCCTTCTGGTTCACCAGTATCTGGTAATAAAATAGAATACAAAGAGGGAGAGAACCTTTTAGGTTGTCTACTTAGCCTTCTTGATCATGTAACACTCATTGGAATTTGTGGTATTTGTTGTTTTTGTTGTTGAGGAGCATGAACAACCACTGGAACATCATCTTTTGGAGTATCAACCAACACTACATAATCATTTTCTTTCTTCTCATGTTGTTGTAACTGATATTTGTACAACACTTTCTCATTGAATATGAAATACGTGCTTCTTACAACTTTATGAGTTTCAACATCCTAAAGTCTATACCCAAATTCATCAATGGCTTATCCAACAAATATACATTTATTTGACTTATCTTCTAACTTGGTTCTATTTTCATAATCTATATGTGTAAATACTTCACAACCGAAGGTTCTAAGAAAAAAACAACTCACCTTCTTACCTATCCATGCTTCCTCTGGAATACCACAACCCAAAGGAGTAGAGGGACCTCTATTGATTAAATAAACAACAATGTTTATAGCCTCTACTCATATATTTAAGGGAAACCCAATTTGCAACCTCATACTCCTTGCATGCTCCATTATTTTCTTATTCACGCGTTCAACCACTCCATTTTCTTGTGGACTCCTTGGAACCATTTTATGCCTATGAATATCATTAGAGGAATAATAATCTTCAAAATATTTGTTGTAATACTCACCACCATTATCAGATCTGAGATATTTTAGTCTTTTACCAGTCTCATTCTCAACCAAGCTTTTCCATTTTTTAAAAGTTTGAAATACATTATATTTTTGCCTAAGGAAACAAATCCATGCTTTCCTAGTTGCATCATCAATGAATGTAACATAATTGTTAGGAATAGTCCCAAGAGATAAATGAGAAGGGGGGGGGGGGGGGTGAATCAGTTATCTACAAGTTTCAATTCTTTATCCAATTAAGTATACTTAAACATAAAGCATAAACACAATGAAAGAAAACTTGAACACAACACCAATATTTTGGTTACGGGGAAACCCAAATAGGTAAAAACCCCGGTGGGACTTGATACCCACTAATATTCTGTACTAGTGTATAATAATCCTTGTTAGAAGATCCTTTACCCTATTAGGAGTAGCTTTACAATATATGAAGAACAATAGACCTAGTTAAGGGTCAGACCCTGTTAGGAGTCTTTTACAATTGTCCCTGTTAGGGGAGAGGATGCACTGTCCGAGAGCTCACTGCTCAAAGGGGTGAAGGCTACAACCTTCTAAATAACAGATACACACTATATATGGATCTTGGTGAACTACGCTTTGACCTACTATCTAGCTTAGTTCCAATGAATAACACACATATTCTACTTGGTCACATTGACCTTCTTTTGATGGTTCAACACTTCGCACACTCTGCTCCGCTCTGCTTAATCAACCATGAACCACACTTCAACAATCACAAATGATTGCCTATAAATATATTTCCTCCAAATGATATAATCAAGTCAGCCTATTAGAACCACCTTGAAAGCATATTAGAGAAACCATAATAAACTCCAACAAACATTTTGTTGGCTCTACTATGGGGCAACACATTCTGGGACCTATTCATATAATATAATTGTAGACGCACGCCACACACTGTCGGCTCTACCAAAACAACTAGAACTTTCTCTATAAGCTGAATTAACTTATGTGCTCTTAAATGAACATCAATAACACTTCTCCAAGCTTCAATCCAAGGGCACATATCCTCAAGATAGGCACAAATTAAGAAATGATAAAATCTCTGTCGGCTCTTCTGAACAAACACAGGAAACTGCTACTTGTGAATAGCGACTACATAACTTCACTTGCGTTCATCAGCAGACCATGCATCCATGAACTTAACATCACTAACATGTCTACAACATATATCTTAGGGTGCATGCCCATAAGACAAATGTATGGGCAACCATACACAGAACATTGCCTGTAACTTTGTCAGGAACATTGCTGACACAAGCTACTGTATAACTATCTGTACTCACATTCAACCTCTGCGCCCATGATATCATGCTAATATCATGTCCATGCAACATATAGAGAATGCTTACTACATAATACTTCCACTCATACTACTTTCCATATGTTGTCATCAATGACAAACATACAGTCAGTATTGGCTTGCTGGCAAATCTCCAACAATCTCCCCCTTTGGCATTGATAGCAACATGTGGAATGAAAAACCACCATCAACCCAAATGAATAATTTTTCCATAACATTCTCCATTTCCTCTTCAAAACTCCCCCAAAGATGAAACCTCCATCTGCTACAATAAATTCCAACATTCTTCATTTCCTCAACTGAACTGCTGTCACAACTGAATATTGCTCCCCCTAAGTACATTACTCCTTTTTTTCACAACTCTATATACTAATCCCCCTTTGACATCAATGGAAAATGGCACCATTCATTTTAAGCACCGGTACTACTCCATAAGTAGAGTAGTCAACCTTCCATCGGTCCCTGAGGACTGATGCCATTCCTACTTCCTTCTAAGTAGAATAAGGGAAGGGAATTACTCCCAACTTCCCCCTGAGATACTCAAAAGTATCCTTAGGCAAGGGCTTTGTGAATATATCTACCAACTATTCTTTAGTACTCACATAGTCCAACTTGACTTCTTTCTCTGCCACTTTCTCTCTTAGGAAGTGATACTTGATCTCAATGTGTTTTGTCTTTGCATGCATCACAGGGTTCTTTGACATATTGATAGTGCTAGTGTTAGCACAATGAATAACAATAGGATAATCAATCTGAATTCCAAAATCTTTTATCATCTGCTTGATCCAAACAATTATAGAATAATTCAAGGCTGTTGCAACATACTCCGCTTCTGCTGTTGACTAAGAAATATAGTTTTGTTTCTTGCTTGTCCAAGTGACAATTCTATCACCAAGAAACACTGCTCCTCCTGATGTACTCTTTCTATCATCAACACATCCTACCCAATTTGCATTTGTGTATACATGAAGCTCATCATTTTCTAAATTGGCATACCATAAACCATAGTCTATAGTGCCTTGTAAGTATCTGATTTCCTTTTTACTGCCATGAGGTGACTTTGTTTAGGCTCTACTGAAAATCTTCCAACTATGCCAACTACATTTGAAATATTAGGTCTAGTCTGAGTAAGATAAATCAATTTACCAATCATTGACTTGTATAATGTTATATCAACTACTGGTGAGTCATCTTCCTTTTTAAGCTTGCATCCAGTAATAATAGGGGTTCCTACTGGCTTGCAATCATCCATCTTGAATTTCTTCAGTATCTCTTTCACATACTTTGATTGATTAATGAAAATCCCTTTTTCTGTCTGCTGCACATTTAATCCCAAAAAGTACTTGATAGGACCAATCATACTCATCTCAAATTCATTTTGCATCTCCTTAGAAAATTCAACACTAAGTTTGTCATTACCTCCAAAGATAATGTCATCAAAAAATATAGCTAGAAGTAACAAACCTTCAGATGTCTCTCTAATGAATAGATTACAATCTGCTGCTCCTTTCTTGAATCCAATCTTTGTTAAGTATCCATCTAGTCTCTCATACCATGCTCTAGGGGCTTGCTTAAGTCCATAGAGGGCCTTCTTCAATCCTTCAGGCTACTCAATGTATACTTCTTCTTTTAGATCTCCATTCAAGAATGCTGACTTGACATCCATCTGATACACTTTGAAGTTTTTGACTGTAGCATAAGCTAGAAAAAACTTAATAGATTCTAATCTAATTACAGGTGCAAATGTGTCTGAATAATCAATGCCTTCTCTTTGCACATAACCTTTACATACTAATCTTGCTTTGTTCCTTACTACTGTACCATCTTCATTCATCTTATTTATGAATATCCACTTTGTACCAATCACATTCTTATCACTAGGACTTTGAACCAGTTCCTAAGTGTCATTCTTAATAATCTGATCAAGTTCTTCTTGCATAGCATCATGCCAATCTGAATCATTACAAGCATCTTCAACACTTAAAGGTTCAATATGAGATAATAAACATACCACATCACTGCTAGCTAAGTTCTTTGCTTGTGATCTTGTCAAGACTTTGGTGCTCTGATCTCCAATGATGTATTTCTTGGAATGATTTCTAGATGTAAACTTTGGAACCTTAGCTTTTTCTGATTCATCAGCCTTAGGAGTCTCTTCCTCACTTGTCTCAGGGTCATTGAACAACACATCAATGCTGTCAAACATTTCTTCAATAACTATCTCACTAGTGGAGGGTCTAGGTTCTTCTTCAATCATGGGTGAGTAATCATGATATCTTTCTTGAACCATAAACTTTTCATCAATCTTAACATGAGCACTTTCAATTATCTATTTCAATCTTAAATTGAAACATCTATAAGCTTTAATTTAGTAGAGTAACCAAGGAAAATATCTTCATCACTTCTTGCATCAAACTTGCCTATTGCTTCATCCCTCTTGATGTAGCACTTGCTTCCAAAGATTTTGAAGTATTTTACTATGGGAACATTACCAAACCATAGCTCATAAGGTGTTTTTTCAGTGCCTGGCCTTAGCTAGATTCTATTGATTGTGTAGACTGCTGTATTGACCACATCTCTCCAATAGGTGTGTGCAACTTTTCCTTCTATCATAATGGTGCATGCTATATCAAGAATGATCCTATTCCTTCTCTCGGCAATTCCATTCTATTGAGGTGTTCTAGGTGCACTTAATTGTCTCTTTATGCCATGTTCTTCACAGTACTCATAGAATCTATCAGAGGTGAATTCTCCTCCCCTATCCGGTCTCAAACATTTTATCTTTAATCCAGATTCATTCTCAACTTTAGCTTTGAATATTTTGAACTTATTAAATGCTTCTGACTTATCTTTAAAGAACGCAACCCACATCATCCTAGTATAATCATCAACAAATAAAATGAAATACCTTTCACCATAGTATGATCTTATTTGAGTTGGTCCACAGTGGTCTGTATGAATCAGATCCAACTTATTTTCTACTGAAATGTGCTTTCTCTTGAATGAATTCCTCACATGCTTTCCCATCACACATTCCTTGCATATAGTATCAACTGGCTTTGCTATGCAAGGTAGATCTCTTACTGATTTAACATTGCTTATCTTTACTATGTTATCAAAATTGATATGACATAGTCTTTTATGCCACAACCAACTGTCATCAACTTTAGCAACAAAACAATTTACTTCTGAATTGAGTTGAAAAAAATTATCTCTTGTCTTTATGCCTGATGCAATCATACCACCATCTTTTTTGTTAATGATGCATTTGTCATCTTTGAACTCCAACTGATAACCTTTACCAAGTAATTGTCCAACACTAAGAAGGTTATGTTTCAAACCATCAACATAAAGAACATCATCAGTACTATTCTTTCCATCTAGAGTGATGGCTCCTCTACCAACTATTGGTTTAGGAGTATTATCTCCAAATCTAACCATCCCACCATTGTATTTGTCTAGATGAAAAAATCTATCTTTATCACCTATCATGTGATGTGAACAACCACTATCTATAATCCAGTTTGTCCTTATGTCTGCTTGGGAAATCAATGCTAGTTCTTGATTTACTTTCTCATTTTTAGGAACTGACTTATCATTCATTTTGTCTACAATGGAAATGAATCTAATTTCTTCTTCACTTGATTCATCATCTGAGACTCCATCTCCAGCAAAGTAACATTCCTTAGAGTATTTAGGCTTGTAATCCTTTTTGAACTTTCTAACTCTAGTAGGACACTTAGATGCAAAGTGACCTATGTTATTACATGAAAAGCACTTGAAAGGTAATTGACCTTCATATTTTCCTTTTCCTTTCTTTACTCTTTTGGAAATCATAGCAATAAAATCATCTAAAGTTTTCTCTTCATCATCATCATCAAAATTACCAGAAGTGTTTGTAGATTTCTTACCATGAACTGTTGCTTTGAAAGCTGTCTCACTCTTTGGTTCTGTCTTCAATCTTGAAATCTCAAAAGTTGAGATTTTGCTGATCAAGGTCTCTCTCTTGAAATTTGATGTAAGATGCATGGTCTCATCAAGGATGTTGATCTTTCTCTCATATTTTGGAGTAAGAGTAGTCATCAACTTGTCCATAATGTCTTCCTCAGAAATCTCTCCACCATTGTTCCTAATTCCAGCAACTGCTTCATTGACCCTTTGATTATAAGCTCTAACATTTTCTTCAGGCAACATCTCTAATGCATTGAATCTTTTCTTCCATGTCTTTCTGCGTGCATCCTTTACTTGCTTGTCTCCTTCAAATATGTCTGCAAGGTACTTCCATATCTTGTGGGCGGTGTCTACCTTCTTTATCTCTGAAAACTCACTATTAGATAGTGCGCTAATAAGGGCTTCTTTAGCTATGACATTATGATGAAACAATTCCTTTTGAGTGTCAGTAGCATCATCCTATTCAAGGTCTTCTAAAGTAGGAATCTTGGCTACTTTGATAGTTACATTGAAAACTTCATAAGCAATACACTGCAAATGGGTCATCATCTTGTTCTTCCAATCAAGATAATTTTCTCCATCAAACTTAGGACTCTCTTTCCTGAAGTATGCCATCTGATCAACCTCAAGCTGTTAAAATTTTCTCTGAGGCACTTGGCTCTGATACCAATTGTTAGGAATATTCCCAAGAGATAATTGAGTTGGGGGGGGGGTGAATAAGTTATCTATGAGTTTTGATTCTTTATCCAATTAAGTATACTTAAACATAAAGCATAAAAAAAATGAAAGAACACTTGAACACAACATCAATATTTTGGTTATGGGGAAACCCAAATAGGTAAAAACCCCGGTGGGACTTGATACTCACTAATATTCTATACTAGTGTATAATGATCCTTGTT
Organism: Chamaecyparis obtusa; assembly: GCA_027943335.1. Classification (NCBI taxonomy): domain Eukaryota; kingdom Viridiplantae; phylum Streptophyta; class Pinopsida; order Cupressales; family Cupressaceae; genus Chamaecyparis; species Chamaecyparis obtusa. The sequence continues at coordinate 758,472 of BSBK01007436.1, read as the reverse complement.
AGAAGATCCTTTACCCTGTTAGGAGTAGCTTTGCAATATATGAAGTACAGTAGACCTGGTTAAGGGTCAGACCTTATTAGGAGTATTTTAAAATTTTCCCTATTAGGAGAGAGGACACACTGTCTGAGAGCTCACTGCTCAAAGGGGCGAAGGCTACAACCTTTTGAATAACAGATACACACTATATCTGGATCTTGGTGAATTGCACTTTGACCTTCTATCTAGATCAGTTCCAATGAATAGCACACATATTCTACTTGGTCACATTGACCTTCTTCTAATGGTTCAACACTTCACACACTCTGCTCTTCTATGCTTAATCAACCATGAACCACACTTCAACAATCACAAATGACTGCCTATAAATATCTTTCCTCCAAATGATATAATATAGTTGGCCTATTAGAACCACCTTGAAATCATATTAGAGAAACCATAATAAACTCCAACAAACATTCTGTCAAGTCTACTATGGGCGCAACACATTCTGGGACTTGTTCATATAATATAATTGTAGACACACGCCACACACTATCGACTCTACCAAAACAACTGGAACTTTCTCTATAAGTTGAATTAACTTATGCATTATTAATTAAACATAAATAACACTTCTCCAAGATTAACTCCAAGGGTGCATATCCTCAAGATAGGTGCAACTCAAGAAATAATAAAATCTCTGTTGGCTCTTCTGAACAAACATAAGAAACTGCTACTTGCAAATAGCGACTGCATAAATTCACTTGCATTCATCATCAGACCATGCATCCATGAACTTAACATCACTAACATGTCTACAACATATATCCTAGGGTGCATGCCCATAAGACAACTGTACGGACAACCATAGACAAAACACTGCCTGTAACTTTGTCAGCTGCTGACACAAGCTGCTGTATAACTGTCTGTACTCACATTCAACCTCTACACCCATGATATCATGTTGATATCATGTCCATGCAACATATACAAAAGGCTTACTGCATAAAACTTCCATGCATACTACTTTCCATATGTTGTCATCAATGACAAACATACAGTTAGTACTGGCTTGCTGGAAAATCTCCAACAATAATATAGACAACCACCAAGGGAATATACCTAAGATGGTCCCCATACATCTATATGCAGAAGCTCTAATTTATCATCTTTCTTTTCCTTCCCATTCTTTATAAAAATAACTGTCTTTTATTTTCCATACACACACCTTTCATAGAAATCCATATTAACACATTTTAGACACGGTAAAACTTTCTTTGAATGAAGTAATTTCATACCTTTTTCACTCATGCGCCTGATTTTTTTTTGCCACCATGATGTTTCAAAATCCACAACTACCATTTCACATCCTACTTGCTCAACTACAATAATTGTTCCTGAACATTGACCTTTTTCTATAACAATTAAAGTAGAAGGAACAATATCACCTGTACAAAGAGATAAGGTGCCTACTTTCACACCTTTTGCTACTACTGAGGAACCTTTTGAAACCTTCCAATTTTTTTCATTAAAAGTAACTATGTTGTTGGATTACAAAGAGGGGGGTGAATCAGTAATCCTTGATTCCAAATATCTAAACAAAATTTCTTTGATTAACTCTGTGATATCTCTGTAAAACACACTTCAATATTTATCAACAATAGTAAATAAAATTTAACAATCAATAAATCATTCACACAAATCATGCATCACATGTAACACCAATATTGAATGTGAAAACCCAACTTTGGGAAAAACCACTATGGGAATTGTCACCCACTAAGAAAACATTCTTCTGAAGTACGCCCGATTAAGAGCCAATCCTGTTAAAGATTACAATGTACACTATTAGGTGCGACCCGATCAAGGGATTTACCTTAGATCTATTACAATCTTCACCCTGTTAGGAGTGGCCTGGTTAGAGGGCTTCAAACACTCTTTAGAATGTTACCTTTTTCAAGGATTTTATAATAAGACTATTAAGTCCACTCTATTAAGAGATTTCTCTGTTATAAATGATAGTAAGCAATGATAAATGATTTGACCTATAAATTTGCAACTATCTTTTCTTTCTTGATCATTTGTGTACTCTTCTATCTTCACTTCAATTCTTCATTATACACTAGCTTCAACATTTCATCAGATTCTACTTTCCCACTCTGAATCTCTCTGTTCCTTCTTCATTACATCAGTCTATGTCTCTTCAACTCTTCAATTTTCCAACCATTTGTTCATACAAATCCATCCTTTATATAGACAATTTTTGCCTCTTAATCTCCTCTATTACATTTTGCTTTGATCAATCTTAACCATTCAATTCATTATACCTTGAATCTGGATCTCGGTAACATGTTTTCTTTTCAACTAGGAACTTGAACTTTTCTTGAAAATTGTTCCTTCTACTTTAACTATTAGATCTAATTCATAGATCTTCACCTTGAATTTTCTAGTCTATAGATCTCATATCTAACTTTCCTTGTCATCATGATCATCCACCTCATTATAGCTAATCATTAAATATTGATTCAATCCTTATTTAATATTTGTTCCTTTTTCAGTATCCTCCATCTGTATTTTGGTTAACTTCGCTTGGTGCCTAAACCTTTCTTTTCTATTCGGTGCCTTTGGTTCCTTATCATTTATCAAATTACTTCCTTTTTATCTTTTAATTTTACCAAGTGGCATTCCCTTCTCGGTAGAAAAAAACTCTTTTGCTTACCGACTTGAAAAATCTTCATTACCATGCTTTACCAACTTGATATAATTATATGTTAGGTAGAGAACAATTATATCAACATAATCTAATCATTGTCTAATTTATATCAGTTACCCATTTAAGTTCTTCAACTTCACAACATCTCATTTCTTCTTCTTCTTAACTCATTCAACTTATATCATATATCGAATGATATCAAAACATAATATAAACCAAAAATCAATTGCTTAACATCAATGACAATACAATAACTGATATAAACTTTCTACTATCATGTATTCCTTTGATCTTGGTCGGTCTTCATCATCATCACCATTAGATAATCAATCTTCAACATTACTATCAATTATGGTAACAATCTCTCTCTTTGCCATTGATGGAAACACTAACAATATTTAGTGTTCAATTGATGATGGTAACACTTCATTGTCATTTATATTCTCCCTCTGAGCTTTAGCTTTTCCTTTGTTGTACTTGATCTTCTCCTATGGTCTTTCTCCCTCTATTAGTAGTAGTCTTCTTTACCGTCCCTCTTTGACAATTTTCTTTTCTGATTTTCATTGTTCATCTTCCTCTGCAATTTATCTTCATCTTTGATCAATTAATTTATTCTCCCTCTTTGACAACAATGCCAAAGAAATGCAAACTCAAATCATACCTCAAATGTATAGATCTCTCATTGCATTCATAAACTTCTTTTTTCACAACTTTAGGCTTCACCTAAAGAGTGAACACTAGCATCAACTCACAATATAGATAATCTATTGAGTACTTGAATTGATGCAACATGCATCATGCCTTAGTGAACATTGGATAGGGGGAGAACCCCTAACTTACCTCAGAGATACTCAAAAGCATCATTCGGTAGTGGTTTTGTAAATATATCAGCTATTTGTTGTTTAAAATTCACCTACTCCAATGTCACATGCTTATCTTGTGCTTGCTCTCTTAAGTAGTGATACTTAATAGATATATGCTTTTCTTTTGAATGCATCACAAGATTCTTTGATATGTTAATAGCTATTATCACAATAAATTGTAACTAGATCAATAATCTCTTCTTGCATACCTTCAAGTAATTGTTTGATCTACACAATGTTAAAACACTTCATAGCTGCAACAACATACTCTACTTTGATAGTAGATTTTGAAAAACAAATTTGTTTCTTGCTTAACCATGTCACTAGTCTTTCTCCTAAAAAGAAGTCTCCACCACTAGTTCTTTTTCTATCATCAATATTTCCATCCCAGTCAACATTAGTATACACCTTGAGATCAAAATCTCCTTTTATATATCACAAACTGAAATCTTCTGTCCCTTTTAGCTATTAAATATCCTTTTAACTATAGACATATGTGTCTCCTTTGGGTTTGGAGAAAACCTTTCCACAATACCTATTGAATGTGCAATATCTAGTTGCTTGTGGACAACATACTATAGTTTACCAATCATGGATTAGTAAAGTGTCTCATTTACTTCCTTAGGCCCCGTTTGTTTGGTGGAAGATGGGCAGAATTAGAAGATGATAACCTGATTTTGACCAATATCCACTATTTGGAACCCTTAAAGTCAAAATCAGGTTATCATCTAAAAACCTGAATATGGACCTAAAATGGGAATATGTATCTTCCAGCCAAAGAGGTGGAATATGAAATGATAACCCGATTTTGGGTGATTATATACCTAATTTGATAAATGGTCGGGTCCGCCATCTTCTCGGTCAGGTCCGCAATCTTCTCATTATATTGTTTCGTGGATACGATATATTGTTTCGTGGATACAACAAGCTGCAAGGGTTTGCTGAAGGGTTTGACGAGCTGCTGAAGGGTTTGCAGGTTTGTCTAAAACTCAATGCTCAATGTGATTAAATGTGATTGTTTTCAGTATCATATTCATGAACAACGATTATTTTTAGTATCATATTCATGAACGGTGATTATTTTCAGTATCATATTCAGTATCATTGACTGCAGTATCATATTCATTCAGCTCTTTTACAAGTGCCACTAGTTTTAGGGCTTACTCTGCACGTGCTTTGAACTCTTTGTATTCCTTGCTTCCATTATGAATCTGGGCACTCAGTGAGGATTCTATGATATTTGATATCTGTTATCTCATTTCTATTTTGAGCCATTTTTATGGTTTTTTTATGAATATCTCTGTGAGGGTTTTACTTGTAAGAGGGTTTTTTTTTTTCCATTCAAGTTAAGAGTTGGACTTAGTTTAGGCATATCACGAAACTGAATGTCTACTCATAGAAGTAGAAATGGGGTATTGCAATAAATATTTCACCACTTAAATTAATCTAAACTTCTCTAACCATAATAAAACTGCAAATGCTAGTTGAGCCGTTGGCTTGAACTAAATAATTCCTATAAATTGTATTTTTTGAAATCACAGATTAGAAGACATCCAAGTGGCATTCAAAAGATGGTTACATAGTGTAGAGCAGAATTTTTAAAAGGAGGGCAATGGGTTTTTGACCGAATAAATTGGCTTGACAAATTTGTTATGAGTGAGCATACGATTTGTATTTAGCATATGAATCTATAAATTTGTGTGTCGAAATAGAATTTATATAAATAAATTAAATAAATTAAGTTTAGTTTTAAGTTAAGTTATTTTGATTATCTTAATATTAGATTTTTGATTCTGAGTCACATCCACTAATAAACCGATCTCAGTATAAACCTCTGTTCTCAATCGAATAAATGAAAACCTTAATTTTGACCTCTAACTAGTAATCACTCAATGCGTAGAAATCTGATATGCCCTTAAAGCTGTTGATGGAATATATTTTAAAGCTGCACAATTTCCAGACGTGAAATGTCAAGATCCAATCCAAACTGTTTGGAGTCGGAAATAGTTTACTATATAAAATGGAATTTTTTATTTATTTCTAACATAAAAATGAATTGCTATATTCTTAGAAAAGAAAATTGAATAAACCTTTTACTGCACCTAAAATGTTTAGCCTGAATGTCCACAATGCACGTAGTCCATGAGTGATTAATGTCTTTGGATTCAAATGGGCTCCACATATAAACTAACAATTACATATTAGTGCAAAATGGTATATGTTCATGAAATTTTTTATAGGTTTCAAATTGTATTGGTAGGGTATAGTAAATGGCGTAAAGAATGATAGAATGTGAATTGGATCTGCTCTTATTTGATAGGAATTCAATTATAAATTAGGCATCCATAAGCAGGCCAGCCCAAGCCACTTTTTGTATATTACTATATAACCTTTCATGAGTCTACTGCTTAATTGTTTCATTGTGAAAAGTAATCTTTTATTTCTGTAACTAGAGTTACTTGCCTGTTTCAAATGCCAGCACTAGTGCTGATTAATCTCCTTAGAGAATGCACAAAATAGAAGAACTCGAATCCTTCTCTTGTCCAACTACATGTCTTGATTAATAGTGATATAGTCAGAGAATAAAATCTCTATGTTCCTCATCTCACACTTGAGTTTCTTTTACAAATAGAGCTTGCTGCTCTAGAATCCTAACATTCAGTTTTAGGTACTTTATCTGAACATTAGATACTTGATTCACATTGAATTGGAAAGTAGCCCAAGCACTAATCACATTGAAGGATGCAACTAAGAACTCCATGTGATCAAGAAGGCATTTAAAGTTGCACATACTCTCGACAAACAACAATTATTTTTTGGTAACCTGACTTAAGTAATTTGAAGGCATGCCAGAATCCTTTATATCTAATAATGATCGTAGGGACTTCTTGTTGAATGCTATACAATGCATTTTTAGAAACACTTGAATTCCAAATTAAAGCTTATTTGCATTGGCATAAAATAAGTTAGTATGCAAGTCCTCCACCACCATATTTCTTGTTGTCCAAACAAACTTGCCCCTTGCTAGAAGTCTTCCTTCCAATGACTATTCCAAGAGCGATTTCATTGTATCATTACATTCCTTTTCTATCATCAGTCTTATTGGCTTTGTCTTTGTCATCTCATTTCGAATATTACTGTATTAGTTTCTAATCATTATAATCCAAAATCAATCACTGATTCCACTCACAAAGACTTCATGAATGTTGCAAGCCTTACGGTTCCCTTGTAGACTCAGTTGGTATCATCATGCGGGTTTATTGAGGCCTGATCATTCTCCTTTAACTTCCCTCAATTCTGAATGCCAAATACAAATAGGGCATCTCCAATATCACTCGAATTATATCAACTCACCAATAACTGATGTGTAGTGACTGTTTCTTCTTTGCGGTAGAACCAACTTCAACTTCCTCATTTCCCTTTACAAAGATAAAATATTACAATCTCTTTTTCAGATCAGATTTGAAATAGCTCAAAATAAATCAACTAATAGAGGACCTAACTCAAAATAAATCAACTATTAGAGGACCTAAATAGCTTCAACACCCTATCTGGGCCTAAACTAAATCAACTAATAGAGGACCTAACTCATCTTTACCCACAACTAAATGAACTAATACAGTCTCCAATTCATGTTTACCCACAACTAAACCAACTAATACATGGCCCAATTCATTTTTACTCAATTATAATGTAAAATTTTGGAAACCATAACTCTAAAACGTTTCAGCTTTGTTAATGTACAATGACTTTCAACTGATTTAATCCAATTACATATTTGAATCTCTTCCCTAAAAAGTCATAAATGGCAGCCAAAATGTGACCCTTTTCAATTTTATGATAACATTCCAAAGATTTCTCTAACATTCGTAAAGTGCAAAATGTTCTCAACCCAATTCACAACATCTTCATGATTCAAAATTATGTAGCCAATTAATTTAAATTTGCACTCTCATACAGATAGCAAAAATGAAACAATGAATGATATGAAATCTTCCACCAAAAATTTAATTGCTTGCTAAGTTTGAACACCCACTCAATTGTGTAGTTTTTTGAGTCAAACTCATTGACCCATGATTCATGAGTAGTGGTGATGCTCACAGAGGTGAAGCACCAAGACTTCCCGGGAGGTCCCAGTGCTTCACCTCTGTGAGCATCACCTAGATTCATTCATTCTCATGAGAGATGGGTTCGTGTTGAACTAGTACTCATGAATCATGGGTCAATGAGTTTGACTCAAAAAACTACATAGTTGAATCCTGATAGCAATATCACATACTCATCCACAGTTGTATCCTCGAAACAATATATCATATCCACGAAACAATATAATAGGAAGATTGTGGACCCGACCGAGAATCAAATTGGGTATATAATTGGCCAAAATCAAGTTATCAAAACATATTCCACCTCTTTGGCTGGAAGATACATATTCTCATTTTAGGCCCATATTCAAGTTTTGAGATGATAATATTCAGCAATCATATTCATGAACAACAGTACCATATGCAGTATCATACAATAGTATCATATTTAGTATCATATTCAATATCATACAGCAATATCATATTCATTATCATATTCAGTATCATAAGCATGTTCATATTCAGTATCGTATTCATGAACAACAGTATCATATTCAGTATCATACAACAGTATCATATTCAATATCATATTCAGTATCATAAGCATGTTCATATTTAGTATCATATTCATGAACAACAGTATCATATTGAGTATCATAAGCATGTTCATATTCAGTATCATATTCATGAACAATAGTATCATATTCAGTATCATATTCATGAACAGTAGTATCATATTCAGTATCATATTCATGAATAACAGTATCATATTCATTATCATATTAGTTGGTTGTTAGGTTCAATAATGTCATTTTGATTCAAGTTTTGGTATATCTCTTGATCTTGCTATGATATCTTAAGAAAAGAATGAGGCTTTTCTATGTATGTGGGTATGTTTCTATGTATCTATGTATCTATTTATCTATCTAATTTTTTATATGTATGAACTATCTAACCCTATATATCTATGTATGTAGGTATGTATCTATGTATCTATGTAACTATTTATCTATCTAATTGTTTATATATGTAATTATGTTTTTAGGCCATTGATGGATCCTATTAAGAATATTGACGTTCTAGAATGGGTAGTTGTGGGGACCACATATTCTTAGCTTCTCATAGCTCTGATTGCTTGTGTTGCCGTAGCCACAGCAGTGGTGGCCCTAGAATCTAATGCAGATAGGGGTCAACAAAAAAGGAAAGGAAATAATTTCTATAGAATGGTTATTCATTCCAATGACATGGATTGTCGTGATCAGATTCACATGAGTAGGGGAGCCTTCTTTCATCTAGCTACTATCCTAAGGCTGAATGGATCCTTGAAAGATACGATACACTTGACATTAGAAGAACAACTTGTGATGTTCCTCCACACCGTTGGCCACAATTTGAGGAACCGCAAGATTGCCCACAACTTTGGCCACTCAGGAGAGACAATCAACTGATACTTCCAGAAGGTGTTGAGGGCTATCTTAGGACTCCACAAGGATTTCTTTCTACCACCTAGTCCAAACACTCCTCCTAAAATTAGTGGGAACGAACGCTTTGATCCATTCTTCAAGGTAATTGTTGTGTTGTTACATTTTTCTTGTACAGATTTTTATCATTGATGACTGGTTGACATTGCAATTGATGATTGTATCATATCATATAGGATTGTGTTGGAGCTATTGATGGAACCCATATACCAGTCACCGTCAATGTTGACATGCACGGTAAATATCGTGATAGAAAAGGCAACCTGTCGCAAAATGTTATGGGTGTGTGTTCCTTCGATCATAAGTTTCAATACTGCCTTGCTGGTTGGGAAGGGTCTTCCATAGATAGTCATGTTCTAGCTTTAGCTCTGTCAAGAGCAGATCCTCTTGTTGTTCCCCCCGGTAAGCCAAATCATAGTTTAATAATATTCTTTATTTATGTAGGAAAATATTTTCACGTTTCACATATTAATAATATACTTTATTTATGTAGGAAAATATTTTCACGTTTCACATATTAATAATATACTTTATTTATGTAGGAAAATATTTTCTAGTGGATGCTGGATATCCCAATGCACCTGGATTTCTTGCTCCTTATCGATGTACATGCTACCACCTGAAAGAGTTTTCAAGAGAAAATCCAATAAACTCAAAAGAAGAGTTGTTCAACCATCGACACTCCTCTCTTAGAAACTCAATAGAGTGTACATTTGGTATTCTCAAGCAGCATTTTCCAATCCTGAGGCATGCCACGTCTTATCCTATCATGACACAAGCCCATATTGTATTAACATGTTGCATACTACACAACTACATTACGGTAGAGGATGGCATTCCAACAGAAATTGACATTGAAGAGGAAGATGATCATGATGGGGTAGATGTACCAGTGCTAGAGACATATGGGTTGTCTTAGAATGATAGAGACTGGTGGGCAAAGTTTCAAAATGATATAGCAAGTAGAATGTGGGAAGAGTATAGATCCTAACAATAGTTGTATTGGTTTCCTTTTTCTTGTCTTTTTATCTGCAAGTATTGGACTTGTAATGGTCAATGTGTTTTATTTGAGTAAACTGATGTATGAAGCTACTTTGATATACATGATGGTTTCCTTTTTCTTGTATTTTTATCTGCAAGTATTGGACTTGTAATGGTCAATGTGTTTTATTTGAGTAAACTGATGTATGAAGCTACTTTGATATACATGATGGTTTCCTTTTTCTTGTATTTTTATCTGCAAGTATTGGACTTGTAATGGTCAATGTGTTTTATTTGAGTAAACTGATGTATGAAGCTACTTTGATTAACAACAATTTGTATACACAGCATGGCTTACACAGAATCATTGATGAACATGAATGAGATTGCTAACATGAGCCAAATATCTTCTTTGTCAAAGAAGATTATGTGGTCAAAGGACATGGAACGAAAGCTTATAGACTTGCTCCTTGAGCAAGTACAACTAGGAAGAAAATGTGATGGAGGCTTCAAAAAAGAAGCCTGGACCGCAATTGAGAGGCGGTTCAATGCTGATTTGAACCTCAGTCTATCCAAGGACAACTTCAAAAACAAGTTGAAAACTTGGAAGCTTGCATATAGAGTCATGAAGGAGCTTCGAAATACAAGCGGTTTAGCTTGGAATGAGGCTACTCAGTCCATGGATGCTGAGGACAGCGTGTGGGATGAGCTTCTCAAGGTAGGGTAATCTCTCTACTATTTTGATGGAAATAATATTGTCTTCTTTTTAAGTTAATAATGAAAGACAAAGAACCTAATCCATTTATTTATGCCAACATGCAGCGAAGAGAGTTCAAAAATGCAAGAATGTATAAAAGGCAGCCCTTTCAGTACTTCAATGAATTGGGTGTAATTGTCGGTAATGACATGGCTGAAGGAAATGCAGCTACCATGGCCCTTGAGTTTGAAGAAGGGAACCCTTTGGAAGAGCCATTCAATGTGAATGATGAAGAGGATGTTGTACATCTTGATAGTGGTGTTGATTTGGGATGATGAGCCTTATAATTCCACTCAGTCCACTGCAACAACAAGTACTAGAGGGACTCCTAGTTCATCAGGTAGAAAGGTGGGAAAGAGGACGAAGGCAAGTCTGGCTGCTTCGTTGGATTCCAAGTTTGAAATAATGAAAAAAATAAAAGAGGGCATGAACAATATTCACCTTGTTAAAATTGATGAATCTAGTCATGAGAATGCTTTGACGGATGCCTATAATGCTCTCAAATCCATGCCCGGATTGAGTAGAGGTGTATTCCTCAAGGTATACGAAACCTTCTTGGGTCAACGTGAAAGAGCCAAATGGTTCTTATTGATGACAAAGGAGGAGAGAAGCGACTGGATTGTAGCCACATATGGTGGTTTATAGTTAATTTAAAGGACATTGTTTTGTGATTTTAAATGAGTTGGAAGCCTATAAAAGGCTAAAAAATTGACATGATACTGCTGTTCATTTTGAATATGACATGAAATCTGAATATATGTGTATGCCAACTTTAATTCAATTTTTTTTGAACATGATAGTGAATATGATAGTGCTGTCCATGATCATAATTGCTGAATATGATACTGAATATGATAGTGCTGTTCATGAATATGATTGCTGAATATGATACTGAATATGATACTGATGTTCATGAATATGATTGCTGAATATGATACTGAATATTCAGTATCATATTCAGTATCATAAGCTGAATATAATACTGTTGTTCATGAATATGATTGCTTAATATGATACTGAATATGATACTATTGTTCATGAATATGATTGCTAAATATGATACTGAATATTCAGTATCATAAGCAGTATCATATTCAGTATCATATTTAGTATCATGACATACCATCATATTCCATGCTTATTCATTTGCATTTCATAATTACATTTTCAATCATTCCATAACTACATTTACAATGCTTGTGATTACCATTTTGATCATACTTGTGATTACCATTTTGATCATATATACATGATGATCTTGTTGTGATGTGGCATGATACTTTATGATGATATCTAGTGTATTTTGTGTTCAAGAACATTGATTTTTTTATCATGTTGTTACTGATTTTCAGTGGATTTGTACTTTATCATGTGGATAGATATATATTTAGATTTTTTACTATTATATGCTCATATTGTCACAAAATGATTATTTGAATATTTTAATTTAAATGCAATTGATGAATATGATACTGTTGTTCATGAATATGATTGTTGAATATGATACTGTTGTTCATGAATATGATTGTTGAATATGATACTGAATATGATACTGTTGTTCATGAATATGATTGCCAAATATGATACTGAATATTCAGTATCATATTCATTATCAGGACATACCATCATATTCCATGCTTATCCATTTGCATTTCATAATTACACTCAATTTTCAATTTTCAATATGACATGAAATCTGAATATATGTGTATGCCAACTTTAATTCAATTTTTGTTGAAAATGATAGTGAATATGATAGTGCTGTCCATGATCATGATTGCTGAATATGATACTGTTGTTCATGAATATGATTGCTGAATATGATACATATATTTAGATTTCATGTCATATTGAAAATTGAAAATTGAGCGTAATTATGAAATGCAAATGGATAAGCATGGAATATGATGGTAGGTCCTGATACTGAATATGATACTGCTTATGATACTGAATATTCAGTATGTCCTGATACTGAATATGATACTGCTTATGATACTAAATATTCAGTATCATAAGCAGTATCAGGACATACCATCATATTCCATGCTTATCCATTTGCATTTCATAATTATGCTCAATTTTCAATTTTCAATATGACATGAAATCTGAATATATGTGTATGCCAACTTTAATTCAATTTTTGCTGAACATGATAGTGAATATGATAGTGCTGTCCATGATCATGATTGCTGAATATGATACTATTGCTCATGAATATGATACTAAATATGATACTATTGTTCATGAATATGATTGCTGAATATGATACATATATTCAGATTTCATGTTATATTGAAAATTGAAAATTGAGTGTAATTATGAAATACAAATGGATAAGCATGGAATATGATGGTATGTCCTGATACTAAATATGATACTGCTTATGATACTGAATATGATACTGAATATGATACTGAATATTTAGTATCATATTCAGCAATCATATTCATGAACAAAAGTATCATATTCAGTATCATATTCAACAATCATGTTCATGAACAACAGTATCATATTCAACAATCATGATCATGGACAACACTATCATATTCACTATCATGTTCAGCAAAAATTGAATTAAAGTTGGCATACACATATATTCAGATTTCATGTCATATTGAAAATTAAAAATTGAGCGTAATTATGAAATGCAAATGGATAAGCATGGAATATGATGGTATGTCCTGATACTGAATATGATACTGTTGTTCATGAATATGATACTGAATATTCAGTATCATATTCGGTATCATAAGCAGTATCATATTCAATATCATAAGCTGAATATGATACTGAATATGATACCGTTGTTCATGAATATGATACTGAATATTTAGTATCATAAGCTAATTATGATACTGAATATGATACTGCTGTTCATGAATATGATTGCTGAATATGATACTGAATATTCAATATCATATTCAGTATCATAAGCAGTATCATATTCAGTATCATAAGCTGAATATGATACTGAATATGATATTGTTGTTCATCTCCATTACAAAATATAGTTTTATGAGAAATGGAGGCATTGGATATTTATGTTGGAGCCACTGGTAAGTACCCGCCGGTATTTTTATTGTGTTAATTTCTTGGATCCATGCCAAGATTATTTTGTGTTGCTAGTGATTATGTTGGCTTTCACAGAGTGTGCTTGTCATTTTATACTTCATTTTATATAGTGCTCATCTTCCTCTCCATTATTTTGTGTTGCTAGTGATTATGTTGGCTTTCACAGAGTGTGCTTGTCATTTTATACTTCATTTTATATAGTGTTTGTCTTTCTCTCCATTTTTTTGTTTTTCTCTCCAGTTTTAGGAAGCCTTGTTTCTCTCGTCTTTTGAATTTAGAGTGCTTTCAGACATATTAGCTTGCATTTGTTAGTGTTGTTGCTTTTTTTAAGTGGAATACACGAAGGAGTACCACATGATGAATGCTTCATTTAATGTATTGTTAAGGTGTAGTCTCTTAACTATCCATTTCTAGTTCTTCAGACATGATTTTATAAATGTGTTTTGGTAGACAACTGTATTGTTCATGATTTTGTATGTATTAACCATCTTGTTATTATTGTTGCGTTATGAAATTAAGTTTAATAATTCTACTATGTTTAATGCTCTATTTCATCTTCAATTTCTTTTCATTTTTCATTCATTTAAAAAAAACACGTGATAGGTACAGAAATAGAAATGGATAGTTTTGAGACTACACATATGATAAAGTGAGACTACACATATGCTGACATTAAATATGTTTGAAATAGCTTCTGGATTTGATTTTGTAGATATTTTATGGTCACACTCTATGATCTTTCATCGGGATGGAAGAGATAAAAATGACTGAAAAAAAATTCCATCATTTTGGTCTATTGCAATCATTTTGGTCTCAAACTATCTATTGCAATCCCGATGATGAATCACAGAGTGTGACCCAAAGCTATCTACACAATCGAATCAAGAAGGTATTTCAAACATCGATGCAAAAAATATCCACATATGCTGATAAAAAAATGAGCTATCTGATGATTGTTTACTGTTCATGTTTGTAAACGGTCAAAATTTTTGATGGTACTCCTTGGTGTATTCCATTTAAAAATGAACAAGTTTTAGTTTTTGTATCATGTTTACTTTGTAGATGCAGGATTGATCATCGAATGTGGGGCATAAGGGCATAGACCGTGGATCTACTTGCATTTTCTTATTTAACGGTGTGTTTTCACACCACCAACCAGTTCATGGATATTGTTATATCTGATGCTATAGTTGTGTCATTATATTTTTTGTATAACTTTTTCAATTTGTACTCATAAAATATAGTCATGTTGTTATAGCGAAAAAAATTAGTATGAATGAACAAATTTTTGCTTGATATAGTGCTGATGGCTACGAGGAATGCTCCTATGTGTGACTGCAGTGATGGATTACGTTGTGTGTTGAAGAAGTCACAGATAGAGGACAATCTAGGCCATAAATTTTGGGGTTGTAAAAACTTCTATAAGGTTGTTAATTGCACAATATTTAAATATTTACAAATAATAAATATTAGTCATTATAGCGAGACTAACTTAGATTTGTATTGTAGGATGGAGGTGGATGCGGTTACTTCCGATGGGTCAATGACACCCCGTCATTGTCTACATCATCAGTACGTTCTACACACAGACTTATTGTAGATGACGAGTGCAAGAATTGCAAAAGACTCGAGAAAACTATGGCAAAAGCCGAGGCTACATCTAAAGCCGAAATCTTGTTTTTACGAAATCTTCTTTGTGCAACAATCATACTATTTAGTTTGATCATCGTACTACTTAGTTTGATCATTTTTTGGAGATAGATATATATGTGGACTAGATGACTTATTTATATTTTGATGTGATATGAACAATGTTATAATTATTTTTTTTGTTATAATATTGTTTATGATAATGTATAAAATTATTAAAAAAAGCTAAGTTTACTATTCAATATTGTTTTTGTTAATGTATAATATTTTTTTTTTTTTTGTTAATGTATTGAAAAAAATATATTAAATTTTGTTAAAGTTAAGTTTATTGTTTTTGTTAATGTATAATATTGTTTATTTTTGTTGTTATGATATTGAAAAAAATATATTAAATTTTGTTTATGATTTACTACATAAAAATATAAATTAATATAAAAAAACTATACATAAAGAATGGACCAAAATAATAAATGTATAAAATTATTTAAGTTTTCTATTCACAGAATTGGAAAAAATATATTAAATTTTATTTATGATTTAGTATATAAAAATATAAATTAATATAAAAAAACTATACATAAAAAATGGACTAAAATAATAAAATATCAAATATCAAATTAAATTCTAATTCCAATTTAAAATGTAGAACCAAACAGAAAAGATGAATTTCTATCTTCCAATTCCAATTTGAAATTGCAAACCAAACACATAAAGAGGAATTTCTATCTTCCAATTCCAATTTTGAAAATGGCAACCAAGCGCAGAAGATGGATTGTCTCATCCATCTTCCGGGTCAACCAAACGGTCCAAAACATATTTCGAATATACAAAATTAGAATATCAAAACCTTATTATGAGATAATCAGGTTTTGGGCCAAATTCCAATTCCACAAACAAACGGGGCCTTAGTGTCATCTTTCTTTGACAATTTAAAACCAATAGCCATCGGTATTCCAATCAATTTTTATTCTTCCATATTGAATGTCTTTAGGATCTCCTTGATATACTTAGATTGTGTTATGTAGATCCCATCCTTAACTTGTTGAATTTGAAGTCCAATAAATTTTTTTTCTCTCCAATCATAGATATCTCAAATTCCTTTCTCATTTTCTCAGCAAATGATTTAGACATTATCTCATTTCCAACAAATATAATGTCATCAAAAAATATCTCAATAATAAGAATTTTATTAGTACTATCACATTTCAAGTATAAATTGATGTTATCACTAGTCCTTTCAAATCTAGTCTTAACTAAATAAGAGTGTAATATCTTATACCATGCTCGAGGTGCTTGATTCAATCCATAGAGTGCTTTGTGTAGCTTTCAAGCCATATCCTTACCATAAATCTGAATAAATCCTTTAGGTTATTCAATGTAGACTTCTTCTTCAATAATCCCATTCAGAAATGTAGACTTAACATCCATTTGATAAACTTTAAATCCTTTATAAGCAACGTATTCAAGTAATATCCTTACACCTTCTAATCTAGCAACATGGGAAAAAGTTTCACCATAGTCAATACCTTCTTCTTGTGCATACCCTTTGCAAACTAACCTTACTTTATCTCTGATCACATCTCCTTTCTCATTAAGTTTATTTCTGAAAATCTACTTTGTTCCAATCACATTCTTATCCTTAGGTCTCAGTACCAGTGACCAAGTGTTGTTCTTTTCAATTTGATGAATTTCCTCTTTCATAACATTCATCCAATCTTCATTTCCTAGTGCATCCTTCACTAATCTTGGCTCAAATTTAGAAATCAGACATGTGTTATCTTTCAACTTACTTCTTGTCATGACTCCTACGTTCTCATCTCCAATAATTATGCTAGGTGAGTGATGTCTTCTCACATATTTTTCTAATAGAAGCTCGATAAACTATTCATCAGTGTTTTCATCTCTCGATGGAGGCTCATCTTACTCATTGATTCCTCCTTGTTGCAGCTTGGTTGCTTCAATTGAATTATCTTCTTGTACATAAATAAATCTTTTGTAATCCCCAGGTTCCTTTTTTTTATCCTCTTCATTCCTTTTTGCGAATTCATCAATCCTCACATTTTCACTTTCAACAATTTTTTTAGTAGCCTTGATCAAACATTTATATGCTTTTCTCTTTGATGAATAACCAAGGAATATACCTTCATCTCCTTTTGAGTCAAACTTTCCATTTCTAGCATCTTTTAGTATATAACACCTCCTTCTAAAAAATTTAAAGTAACTTACATTTGGTGTGTGACCAAACCAGAGTTCATAGGGTGTCTTGTTGGTTCCTTTCTTCAACTGTACTCAGTTGAGTGTGTAGACATCAGTACTTATGGCTTCTCTCCAAAATGTTTGTGCAACTTCTTTATCAATCAACAATGTTCTAGCACAGTCAACTATAGATCTATTCATTCTCTCAGCTATACCATTTTGTTGTGGATTCCTTGGTGTAAATACTTGTCTTGTGATTCCATTTTCATTGCAGAAGATAGTAAATTCATCAGAGATAAATTCACCTCCTCTATATGATCTCAAACACTTCATTTGTTTTCCTATTTCTTTTTCAATTCTTGCTTTGTACCACTTAAACATTTGGAATACATCAAATTTCCCTTTTAGAAACATAACTAACATCATTCTTGAATAATCATCAACACACAAAATGAAATACCAATCTCCATAATAGCTTTGAACTCTTATAGGACCACAAAGGTTAGTGTGAACTAATTCCAAAATACCATTGGTAGAGTAAGATTTACTCGAGAAGCTTCACTTAGTCATCTTACCAATCTGACATTCTTTGAACATAACTTTATCAAGTTTTCTTAGTCTTGGTAGACCTCTAATTCTATTCTTTTTACTCACTTTAATCATGTTATCAAAATTCACATGACACAATCTCTTATGCCATTTCCATACATCTTTAAATTTAGTAAATAAGAAACTTTTTGTAGTAGTATCAAGATAAAATAAATTACCTTTTGATTCTTCACTAGTTCCAATAAGATCTCCATCAGTACCATAAATCTTCACCTTTCTATTTTGAAATTCCAGTCGGTGGCCATTATTGTTCAGTTATGCAACAATCAACAAATTATAGTTCAGTCCTTTAACCCAATATACATCATTACATTTCATATTCTCATTCAATACAATGGATCCTTTACCTTTCACAAGGCATGAAGCATCATTGCCAAATCTTAAAAATCCTCCATCACACTCTTCTAGGTTCTCAAAGTTGTCAATATCACTAGTCATATGATGTGAACATCCACTATCAATGATTCATGGGTTAGGTTTACTTACATGAGAAACAAGTGCTTTTTGATCTTCTTGCTTTTCTTCATTTGAGTCTTCCTTTACAACAACATAGACAACTTCATATCCTTCTTGTATCATTAGATTCATCATCAGGTACACCTTCCTCAACTAGGTAGAAAGAATTCTCACCTTTACCCTTGTAATCTCTAAATCTTCGGTGTCTATTGTCTCTTTTTTCATTCTTACCATTCCTATCATTATCAAGACATCTGGATGCAATATGAACAATCTTATTACTACTAAAACATTTTAGAGGTAATTTGCATTTGTAATTTTCTTTACCTCTCGGTAATCTTGTAGCCAAAAGTGCCTGTAACTCTTCTTGTTCTTTTTATTTAGTTATGATACTATCATATTCATTTCCATATGAACTACTATGAATCTCTTTGTCTTTTCTTGATGTACCATTGCTTAGAGATGAATTGAATGCAGTTTCAATGGTTGGTAGAGTATTATCATAATTACTTAGCTCAAATGCAGTCAGCTTACCAATTAGAGCTTCAAGGGTAACAATATTGTTCTGTATAGATCTCAAATCCTAAATAGAATACACTCTTATAGCATACTTAGAAGAAAGAGTTCTCAAAATTTTACTTACCACTTCTACATTAGTCAATGTTCCAATAGCACCTCTGATGACACTCATAACTTCCTTGATTCTACTTCTATATTGTGTGATATTTTCTTCATCCTTCACCCTCATTTCATCATACTTTCCTTTGAGACTATCAACCTTAGCCTTTTGTACATGTTGATCTCCTCCATATATAAGTGTAAGCCTATCCACATCTCTCTTCAATTAACACAATCTTTAACATCATTGAATTCAACATCAATGAGGGAAGAAGCAATCTCTATCATAAATGAGTGTGTTCTTGCTTTTCTCTTATTTGATCAATTGTCATGGGTCTGGGAGGCAATGGAGTGTAGTCATTAGTTAGAAGAGTCAGTGCAGATTCTCCAATCCTAGATAGATACAATCTCATCCTGCTATGTGATATTGAGAAACTTTCCTTGTTTAAATTAGGTACTTCTCTCCTATACATCTTCAGATCTTTTACTCAAGTCTTTCAAACTTATCTCTTTAGAGTACATCTAGCTCTGATACTAGTTGTTGGATTACAGAGAGGGGGGGGGGGAGGTGAATCAATAATCCTTGATTCCAAATACCTAAAAAACTTTTCTATGATTTACTCGGTGATAGCTCGATAAAACACACTTCACTATTTACCGAAAATAATAGATAAACTTTAACAATCAGTAAATCATTCACACAAATCATGCATCACATGTAACACCAATATTTAACATGGAAACCCAACTTTGGGAAAATCCACTGTGGGAATTGTCACCCACTAAGAAAATACTCTTTTGAAGTATGCCCAATTAAGAGCCAATCCTGTTAAATATTACAATGCACACTATTAGGTGTGACCTGATGAAGGGATTTACCTTAGATCTATTAGGATCTTCACCCTGTTAGGAGTTGCCTAGTTAGAGGGCTTCAAACACTCTTTAGAATGTTACCTTTTTCAAGGATTTTACAACAATACTATTAAGTCCACTCTGTTAAGAGATTTACTAATGCTAGTAAGCAATAGTAAATGATTTGACCTGTAAATTTGCAACTATCTTTTCTCTACCAGACCCTTTGTGCACTCTTCTATCTTCACTTCAATTCTTCATTATCCATTGGCTTTAACACTTCATCAGATCCTACTTTCCCACTTAGAATCTCTCTATTCCTTTACTGCATTAGTTGGTGACTCTTCAACTCTTCAATTTTCCAACCATTTGTTCATAAAAATCCATCCTTTATATAGACAATTTTTGCCTCTTAATCTCCTCTCTTATGTTTTTCTTTCATCAATATTAATCGTTCAATTCATTATACCTTGAATTTGGATCTCGGTAACATGTTTTCTTTTCACCTAGGAACTTGAAATTTTCTTGAAACTTGTTCCTTCTACTTTAACCATTTAGATCTAAGAGATCTTCACCTTAAATTTTTTAGTCTGTAGATCTTTGTAACTAAGTTTCCTTATCATCATGATCATCCACCTCATCATAGCTAATCATTAAATGTCAATTCAATCCTTATTTAATATTTGTTCCTTGCTTGGTGTCCTTCATCTATATTTTGGTTAACTTCGCTCGGCTCCTAAACCTTTCTTTTATGTTAGGTGCCTTTAGTTCCATTTCCTTTACCAAATTACTTCCTTTTTACCTTTTACTTTTATCGAGTGACACTCCCTGCTTGATAGCGAAAACTCTTTTGCTTACTGACTTGACAAATCTTCATTACCATGCTTTACCAACTTGATATAATTGCATGTTAGGTATAGAACAATTATATCAACATAATCTAATCATTGTCTGATATGGATCAGTTGCCCATTTAAGTTCTTCAACTTCACAACATCTCATTTATTCTTCTTCTTAAGTCATTCAACTTATAACATATACCGAATGATATGGCAACATAATATAAACTAGAAATCAATTGCTTGACATCAATGACAAGAAAATAATTGATCTAACCTTTCTACTATCATCTATTCCTCTAATCTTGGTCAGTCTTCATCATCATCACCATTAGATAATCAATTTTTTACATTACTATTAGTTATGGTAACATATGCAACCTTCATCACCTAGTTGCCCTGTGAAATTAAATTCCTACTCAGCCTTGGAACGTGCCTTACCTCTTGTAGTAGCCAATGATTCACATCCCATAACTTAATATTAATTCTTGCCTTTACAACAATCTGACAGGGTTCATTATCTTTCAAATACACTATCCCAAAATCCCCTTGGGGACATAATAAAGAAAGTAACTTCTATGGGGTGTAGCATGAAATGATGCCCCTAAATTTAGAACCCATGAATCATAAACATTTTCAAGGGAAAGAAGAAAAACATCCTCTTCAAATTTGTTACTTACCACATTTTCCTCCTTATTACCTTCTTGTTTATCTCATTTATTCTTTCAAGACCAACAATCTTTCTTCTTATGACTTGGTTTCCCATATTACTAGCAATAATTTGGTCCTCTAGATTGAAACCTCTTTCCCTTTGATTTTCCTCATGATTTCCCTTGACTTATTAAATTATTTCCTCTATCCCTTGATCTGCCTCTTCTTTCTACATTCAAAACACTACCTGATGTGGATCCACCATATATTTTCCAACAAATTTCCTCACTCATAATAACACCTACAACATCATCAAATTTTAGGGTATTAAACCAGAAATAGAGTTACTAATGGCCATTACCAAGACATTCCAAATTTGAGTCAAAGAGAACAGAATCAAAAGAGCCCTAATTTCTTCATCAAAATTGACATTAATAGAAGATAATTAACTGGTAACTATATTAAACTTATTCAAATGATCAACAACTGAACCACCTTCTACCATTTTCATATTAAATAAATGTTTAATAAGAAATACCTTATTCAAAGTAGAAGGCTTTTCATATAACTTCGCTAGGGTTTCCATCAACTCTTCAGTTGTATTTTCTTGTGTAATATTAAATCACATTGACTGTGCTGGACATAAATGAATATTATCAAGTGCCTTCCTATCCAAAATATCACAATCCTCATTAACAATTATTGTTAGTTTCTTGGATTTTTCTCCCAATGGCCACCATAAATCCTTCTGATAGAGACAATCCTCCATTTGCATTTTTCATAACTAAAATATCTTCCCATTAAATTTATAAACCTTCAACTTACCCTCATTTTCCATTACTCACACTCAATCGTGAGACTCCAACTCAACCGTGAGACCTTCCTACAAAGGATAACTAAAAAAACAACCCACTTTGATACCACTTTTTAGGATTAGCAAACATAAATTTAACAGTTATATGCAAATATAATCAATAATGCAAAGGAATAAAGGAGACATAAGTAGAACAAGAAGAGATAAATATTTAACGCAGTTCACCCAATATTGGGCTACGTCCACCAAGCAGAGAGTCCAATCTTATTATCTAGTAATTTCTAAATGTTACAATCTTCAATCCCTTGCAACTCAATACTCTTGCAAGAAGCTAAAAAATGATCATATATAGAAAACCCTAACACTAAGATATTATAACAAGACTTATGTTGGTTAATAATTTAACCCTAAAAAATACTTGACGAGTCAACCTAGAGAAAATCTTGACGAGTCAACTAAAAAATGCTTGACGAGTTAACCCCAAAAATTGTTGTCCCAAATCCCACAATAAATGAAAAGTGTACAATACTTTCCTGATTAGTCACCACAAACCAACAATGTACCACTTGGGGACTAATCGGGCTCCAAACTAAAGAACCTCCCACTTGGAGATTAATCAAGTAGCAACATTGCTACCCCTAAAGCTCCCATTGGATTGACACACCTTGGAATCTGCTATTCTTTTTACTGTTTTCTTTCTTGAAGACCTGTGTGTGTGAAAATTGTACCTAGCCATGGACACAACACTTTAGTAAAACATTAGAGGTTAGCAAATCAAGAAATCTGCAATATATATGAAATAAGCTAACCAGATGATTTACTGCCTTCTAGTAGGTGTGAGTATGGTATTCTCAGATTTTGACCAAGATCAGTGACAATGCAACACATAAACAAAGGATTTGAATGATTGAAAGATGTATGGAGATGAATGCAAATTAATCTATTTTTTTTGGATTTTGTATGCAATAAGATGAAAAATTGATATGAAATTGATCTAAAATGGATTGGGATGATATGTAAATTGATTTAACAATGATATGATATGAATGAATGCTATGAACCCTCAAAAACAATAACAAAAATCTCACAATCTCCTTGTGTGCAAGAGTTTGATTCTTCAGATGTCAATTCGCCAGAGTAAGTATGCAAATTCGAGGGATTTCTTTGTGAAGAGCCGAGCCTTATTTTTATAGAAATCCAGGGCTTGAGGATGCATAAGAAAAACCATAAATTACTCTTGATAAACTCAGGTTGATTTTTGAGTTAACAAGAAATTAAGAATAAATAAACTCATAAAATCATGCAAAAGCAATTTTTTATTCAACATATAGTTTAGTTCTCTTTTTCAACTCATCATCAGATGTTGAGTTTAGAAAGTTAACAAATTGAAAATAATAGTTGTTTTAAAGTTAACTATTTTTTTGATTGTGCGTGATTTAATATGAATTAATTTAATAAATAAAGTGATTTATTTTCCACTTAACTGATTTTGAATTAAAACAATTGATTTATGGGTTAATCAATTATTAAATCAAACTTTATTCCAATTAAATCCTTAAATTTGACAACTTTGATTTTAAATCAATTAAATAAATATTCAATTGATTGTTTGTAGGAATTTTGATTTATTGTCAAAATAAAAACAATATTAATTAGGAATAAATGCAATTAAATCTAATTAAATAATTAAGTGGCAGAATTAAATTAACTAATTAAATATTCATCATATTCAATTAATCAACTTTAGGATAAATAATGACATTTATCGCCAAATAATATTCAATTAAAGATAATTATGATAAATTAGGAATATTCAAGGAATATTCTCCAATGTAGAATTAAGATAATCAATTAGGTTTTTGATAAACTGATGTGCAGATGTACCTTAGGTTAGGACTTTGATGTTGATTTTGATCGATTTGATGATGCAGGAGGTTAATGAACCTATAGCCTATTTTTGGGGTATTACAAGACCAACTGAAGTTGAAGAGTAGTTCAGCTTCTCCCTTATCACCATCTTTGTAAATGTATATGTTAGATTTTCATCTATATGTATCTTTTCCAGCTTTAACTATCCATTATACAATATTGACTGAATGAAGTGATACCTCAACTGTATGTCTTTGGTCTTTGAATAAAAGGAAAAATTATTTGCAAGATGGATGACACTCTTTCTATATGTAAATAGATATTGTCAGTCTATGATTTTTCCAACTATGCCATGAAAAATTTCAACCATTTCATCTCCTTAGCTATCTTTGTAGCAACAAAATACTCTGCAAATGTAGCGGATAAAGAAACCAACTTTTATAGTCAAGAATTCCAACTTACTTTTGTCCCACTGACAGTAAATACATAACCTATGGTACTCTACTTGGTATCTGAATCCCTTGCCAAATCTGAGTCAACATTGCCTTTTAAATGAGTATTAGAGACCCCAAAACATAAATATTTATTGGATGTACCTCTCAAATATATGAGAATCCATTTTATTGCATTCCCATGCTCAACTCCAAGATGACTCATATACCTTCTAATAACTCCTACAACATGTGCAATATTTTGTGTAGTGCATACCTTGGCATACATAAACTACCTACAACTGAGGCATATGGTACCTTGGACATTTTTCTTCCTCCTCTTGTGTCTTTGGACATATTTCCTTAGTCAAATTAAAATGGCTAGGCAAAGGTTTTTTGACATCTTTTGCATTCTCCATATGGAATCTTTGCAACACCTTTTCAACATAATCAACCTGAAATAGAGTCAATTTTTTGTTCTTCCTATCTCTATAAATTTGTATACCAAGCATTTTTTTTACTGTCCCCAAATCCTTCATAGAAAAAGAATGTGATAACTATTGTTTCAACTCCTTAATGTGATCCATGTTAGACCCTTCTATAAACATATAATCAACATATAAATATAAAATAATGTATCTATCATCATCCAAGCTCTTAAAATAAATATAACTGTCTGAATTACACTGACTGTAGCCATGCTTAGCCCTAAAGCTATCAATTTTAATATACCATTGTCGAGGTGCTTGCTTCAAGCCATATAAAATTTTCTTCAATCTTCACAATAAGTTCTTCTTACCTTTGACCTCAAAACCTTGTGGCTGTTGCATATATATTTCTTCTTCCAAATCACCATGGAGAAAAGTAGTTTTAACATCAAGTTGTTCCAAATGTAAATCTTTAGTGGCCACAATACTTAAAATAATACGTGTAGAAGTCATTTTTACAACTGTAGAAAATATGTAATCAAAATAAATGCCTTTTTTCTATGCAAATCCCTTTACAACTAACCTACCTTTAAAGATTTTCTTGGCTCCATCCTCTTTTTTCAACCTATAAAACCATTTATTTGGTAACAAATTTTTACCTGTACAAAACATACATAATTCACAACTTTGATTTTCCAGCAAGGAGTCCATTTCTTCTTCCATGGAAAGCTCCCACTGAACCTTTGTATCCACCTGCACAATTTCATCATATCCTTTTGGTTCACCATCACCTATTAATAAGATAGAATACAAAGAGGGAGATAACCTTTCAAGAGGTCTACTTAGCCTTGTTGAACGTATAAAATTTACTGGAGATTATGGTATTTGATGTTTCTATTATTACGGAGCATGAAGAACCACTTAACACATCATATTTTGGAGTATCATCCATCACTATATAATCATTTTATTTCTTCTCATGCTTCTCCAACTGATCTTTGTACAACACTTTCTCATTCAATATGACATCCACGCTTCTTACAATTTTATGAGTATCAACATCCCAAAGTCTATATCCAAATTCCTCAATGCCATATCAAAAAAATATACATTTCTTTGAATTAGCTCATAAATTGGTTCTATTTTCATAATCTATATGTGCCAATGCTTCACAACTAAAGCTTTGAGAAAATAATAACTCACCTTCTTACATGTCCATTCTTCCTCTAGAATACCACAACCCAAAGGAGTAGACAGACCTCTATTGATTAAATAAAAATCACTGTTTAAAACCTCTACCCACATGTTTAATGGCATCCCATCATGCAACCTCATACTCCTTGCACACTACATTATAATCCTATTCATACGTTCAACCACTCCATTTTCTTGTGGAGTCCTTGGAACCATTTTATATGCCTATGAATACCATTAGAGGAACAATAATCTTCAAAATCTTTATTTCAATACTCACCACCATTATCAGATCTGATACATTTTAGTCTTTTACTAGTCTCAGTCTCAACCGAGATTTTCTATTTTTTAGAAGTTTCAAATAGATCAGATTTCTACCTAACAAAATAAATCATACTTCCATAGTTGCATTATCAATGAATGTAACATAATAAAAAGAGCCACCAAGGGAAGATATTTGAGCTGGTCCCTATACATCTATATGCACAAGCTCTAATTTCTCATCT
Organism: Chamaecyparis obtusa; assembly: GCA_027943335.1. Lineage (NCBI taxonomy): Eukaryota > Viridiplantae > Streptophyta > Pinopsida > Cupressales > Cupressaceae > Chamaecyparis > Chamaecyparis obtusa. Next base: position 731,428 of record BSBK01007436.1, on the reverse strand, counting down.
TTCTTTTCATTCCCACTCTTTAGAAAAAGAACTCTCTTTTGTTTTCCATTCACACAACTTTCATAGAAATCCACATTGACTCATTTTAGACCTAGTAAAAATTTCTTTGAATGAAGTAATTTCATATCTTTTTAACTCATGTGCTCAATTATGTTGTGCCATAGTGGTGTTTCAAAATCCATAGCTACCATTTCAGGTTCTACCTGCTCAACCGCAATAATTGTTCCTGAACATTGACCTTTTTTTGTAACAATTAAAGTAGAAAGAACAATATGACCTATAAAAAGATATAAGGTGCCTACTTTCACACCTTTTTCTACTACTAAGTAACCTTTTGAAACCTTCTAATTTTTTTCATTAAAAGTAACTATGCAACCTTCATCACCTAGCTACCCTGCTGAACTTAAACTCCTACTCAACCTTGGAACATGCCTTACCTCTTGTAGTAGCCAATGATTCCCATTCTGCAACATAATCTTAATTCTTCCCTTTCCAACAATTTGACAGGGCTCATTATCTCCCAAATACAATAGCCCAAAATCCCCATGGACATAATCAAGAAAGTAACTTATATGGGGTGTGTTGGCTTCTGATTTGACATAATTTAAACTACCTTGTAAAAGAAAAAATCTACCTTGGGGTTAGCTAAATCCCATGATCAATACACTATAATAGAAAGAAGGACCAACTAACAAAGCAATTTATGCTTTCTACACTTTGAATTCTACAAGATTCAGGTGGGTAAACCTAGGATTAGGTTTATTTTCTTCTTAACATCACCTTTTCCTAATCCTTAACAAAGTAGATAAATTCCCATAAATCTTCTCTTACTTATGTAATTAAACAAACACTATGAGAGCTAATCAAAATTTTAATTCACTCATAAGCTAAGTAAGGGATAACAACTTAGATCTACAACTTTGAATTTAAAAGATTTTTATTTAATTTTGAGATTGAACTATGAAGAGAATTGAATATCTACTTGACTGTAATTTCTTTGACTAGCGCCTTATTTATCGGGTATATTTTAAACCAGTCCACACCATGATTGATGATCTATTCATTAAAATTGCAAATGAAAATCAATTGATACTCTAAACCCTATTCTTATGACAAATCCTACTCTAATACTTCATAATTATGTGAAATTATGTTAAGCAATTACTTAATTCCTTGAATTAAAAGGAAAGCATAGAATGATATACAATTTAAAATATATTGTAACTATGATCTTGAGCTCTTTATTTACAAGACACAAAAATTATAAAATACCACAAAAGGAGACAAGATTTGAAGCAACATATTACTGGTGAATCTTTGTATTAAACTTCCTTAAAATTTATACATCATAGTATTTAACCAGACTTAAAATAACACATAATGACCAGAACACCATATTCTTCATTACCCTTTAGTACAAGCATTAACCTTCAGTACAAGAAAAATACATAAAGTGACTCTACCCAGTAGCGACTGACAACAAAGACCTCTATTCTTAGAAAACAAAACTAACTGACGCTCCCTTTTCCCAATCTTGGAAATCACTTTATAATGATAGATTGCAACAAGCTTCAAACATGGGAAAATTAAAGTTATGAACATCGAACAACTTTTACAAAACAACCTAGAAGTAGTTACAAAATTGACAGCTGGAAGCCCAGATTCTTCAGGATTAGTCTTGATGTGTATCATAGGTGTATCCAAAGTAGGTGAACTACAAAGATAAGATACCCTATTGAGTTAACTTACCTCTCTCTCTATTGGCTTTTCATTTTTATACTAGAATCTATCTCATCTACTTCTATGTGGTAGGGCTTGAATTTCTCCAATTTTTTCCCATACCACAATCTCCCTCTTTGTTGGCCAAACTACTGCTCTAATTGCATCCAGGTCTTGAAGACATTTGTTCCACTTTCCATCTGTTATAGCTTGTGAGTAAAAAAAAACTTATTCATGTCAATTTCTTGCTTATACAACTCATCAACAACTTCATAGAAAGAGGAAACATCAACATCACCATCACCATCAAAAAATGAAACAACCTTGCTAGCAGCCAAAATTTGGTCGAAGGAATCAAACCACTCCTACCAATCTTTCAGATGTCCCTCTGTGTGAACAATGGAAGGGATGTATACCTAATATGTCTTAGCAAAAACCTTCAACTTAGCGTAGATAATCTATGACTTTCCAGTAAAGAATGCATATAATTCTCTCACTAATAACAATATTTCTTTGACATCAATAATTTTATCAGGCAAGTCAAGCTTCTTTACCATTAATACAATTAATCTTTCAAATTTTTTTAAGGACCCCAAGAATTAAATAATGGTGTTAGTATAGCTAAGGCATTTGAACAATGATATTCTTCCCTCTACAAAGAAATGCAAGTACTATGTATCAACTAGGAGTTTTCCTTCAAAACACTTATTCTATGCAGTAGTACATTCTTTAGGGTTTGCTTCTCAACATACCTGGTATCAAAAGGCTTATCAATATCCATTTTCACCTATTTAGTCACAACCACTGGAGCTATATCCTCCTCATGTTCTTTCTAGATTTAGCATTGGTGACCTCTGTAACTAGTCTGGAGTAGATTTTCAGGGTGTTGATCTCATCCCTTAACCCACTTTATTGGTTTCTTCTAGAACATAATTTTTCTTTAATTCCTCTTCAAATTTCTTCTTGACTACCACATAATGTATGAATGTCTTGGTTAGTCTAGTCTCTAAGTCCTCAACCATAGCCTTATTCATGATGTAAGAGATTGGCCATCTCCAATCCTATTGTATCTTTCCATCTCCATATCAACTGAATGTCCTGTGTTGTATCTTTGATATCAACTAGGCTGGGCTTGTTTGATTCAGGGGCCACACACTAAATTGCTAGTGTTTATATATCCAAGTTAAAACTAGAACCCCTCTATAATCTACCAGGGCCAAAATATTCATAGGAAATAACATTATATTGTCTCTTAATTTTGTCAATTAAAAATGATGATTCCAAATCCCATCTAAGAACCAATTGTTGGAGATTTTCGAGCAAGCCAGTGCTAACTGTATGTTTGTCATTGATGACAACATATGGTAAGTAGCATACATGGAAGACTTATGCAGTAAGCTTCTAGTATATACAACATGGACATGTTATCAACATGATATCATGGATGCAGAGGTTAACTATTAGTACAAAAAGTTATATAATAGCTTGTGTCAGCAGTATTCCTGATAGATTTACAGGAAGTGTTCTATGAGTGATTGTCCATATAGATATCATGGAGCCTTGCACATTTGGATATGTGATGGAGACATGTTAGTGATGTTACATTCATGGACATAGAGTTTGATGATCAGTAGAAGTGAAGTTATGCAGTCGCTATTCACCAATAGTAGTTTCCTATGTTTATTCAGAAGAGCCAACATAGATTATATTGGTTCAGGAGTTGCGCCTATCATTTTGGTATGCACCCTTAGATTAGTACTTGGAAAAGAGTTAGTAATGTTATGTTAAGAATGCATGATGTAATTCAGCTTGAGGAGAAAGTTTTAGTTACTTTGGTAGAGCCGACAATGTGTAGCATACGTCTACATTTATTACTATTGGACAGGTCCCATAATGTGTTGCGTGCTTAGTAGAGCCGAAAGAATTATTATTAGAGTATGTTATGGTTTCTCTAATATGATTTCAGTGTGGTTCTAATAGGCTGACTTGATTATATTATTTAGTGGAAAGATATTTATAGGTAGTCATTTGTGATTGCTAAGGTATGGTTTAGAGTTGATTGTGAAGAGAAGAGCAGAGCATGCGAAGTGTTGAGCCATCAACAGAAGGTCTATGTAACCAAGTAAAGTGTTTGTGCTATACATTAGAACTAATCTAAACAATAGGTCAAAGTGTAGTTCACCAAGATCTAGATATAGTGTGTATCTATTATTCAGAAGGTTGTAGCCTTCAACCATTTGAGCAGTTTGCTCTCGAACAATGCATCCTCACCCCTAACAGGGTTAATTGTAAAAGAATCCTAACAGGGTCCAACCCTTGACCAGGTCACTGTACTAAATACATTGTAAAGACAACTCCTAACAGGGTTAAGGATCTTCTAACAAGGATCTTATTACACTAGTGCATATTATTAGTGGGTGTCAATTCCCACCGGGGTTTTTACCTATTTGGGTTTCCCCGTAACCAAAATATTGGTGTTGTGTTCAAGTGTTCTTTCATTGTGTTTATGCTTATGTTTAAGTATACTTAATTAGATAAAGAATTGAAACTTGTAGATAACTGATTCACTTCCCCCCCTCTCAGTTATCTCTTGGGACTATTCCTAACAATTGGTATTAGAGCCAAGTACCTCAGAGAGAAAGTTTAACAACTTGAGGTTGATTAGATGGCATTCTTCAGAAAAGAAAGTCCTAAGTTTGATGGAGAGAATTATCTTGACTAGAAGAACAAGATGGTGACACACTTGCGATGCATTTCTTTTGAAGTTTTTGATGTGACTATCAAAGAAGTTAAGATCCCTACTTTAGCAAAACTTGCTAAGGACGATGCTACTGAAAAGCACAAGGAATTGTTTCATCAGAATGCAATAGCCAAAGAGGCCCTTATCAGTGCCCTATCTGATAGTGATTTTTTAGAGATAAAGAAAGTAGATACAACCCACAAGATATGGAAGCACCTAGAAGACATATTTGAAGGAGATAAATAAGAAAATGATGCACACAGAAAAACTTGGAAGAAAAGATACAATGCATTAGAGATGTTACCTGAAGAAAACATTAGATCTTACAACCAAATGATTAATGAAGCAGTTGCAGGAATCAAGAACAATGGTGGAGAGATCTCGGAAGAAGACATCACGGATAAGTTAATGACCACTCTCATAGTAGAGTATGAAAACAAGATCAACATCCTTGATGAGACCATGCAACTTACATCAAATTTCAAAAGAGAGACCTTGATCAAAAAAATTTTAGCTTTTGAGATTTCAAGATTGAAGACAGAACCTAAATGTGAGACACCCTTCAAAGAATCAGTCCATGGTAAGAAATCTGCAAGCAATTCTGGAAATTTTGATGATGATGATGAATAGAAAACACTAGATGATTTCATTGCTATGATTGATAAATGAGAAAAGAAAGGAAAAGGGAAATATGAAGGTCAATTTCCATTTAAATGCTTTTCATGTAATAAGATTGGTCACTTTACATCTAAGTGTCCTACAACAGTTAAAAGGTACCAAAATGATTACAAGCCTAAGTATACAAAGAAATTCTATTATGCTAAAGATGGAGTATCAGATGAAGAATCAATAGAAGAAGAAATTGGATTCATTTCTCTTGAAGATGAAAAGGATTCACAAGAATTAGCTCTAATTTCACAAGCTGACATCGGGACACATTGGATCATTGATAGTGGCTACTCACATCACATGATAGGAGATAAAGATAGATTTGTTCATTTAGATAGATACAAAGGAAGCATGGTTAGATTTGGAGATAACACTCCCAAACCCATCATTGGTAGAGGAGCCATAACCTTGGATGGAAATAATAACACTGCAGATGTTCTTTATGTTGATGGTTTGAAACATAACCTACTAAGTGTTGGGCAGTTACTTGACTTTACAGATTGGAATTCAATGGAAACAAGTGCATCATTAACAACAAAGAAGGAGAAATGATTGCATCAGGATAAAAAACTAAAGGTAATGTTTTTCAGCTTAATCCTGAAGAAAGTTGTTTTGTTGCAAAAGTAGATGACAGTTGGTTATGGCACAAAAGACTATGTCATATCAATTTTGATAACATAGTAAGTATTAGTAATGTTAAGGCAGTAAGAGACCTACCTAGCATAGCAAATCCAATTGATACTATATGCAAGGAATGTGTAATGGGAAAGCATGTGAGGAATTCATTAAGGAGAAAGCATAACTTAGCAAAGAACAAGTTAGATCTGATTCATACAAACCTTTGTGGACCAACTCAAACAAGATCATACTATGGTGAAAGGTATTTCATTTTGTTTCTAGATGACTTTTCTAGAATGATGTGGGTTGCGTTCTTGAAAGATAAGTCATAAGCATTTGAGAAGTTCAAAATATTCAAAGCTAAGGTTGAGAATGAATCTGGACTAAAGATAAAGTGTCTAAGATCGGATAGAGGAGGATAATTCACCTCTGATAGATTCTATGAGTATTGTGAAGAACATGGCATAAAAAGATAGTTAAGTGCACCTAGAACCCCTCAGTAGAATGGGATTGTAGAGAGAAGGAATAGGATCATCCTTGTCATAGCACACACCATCATGATTGAAGGAAAAGTTGCACACACCTATTGGAGAGATGTGGTTAATACAACAGTCTACACCATCAATAAAATACAATTGAGACCAGGTGTGGACAAGACACCTTATGAGATATGGTTTGGAAATGTTCCCATAGTAAAATACTTTAGAATATTTGGAAGCAAGTGCTACATCAAGAGGGATGAAGAAATAGGCAAGTTTGATTCAAGAAGTGATGAAGGTATTTTCCTTGGTCACTCTACTAAAAGAAAAGCTTATAGATGTTTCAATTTAAGATTGAATAAGATCATTGAAAGTGCTCATGTTAAGATTGATGAAAAATTTATGGTTCAAGAAAGATATCATGATTACTCACCTATGATTGAAGAAGAACCTAGACCCTCCACTAGTGAGACAATTGTTGAAGAAATGTTTGATAGTATTGATGTTCTATTTAATGACCCCGAGACAAGTGAAGAAGAAACTCCAAAGGCAGATGAGATAGTATCACCTAAAGCTCCAAAGTTTACATCTAGATACCATTCTAAAGATGACATCATTGGAGATCAGAGCGATAAAGTCACAACAAGATCAAATTTATTTTTTTTTTTCAAGAAATGAGGTGGTATGTTTACTATCTCAGATTGAACCCTTAAGTGTTGAAGATGCATGTAATGATTTAGATTGGCATGATGCTATGAAAGAAGAACTAGATCAAATTATCAAGAATGATACTTGGAAACTGGTTCCAAGACCTACTAATAAGAATGTGATTGGAACAAAATGGATATTCAGAAACAAGATGAATGAATATGGTATAGTAGTAAGAAATAAGGCAAGGTTAGTATGTAAGGGATATGCACAGAGAGAAGGCATTGATTATTCAGACACTTTTTCACCAGTGAGCAGATTAGAAGCTATTAAGTTGTTTCTAGCCTATGAAACATTCAAAAACTTCAAAGTCTATCAGATGGATGTCAAGTTAGTATTCTTGAATGGAGAATTGAAAGAAGTATACATTGAGTAGCTAGAAGGATTCACCTTATTAGACAGACCTAATATGGTATGTAGATTGAAGAAGGCCCTCTATGGACTTAAGCAAGCCCCTAGAGCATGGTATGAGAGACTGGATGGATATCTAACAAAGATTGGATTCAAGAAAAGAGCAACATATTGTAATCTATTCATAAGAGAGACATCTAAAGGTTTAATACTTGTAGCTATATTTGTTGATGATATTATCTTTGGAGGTAATGCCAAACTTAGTGCTGAATTTGCTAAGGAGATGCAACGTGAATTTGAGATGAGCATGATTGGACCTATCAAATAATTTTTGGGATTGAATGTGCAGCAAATAGAGAAAGGTATTTTCATTAATCAGTCCAAGTATGTGAAAGAGATATTAAAGAAATTCAAGATGGATGATTGCAAGCCAGTAGGGAAACCTATGATAACTAGATGCAAGCTTACAAAACAAGATGACTCACCAGTAGTAGATATAACATTGTACAAGTCTATGATTGGAAAACTCATTTATCTTACTCAAACTAGACCTGATATTTGCAATGCAGTTGGCATAGTTGGAAGATTTGCAACAGAGCCTAAACAAAGTCACCTTATGGTAGTAAAAATAATATTTAGATACTTGCAAGGCACTATAGACTATGGTCTATGGTATCCTAATTTAGAAAATGTTGAGCTTCATGTGTATACTGATGCAGATTGGGCAGGATGCATTGATGATAGAAAGAGTACATCAAGAGGAGCAGTGTTTCTTGGTGATAGACTTGTCACTTGGACAAGAAAGAAACAAAATTGTATCTCTCAGTCAACAAAAAAAGATGAGTATGTTGCAGCAGCCCTAAATTGTTCTACAATTGTGTGGATCAAGCAAATGATAAAGGATTTTGGAATTTAGATTGATTATCCTATTGTTATTCATTGTAACAACACTAGCACTATCAACATTTCAAAGAACCCTGTGATGCATGCAGAGACAAAAAACATTGAGATCAAGTATCACTTCCTAAGAGAGAAAGTGGTAGAGAAAGAAGTCAAGGTGGACTATGTCAGTACTAAAGATCAGTTAGCATACATATTCAAAAAGCCCTTGCCAAAGGATACTTTTGAGTATCTCAGGGAGAAGTTGGGAGTAATTCCCTTCCCTGATTCTACTTAGAAGAAAGAAGAAAGAGCATCAGTCCTTAGGGACTGATGGATGGTTGATTACTCTACTTCAGGAGTAGTACCAGTGCTTAAAATGATTGGTGCCCTTTACCATTGATGTCAAAGGGGGAGTAATATATAGTCATGAAAAACATAAGTAAAAGAAGGAGTAAAATACTAAGGGGGAGTAGTATTCAGTTATGGAAGCAGTTCGGTTGAGGAAATGGAGAATGTTGAAGAATATTGCATCAGATGGAGGATTCATCCTTGGGGGAGTTTTGAAGAGGAAATGGAAAGTGTTATAAAAGAAATGTTCATTTGGATTGGTGGATTTTTTCATTCCATATGTTGCCATCAATTGCAAAGGGGGAGATTGTTGGAGATTTTCCAGCAAGCCAGTGTTGACTGTATGTTTGTCATTGATGACAACATATGGTAAGTAGCATGCATGGAAGAATTATGTATTAAGCTTATAGTATATACAACATGGACATGTTATCAACATGATATCATGGATGCAAAGGTTAACTATTAGTATAGATAGTTATATAACAGCTTGTGTCAGCAAAGTTCCTAACAGAGTTACAAGTAGTGTTCTATGAGTCATTGTCCCTACAGATATCATGGAGCCTTGTGCATTTGGATATGTGATGGAGACATGTTAGTGATGTTACATTCATGGAAATAGAGTCTAATGATCAGTAGAAGTGAAGTTATGTAGTCGCTATTCACTAGTACCAGTTTCCTATATTTATTCAGAAGAGTCGACAAAGATTATATTGGTTCAAGAGTTGCACCTATCATTTTGGTATGCACCCTTGGATTAGTGCTTGTAAAAGAGTTAGTAATATTTAGTTAAGAGTGCATGATGTAATTTAGCTTGAGGAGAAAGTTTCAGTTACTTTGGTAGAGCTGAAAGTATGTAGCATGCGTCTACATTTATTAATATTGGACAGGTCCTAGAATGTGGTGCGTGCTTAGTAGAGCTGACATAATTATTATTGGAGTATGCTATGGTTTCTCTAATATGACTTCAAGGTGGTTCTAACAGGCTAACTTGATTATATCATTTAGTGGAAATATATTTATAGGCAGTCATTTGTGATTGCTAAGGTATGGTTCAAAGTTAATTATGAAGAGCAGAGTGGAGTATGTGAAGTGTTGAGCCATCAGTAGAAGGTCTATGTGACCAAGTAAAGTGTTTGTGCTATACATTGGAACTGATCTAGATAGTAGGTCAAAGTGCAGTTCACCAAGATCAAGATATAGTGTGTATTTGTTATTCAAAAGGTTGTAGCCTTCACCCATTTGAGTAGTGTGCTCTCAGATAGTGCATCCTCACCCCTCACAAGGTTAATTGTAAAAGACTCCTAACAGGGTTCGACCCTTGACTAGGTCATTGTACTAAATACATTGTAAAGAAAATTGTAGAAAATATCCCACCAAAATAAATGCCTTTTTTCTATGCAAATCCCTTTACAACTAACCTACCTTTAAATCTTTTCTTACCTCCATCCTCTTGTTTCAACCTATAAAACCATTTATTTGGTAAAAATATTTTACCTGTACAAAACTTACATAATTCACAAGTCTGATTTTCCAGCAAGGAGTCCATTTCTTCTTCCATGGAAAGCTCCCACTGAACCTCTATATCCACTTGCATAATTTCATCATATCCTTTTGGTTCACCATCATCTGTTAATAAAATAGAATACAAAGAGGGAGATAACCTTTCAGGAGGTCTACTTAGCCTTGTTGAATGTATAACATTTACTGGAGTTTGTGGTATTTGATGTTTCTGTTATTGCGGAGCATGAAGAACCACTTAACACATCATATTTTGGAGTATCATCCATCACTATATAATCATTTTATTTCTTCTCATGCTTCTGCAATTGATCTTTGTACAACACTTTCTCATTCAATATGACATCCACGCTTCTTACAATTTTATGAGTATCAACATCCCAAAGTCTATATCCAAATTCCTCAATGCCATATCCAAAAAATATACATTTATTTGAATTAGCTCCTAAATTGGTTCTATTTTCATAATCTATATGTGCAAATGCTTCACAACTAAAGCTTTGAGAAAATAATAACTCACCTTCTTACATGTCCATTCTTCCTCTTGAATACCACAACCCAAAGGAGTAGAGGGACCTCTATTGATTAAATAAAAATCACTATTTAAAACCTCTATCCACATGTTTAATGGCATCCCATCATGCAACCTCATACTCCTTGCACACTACATTATTGTCCTATTCATACATTCAACCACTCCTTTTTCTTGTGGAGTCCTTGGAACCATTTTTTATGCCTACGAATACCATTAGAGGAACAATAATCTTCAAAATATTTATTTCAATACTCACGACCATTATCAGATTTGATACATTTTAGTCTTTTACTAGTCTCAGTCTCAACCAAGATTTTCCATTTTTTAGAAGTTTCAAATAGACTAGATTTCTACCTAGCGAAATAAATCATACTTCCATAGTTGCATTATCAATGAATGTAACATAATACAAAGAGACACCAAGGGAAGATATTTGAGCTTGTCCCCATATATCCATATGCATAAGCTCTAATTTCTCATCTTTCTTTTCATTCCCACTTTTTAGGAAAATAACTCTCTTTTGTTTTCCATTCACACAACTTTCATAGAAATCCACATTGACTCATTTTAGACCTAGTAAAAATTTCTTTGAATGAAGTAATTTCATATATTTTTCAGTCATGTGCTCAATTTTGTTGTGCCATAGTGGTGTTTCAAAATCCATAGCTACCATTTCAGGTTCTACCTGCTTAACCGCAAAAACTGTTCTTGAACATTGACCTTTTTTTGTAACAATTAAAGTAGAAAGAACAATATGACCTGTAAAAAGATATAAGGTGCCTAATTTCACACCTTTTTCTACTACTAAGTAACCTTTTGAAACCTTCTAATTTTTTTCATTAAAAGTAACTATGCAACCTTCATCACCTAGCTACCCTGCTGAACTTAAACTCCTACTCATCCTTGGAACATGCCTTACCTCTTGTAGTAGCCAATGATTCCCATTCTGAAAATTAATCTTAATTCTTCCCTTTCCAATAATTTGACAGGGCTCATTATCTCCCAAATATAATAGCCCAAAATCCCCATGGACATAATCAAGAAAGTAACTTATATGGGGTGTGTTGGCTTCTGATTTGACATAATTTAAACTACCTTGTAAAAGAAGAAATCTAGCTTGGGGCTAGCTAAATTCCATGATCAATACACTATAATAGAAAGGACCAACTAACAAAGTAATTTATACTTTCTACACTTTGAATTCTACAAGATTCAGGTGGGTAAACGTAGGATTAGATTTATTTGCTTCTTAACATCACCTTTTCCTAATCCTTAACAAAGTAGATAAATTCCGATAAATCTTCTCTTACCTATGTAATTAAACAAACACTGTGAGAGCTAATCAAAATTTCAATTCACTCATAAGCTAAGTAAGGGATAACAACTTAGATCTACAACTTTGAATTTAAAAGATTTTTATTTAATTTTGAGATTGAACTATGAAGAGAATTGAATATCTACTTGACTGTAATTTCTTTGAGTATCGCCTTATTTATTGGGTATATTTTAAACTAGTCCACACCATGATTGATGATCTATTCATTAAACTTGCAAATGAAAATCAATTGATACTCTAAACCCTATTTTTATGACAAATTCTCCTCTAATACTTCATAATTCTATCAAATTATATTAAGAAATTACTTAATTCCTTGAATTAAAAGGAAAGCATAGCATGACATACAATTTAAAATATATTGTATCTATGATCTTGAGGTCTTTGTTTACAAGACACAAAAATTATAAAATACCACAAAAGGAGACAAGATTTGAAGCAACATATTGCTGATGAATCTTAGTATTAAACTTGCTGAAAATTTATACATCACAATATTTAACCAGACTTAAAATAACACATAATGACTAGAACACCATATTCTTTATTAACCTTTAGTACAAGAATTAACCTTCAATACAAGCAAAATACATAATGTGACTCTACCCATTAGTGACTGACAACAAAGACCTCTATTCTTAGAAAACAAAACTAATTGAGGGTCCCTCTTCCCAGTCTTGGAAATCACTTTATATTGATAGATGGCAACAAGCTTCAGACATAGGAAAAGTAAAGTTATCAACATCAAACAACTTTTACAAAACAACCTAGACGTAGTTACAAAAATGACATTTGGAAGCCCAGATTCTTCAAGATTAGTCTTGATGTGTATCATAGGTGTATCCACAGTAGGTGAACTACAAAGATAAGATACCCTATTGAGTTAACTTATCTCTCTCTATTGGATTTTCATTTTTATACTAGAATCTATCTCAACTAATTCTATGTGGTAGGGCTTGAATTTATCCAATTGTTTCCCATACGACAATCTCCCTCTTTATTGGCCAAACTACTTCTCTAACTACATACAGGTCCTGAAGACATTTGTTCCACTTTCCATCTGTTATAGCTTGTGAGTCAACAAAAAAATTATTCATGTCAATTTCCTTCTTATACAACTCATCAACAATGTCATAGAAAGAGGAAACATCAACATCACCATCACCATCAAAAAATGAATTAACCTTGCTAGGAACCAAAATTTGGTTGAAGGAATCAAACCACTCTTGCCAATCTTTCAGATGTCCTCCTATGTCAACAAGGGAAGGGATGTATACCTAATATGTCTTAGCAAAAACCTTCAACTTAGCCTAGATACTCTGTGGCTTTCTAGTAAAGAATGGATATATTTCTCTCACTAATAACAATATTTCTTTGGCATCAATAATTTTATCAGGAAAGTCAAGCTTCTTTACCATTAATACAATTAATCTTTCAAAAAAATTTAAGTAAGGACCCCAAGAATTAAATAATGGTGTTAGTATAGCTAAGGCATTTGAACAATGATATTCTTCCCTCTACAAAGAAATGTAAGTACTATGTATCAACTGGGAGTTTTCCTTCAAAACACTTATTCTATGCAGTAGTACATTCTTTAGGGTTTGCTTCTCAACATCCCTGGTAAAAAAAGGCTTATCAATATCCATTTTCACCTATTCAGTCACAACTACTAGAGCTATACCTTGCTCATGTTCTATTTGGATTTCAGCATTGGTGACCTCTGTAACTAGTCTAGAGTAGCTTTTCAGGGTGTTGATCTCATCCCTTAACCCCTTTATTGGTTTCTTCTAGAACATAATTTTTCTTTAATTCCTCTTCAAATTTCTTCTTGACTACCGCATAATGTATGAATGTCCTAGTCTGTCTAGTCTCTAAGTCCTCAACCATAGCCTTATTCATGATGTAAGAGTTTGGCTATCTCTAATCTTGTTGTATCTTGCAATCTCCATATCAAATGAATGTCCTGTGTTGTATCTTTGATATCAACCAGTCTGGGCTTGTTTGATTCAAGGGCCACACACCAAACTGCTAGTGTCTATATATCCAAGTTAAAAATAGAACCCCTCTATAATCCACCAGGGCCAAAAGCTTCATAGGAAACAACATTATCTTGTCTCTTAATTTTGTCAATTAAAAATGATGATTCCAAATCCCATCTAGGAACCAATTGTTGGAGATTTACCAGCAAGCCAGTCCTGACTGTATGTTTGTCATTGATGACAACATATGGTAAGTAGCATGCATGGAAGAATTATGCATTAAGCTTATAGTATATACAACATGGACATGTTATCAGCATGATATCATGGATGCAGAGGTTAACTGTTAGTACAAACAGTTATATAACAACTTGTGTCAGCAGTGTTCCTGACAGAGTTACAAGTAGTGTTCTATGAGTGATTGTTCATTCATATATCATGGAGCCTTGCACATTTGGATATGTGATAGAGACATGTTAGTGATGTTATATTCATGGATGTAGAGTTTGATGATCAACAGAAGTGAAGTTATGTAGTTTCTATTCACCAGTAGCAGTTTCCTGTGTTTATTCAGAAGAGTCAACATAGATTATATTAGTTTAGGAGTTGCACCTATTATTTCGGTATACACCCTTGGATTAGTGCTTGGAAAAGAGATAGTAATGTTTGGTTAAGAGGGCATGATGTAATTTAGCTTGAGGATAAAGTTTCAGTTACTTTGGTAGAGCTGACAGTGTGTAGCATGTGTCTACATTTATTAATATTGGACAGGTCCCAGAATGTGTTGTGTGCTTAGTAGAGCCAACATAATTATTATTGGAGTATGTTATGGTTTCTCTAATATGATTTCAAGGTTGTTCTAATAGGCCAACTTGATTATATCATTTAGTGGAAAGATATTTATAGGTAGTCATTTGTGATTGCTAAGGTATGGTTTAGAGTTGATTATGAAGAGAAGAGCAGAGTGTGCGAAGTGTTGAGCCATTAGCAAAAGGTCTATGTGACCAAGTAAAGTGTTTTTGCTATACATTGGAACTAATGCAAACATTAGGTCAAAGTGTAGTTGACCAAGATCTAGTTATAGTGTGTTTTCGTTATTTAGAATGTTGTGGCCTTCACCCATTTGAGCAGTGTGCTCTCAGACAGTGTGTCCTCACCCCTAACAGGGTTAATTGTAAAAGAATCCTAACAGGGTCCAATGCTTGACCAGGTCATTGTACTAAATACATTGTAAAAAAAACTCCTAACAGGGTTAAGGATCTTCTAACAAGGATCATAATACACTAGTGCAGATTATTAGTGGGTGTCAATTCCCACCGGGGTTTTTACCTATTTGGGTTTCCCCGTAACCAAAATATTGGTGTTGTGTTCAAGTGTTCTTTCATTGTGTTTATGATTATGTTTAAGTATACTTAATTAAATAAAGAATTTAAACTTGTAGATAACTGATTCACCCCCCCTCTCAGTTATCTCTTGGGACTATTCCTAACACCAATAGCATGTCACTTCTTTTTACAAGGTCCCTGGCCTACTCCATAGTTAATGTTTCACTATTAGGATTATAAGCCTACAACTTCTCAAATAACTCAATAAATTTCTCTTCTAATTCTCTCAGTCTTAAAGAAAAAGTCAGTTCATTTTTCTTCACTTTAAAAATATTTTTTTTGAATTCCTCAGATTTGATGAACTTATAATCACTCATGAATTATTTAGCTTGGATGACCCTATCATCCAATTTGGTTGCAGCTAATTCTAGCTCATTTAGGGCATTTTATGCTTCACTTGATTGAGTTTCCAAAAAGTGTTGCCTCATGTCAAAAAAATAATGGCTCGTACTTGGAAAAATTTGTAGTTCCTTTTGCCTTTCCCTCATAGGTACATTCATCAACTTTTGTTTCTTACCTGGCCCCTTTTTTGACGTGTATGGCTCAACTTGCTCTGTTTCTAAAAAAAAACACATCGATCTCAACTTCTTCAAGGTGTACCCTATCCTCTTCCTTCTTCTCAGGGATGTCAGGTAATTTAGACATGATGTCTTCATAATTCTCCAAACATTTCCCAATCCTTGGCATATATAAAACATCATAAAAGAAACTAGTGAAAGTAGGGTCTGCCTGTTTCAATTCTTACTCTACCATCACAATATTCTCCCAATTTATGGTTCTCTAATCATACACATCTTCGTGAGAACATTTCTTATGAAATCTTCCTCTTCCAAGGGATAGTTTGGAGCCAAATTATGGTTTCTCATCTCTCTCAGTGCCCCTCTAACAAAATCTTTAGGGTCATACATCTCGGCCCTAGCAGAAGGAAATCTATATTGTGTCAGGAATTCATGGATCTTAACTACAACATCCTTCCCAATAGAAAAATCCCCCACCTAGAACTTTCTTGGCAGAAAAGTTCCCTTGTGCCTTTTGGGGCCCAAATACTCTCTGTCCATCATGATAATTTTCCACAAGAATTCAATTATTCCTAACCTCTCTGGGATATATTTTGGCAATATGTGAGGAGGATGTGGACATGCATAGACTCTTATAACATTAAAATTATTTAAAATAAACATATCATTCCAGTTATGTTGGATTTTATTATCAAATGCATGGGGTCTAAGTAATTTCCTAACAATTGGATGAAATATCTCCATCTCGACACCTAACATGTTCATTACAAGAGAAACAAAACCACTAAAGAAAGAAATAGAATTTGAGAAGTGATAGTTTTTGTCCTATAACCTGGTCCAAAGCTAAAGTGGAATAGATCCTCCTATATTCTTAGTCTCATTGATGAAGGGATGATGTAGCTAATATTGTAGTAGAGGATCAAGTGCATTAGGATGAAATAGTGAGTGAACTTGAAATTATTCAAATCAGTATTTGTAGTCATTAACTCATTGTGCATCACATTGATTACATGTCCTACATGATCAAACTCCTTATTGGTATATAAGTCTTGGACATTTGTAGCCATAACATAAATGTTCAGGGTCACTGTTAAACCCCCATCTAATCCAATGACCTTATGCAGACCATATATGGTGTACTGGAAGTAGGGAAAGAACATGTCCATATCTATTGAATCAGAAACCTTCTTGGGAAATAGTCCTACTTCTTTCTTCTCCCTAGGAATGTGACTTCTCATGACACTTCCTGTATAGTAACTCTTCTATCTTTTGAATAGGGCCTCTTATGCTTCTAGGTCAATTTACACACTCATAGATCCTTGCAGATCAAAATCCTAAATAAATGTTGCTCTATCCAACATGCAAAGAACAAACTTATCTTTTTTGTGAAAAGCCTATGTAATAGGGTTATACACATTGATCAATGCCTTCATCGAATCTACATCTACAATTACCTCAGACACTATCAAATTTCCTAGGTTCCTATCCCATTGGTTTGAAATACGAGGGCCTCTCAATCTGTTATTGTAAAAGTACATGAAGAGTTCATACCTAGTTGTATTTGAGCATACAACATCCCTACAAAATGCATAGGTGTCCCTCCACTCATATGCATTGGTTGACTACAAATCTGAGGTCCCATGAAATAATTTCATCCATTCTTCAAGATACACATTTGGTTTCTTCGTTCTTGATTGTACACTTTTTTTTGGCACCTCAACAACTTCAAGGGATCCTTGTTTTGCCATTTTCTTATATACTGACTATGAGATTTCTCTCTTCAACTTAACAGTTTCAAATCTTTATCTTTCTCTGCAACTTTGAAAACTACAAATGCTTTATGAATGGTAAAGTGTCTGATGAATGAAAATACCTTTAATAAGAAAATACACCATCTACTATATTAAATATTCATCAAGAGAACACGTATGAATTTACCTTTTTAAAAGAAAAGTGTCTCTTTCACTTAGATTTGGTGGTGAAAAAAGAGAGAATTATTGATCTGTCATGCCAACATGTCATTCATTCATTGATTAAGACCCCACAACTTGTCCTTTTTCTTCATTGTAAAAAGCTCATGCCATTTCAAAATTCAAGTCACCCTTGTTCTGAAGTTACATAGACTAATCATCTAACCACATCTCAATTTCACTACTTGCAAAATGAAACCCTTTGAAACCCTTTCGAAGTTACGCTGACCATCAACTTAACATCTTTGTAAGATCAAAAACATGTACTGAACACTCATATATTACCTCATGAAGTCCCGCACAAAGCCCTTCATAGCCTCATAACCTCTATTCCTTGTAACAACTTAACTCTTATGATGTTACACCTAACCACCAAATGCTTCTACATAGCTTTGTGACTATCACCACAAATGGCCAAGAAACCATCACGATGCTCCACAAACTATTTGATATTCATTGTCATAGCTTCAAATTTTTTTTCTGACAATCAGTAACTTTGCAGTTGATTTACTTCACAATCCTTCGACACTTTCCATGTGGCATGCAATTTTTATTTGTGTTCAACTTTTTCAAAGTTACACATACCATTAATCGGGACCTCAAGACTCATTATCATTACCATCTTTTAACCATTGAGAAGTCACACAATAGCTAAGCATAACCTTGTAACATGCCAAAAGTCAAGTATTTTACCTTATATAAAGATCTATAAACCTCTAGGCATAACTTCAGGGCTTTTTATATCAAACAAAAAACTTATCACTTGCAAAGTTACACATGACCACTTTGGAAGATTAGGACTATTAGAAATGACCATGAATAAATATTGATATGTTACGATCAAGGCTTGTCTTGACTTCAGAAGCTTTAGGATAACATAGACAATATGAAACATGAAGTCACACACAATGACCATAGTTAAGATCAAAGATTTTTTAACACCACAGGATCAATAAAGACAAGTAACTAGGGAAATAATAGTGGCCCCGCAACATGACTAAAAGACCCTTGTTTTAAGCAACCAAAAAGTAACAAGGAAATATAACAACCTTAGGGTTTTATACCTAAGGAAAATAATTGTGAAACCTCATCAACACAACAAAACACAATTCCTCATTTCTAAGGCAAAATTCATAATTTATTCATTTACTCAAATTTTGACCACCGGGGTGTAGCATGAAATGATGCCCCTGAATCTAGAACCCATGAATCATCAAAATTTTCAAGGGAAAGAAGAAAAACATCCTCTTCATATTTGTTACCTACCATATTTTCCTCCTTATTACCTTCTTTTTTGTCTCTTTCTTTTATTCTTTCGAGACCAACAATCTTTCTTCTTATGATCTGGTTTCCAACAGTACCAAGAATAATTGGGTCCTCTAGATTGAAACCTCTTTCCTTTTGATTTTCCTTGTGATTTTGCATGACTTTTGGAAGTTTTTCCTCTTTCCCTTGATCTTCCTCTTCTTTCTACATTCAAAACACTACCTTATGTGGATCCACCTAAGATTTTCCTACAAATTTCCTCACTCAGAATAAAACCTACAACATCATCAAATTTTAGGGTATTTGAAACATAAAAAAATTTACTAATAGCCATTACTAAGCCATTCCAACATTTAGGCAAAGAGCACAGAATCAAAAGATCTCTAATTTCTTCATTAAAATTGATATTAATAGAATATAATTGACTGTTAACTATATTAAACTCATTTATATGATCAACAAATGACCCACCTTACCATGGTGGAGTGAGCAAAAGGATCAGCAAGTGGGAAAGGAGCAATTCAAATTTCAAATCTGGACAATAAAGGGAATGGCAGATCTGATGCTAGAAGTCAACAAGAGGAGATAGATGTGAACGAAGAGAAAGGTAAGATTCTTGATGTCAGTTTGGGGACAGGGGACCCAGGGGGGCCCCAAAATGGAGCCCACTAATCAAAATAGGATGAATATTGGCAAGACTATCAAAAGTTGGTCAGGTCTTTTTGGCGTTAAGCCAGTGGGTAAGTCCTCTCTCCCACTTGTGAAAAATTTGTTTAACCTCAAGTAGGGCACTTTTGCTATTACCATTCTGGATCAAATCATAGATTTTAATATTTCTCAAAGGGCTAACTTTCTTGTGGGGATATTCTTGGGATCTCATTCTAATATCGAGGTGGTTAAGGCTTTTGTTAAAAGAAAATGGGTCTTGAAAGGCCAAGTGGAGGTGGCGGCTCTCCCCAGAGGATGCTTATCATTTTATTTTTCCTGTGAGGAAGATTTAGGGAATACCTTGTGCAATGGACCGTGGGTGATAGGAAAAAACTCCATGATTCTTCATAAGTGGTGTCCTAACTTGAATATGTAGGATGATCTAAATGTGTAGGCTCCAGTTTGGGTGAACCTCCCGGGCCTACCTCTTGAGTCCTGGATGGAAGATATTTTCAAGGGAATATAAAATGTTTTTGGGGAACTATTGTCTATGGATCCTGTCATGGTCTCCAGGAGATGCCTAACATATGCAAGGATTTGTGTGGGGGTTCGGCAGGGAGTGGATATGCTAGAGTCTATCACACTCCCAGAGTCTATTACACTCTAGTCTAAACTTGGCTCTTAGGTCCAGAAGATTGAGTATGTGTCTACACCTTTTGCCTATTACCACTGTAAGAAAATTGGGCATTATGCTAAGCAATGCCCAAAACTAATACCCCAACCTAAGAAAATAAAGAAGATGTGGGTTAGAAAGTCAGGAACTGGAACAAACTCTAACAGGGAAAGTGATAATGGGAAGCAAGAAGGAAATATGGAGGTGAAGGGAACTTTTGGAGAAGGTAGTGACACGCACCCCTCTGAAACAATGTAGATAAAGGGGGGTAGCACAATAATAGTTAATGATTCTTCACCCAGGAGTATGGATGATTCTTTTGTTGAAGAAGTTCAGAGCAGGCCTTCGGGAGCAATGGAGGGCAAGGAGGATTTTTATGTGTATTTGATTGAGAGAGAAATGTCGAGAGGTAATGTTATTACCTTACCTATACAAAATAAGGATACCTTTCATGACACCCAAAATTGTCCGATTTTGGGGTGTTATGAGGACCAGTCTTAGAAGGCTATTTCTACTCCTACGAGATCTGATAAGAAGTTACCCATTATATCCAAGTCTGAAAAGTGGGGAGATGAGGTCAATATTGTGATGAAGGGTGCTCCCCTTAATACCACAACCGCATAAGAGAAATAGAGAAACAACAACAATAATATGCAAGAACAGAAAATTGGCTTCTTATTATCTCCACAAATGTGGAATTACAAACTTTCAGAATTACAATATGCAAAGCCACATGGGCGTTCCCTTACAATATTCTGTAGGACAAAGCCTCAAACTATTACCCAGATCTACTACCCAGAACTATTCTGAACTGCCTAAGACAATAATACAGCCTTCCTTATATAGGCAATTTTCCACTGCCTGGGAAGGTTCCAGAATTTTAGCCAATAAGGCCGACCAAACTTAGAATTATTTTATTTTACATTTTATTACATCATAGTCGGCTCAAGATAACCTTTGAAACCCGAACAGAAATTTTGAAGAAAATTATTTTTCGCCATTTCAGGTGGCCCAACTTCCGAAGACCATAAGTCATCACCAGTTGACCCGATCGGCTATTATAACCCCATTTCAAAAACGCCA
>BSBK01007436.1:25000-105000 GCA_027943335.1 Chamaecyparis obtusa | reverse complement strand
TTTTAAAACTTAATAGGATTTGATCATGTAGAGGTAGTGCAATTTCACAGATCATCTTATATGTTTCTTTCTAACCATTGTAACAGTGAAATCCCTTAACTGGTTAGATCCTAACAAATCTTAGTTGTAGATCATCTAACAAGGTGACATTCGTGTTGAATGTTTAAAGTCCTCTAAAAAGGCTACTCCTAACATGGCAAAGACCCTAATAGGTCTATAGGAAAATCCCTTAACCTAGTAGCACCTAACAATGCTTTTGTAAACCTTTAAACGAGTAAGCTCCTCACAAGGTGTATTCCAAAAGAGTACAAATTTAGTGGGTACCAACTCCCACTGTGATTTTTCCCATTTGGGTTTCCACGAGTAAAATATGGTGTCTTCATTGTGTGACTAATTATTTGTGGATGTATGTTTTGAAAGTTTCTATTCATGATTAGTTGATGTTGAATGTTTTGGTACACAAAGTTTGAAGAGTTTTAAATAAAATAATTTTTTTTATTACTGATTCACCCCTCCCCCCTCATTAATTAGACCTATATTAACAATAAGAAATGTATCAAACTAATTAAATATATAACCGTTGATCTAAACTAAATATCTATATATGTTAATGATAGACAAACATTAATAATAAATAAGAATTAATAATTAATGATTAATAATACAATAAATATATATATATATATATATATATATATATATATATATATATATATATATATATATATATATATATATATATATAT
The DNA here is from genome assembly GCA_027943335.1 of Chamaecyparis obtusa. Taxonomy (NCBI): domain Eukaryota; kingdom Viridiplantae; phylum Streptophyta; class Pinopsida; order Cupressales; family Cupressaceae; genus Chamaecyparis; species Chamaecyparis obtusa. Next base: position 104,254 of record BSBK01007436.1, on the reverse strand, counting down.
ATATATATATATATATATATATATATAATTAAGGGGATGTATTAAGGGGGATGAGGTTGTCTTAAGGGGATGGGGAAGGGGTTTCAGAAATAAACTAGTGTTATGTAATAAATGTATCTAAAATTATATATTATCAAGCTAATAAAACATAACTAATGTACATGTGTAAAATAATATAACATATAAATAAGCTGGATGTATCAAAGTAATGAAATATAAGAAATGTATCTAAACTAATGGCATATAAGAAATGTATCTAGAAAATAATGACAATATAGATCTAATTAAGCAATAAGAAAGGTCTGAAACTAATTAAATAGTAGCAATGTATCTAAAATAAAGACATATAAGCAATGTATCTAACTAATAAAATATAGTTCTAATTGATCTAGCAAGACTAAAGATGTATATATGTCCAGTCATAGCTGAAATTATATGTATGCTCATATCAAACTCTAGTTCAAATATGAAAGTACGAGCTCTACAAAAATAAGTTTAGCCTAAAGCTCCTGATACATATAGTCCGGATCCTCTCTATCTTTAATTATCTCCAATATTTTTTCATGTTCTTCAAGAGGAAACCTCCACTTTTGGTTGTCACATCCTTTTTTGTCAATGTCTCAAATTGCAGCTTTGTGGCTATAACCAAGTTATTGTAATGTAGAACTCTTTGGCCATGCATGTATTCAATAAATTGAACACCATTTTGGTCAATCGTTGTTTGATGATAATAGGTAACTGAACAATAACATTAAAGTCATTAATATGCTAATAATTTAGACAAGAATTCTAATGATTAATTTAATATGTACAATATATACTAATTAAGGGGATGTCTTAAGGGGATGTGATACCTTCAATAAGTGAACTAGTTGGATATGAATGGTTATCACCATCCATAGTTACTTCTGACAACTTGTATTTCACTTTCGTGCATCTTAGTAGATAATAATCTACACCTTCCATATTGTCAGGATCCACAACCATAGCAAAAATATCACCTAGATACAAATGAATCCCATAAATTAAAAAATAAAAGAAATTAAATTTGAGCATCACTTGCATGATTTGAATTAAAAAATTAAATTTAAAACAACACATGTACATGCGAACACACTTGTAATAACTAAATAAAAAACACGTTCATAATCAGTTGAATATATAGGATCATGAATGTCTATGTCACTGTCATTGCCTTCATAAAGAGGCATTGTGATTAACTCTATTCATATCCCATTGTGAAACATATCCATTTGCAATATTCTCACATTGAATTATTGCATTGTTCTGAATGCAGTCAACATAAAAGCATGATTTCTCTCTTTCTTGAATCAATGGAGGCTAATGGTGTCCTATAGTCATCACTTGATGTAAACTTCTAATACCAACAATTGATTGACAATTGTAAGAATTAGAATGATCAATATCTGTTACAAATATGATACATGAAATTTGCACATTTTTAGATCAACAATTATATGTACATGATAAAAGTGAAAAGAACATGATGAATTTTAAAATTGAATCAAGTACAAAATATTTTACCTTTCACTTCCCAAAAATAGCATTTGTTGTATGTAGTGTCCCGACTACCAAAATGAGTTTGGCACCATTCAACAATTTTTTTTGCATTCTCTATGATATTACCTACATAAAAGAAAGTTATCAGTTTAAAACAAATAGTAATTAAAGAATGTAATTACACATCAAGAACACTATTTACACCATTTGTGCTTGCAAGCTCATGTTGGCAAAGTGCATGATTCCCACATGCTCCTGCTCCATCGTGCTCTCCTTTTCCATGTCCACTTTCAAAGAAGTTCCAGATAAACTTAACATTGCATATAGCATGTTACATGGATAGCCAATTAAATACTTTTGTGGACTTAAATTGCCCTGGGATAAATTAAAGTACAAATCCACATGTACATTTGTTATGGAAACTCTATTAGGGGAAAAACCACAGTAAGGATCAAACCCATGAGATATTGTACTACCACAAGAACCCAGTTAAAGGTACAAAGGGAATGCACATGCATTCAAGCTCACTACTTAAAGAAAAAAAGGGCAACAACCCTGATATTACAACAAAGGAAACAACTCAAGGTGGACTACAATCCACTGTGGACAACAATTCACTAAACTATGAACTGACATATAACATCTGATATGCTAGAACAATTCCAATGTCGCACAACTGAACAATCAATAGATTCCACTCATACCTCTACTTAACAACATTGATAAAGCATCTCCACACTTCAAACACGCATCATCCACCCCATGTATCCAACCTTAACCTTTTCGTATTCACAAATCATTACAACTTTATACTCATCTCATCGACTTATTCCACAAGGTCGGCCAATGCCACCTTCATTACAAAAATTTAAATGAATTACATATTACTTAACAAGCCGATCCAAAACATGTCACCGTGGACATATCTAGGACCCAAATGAACATCCTCAAACATGCCACAATCCATAGAAAAAGAAAACAAATCTTCTCAACACCCTATCTCATAAAGTCGGCCAAGAACAATAGGAAACACCAACACGTTACACTAAATCACCAAATCCAATCACATAACCCAATGTGATCCAGTAACACAAATAGGACACAATCTAGAAACAATAGAAAGCAACTTGGAACAGTATGACAACAACAAAAATATCTCTAACTCAAAATCCACAATATCTTTATATTGTTCATTAGGAACACAAAACAACAACCTTTTTCAATCAAGTAGAATAGCTTGCCAACAACTAAATCACAAACCACTCGAGTTGAGGACACACATCCATGTCATAAACACACCACTAGGTTAGCAACCAAAGATATTGTAGAACCTAGCCACATCGATTGAAAAGAAGCAACATTGTCTCAGCCAAAGTACCAAAGAACTCTCTGATAAATCATTTGTAACTCACTCCAAACATACATTGATGCTATTCAACTTATCCAAGATTAAGTACAAACACATCTCACCATCTTTGAAATATCACAACATCTTAAACTCACTACAACTCTCTAACCAATCATAACATTTCACTATAAAAACCAAGAACATTGTCCAAATTGATGTAATATGTTGACATCAATGACAAAACATCAATGTGAGCACATATATGCAATATATCCTAACAATCTCCCCCTTTGGCATTGATGAAAACATGTGAATGTGAAAAATCCAATCAATGCACACAACAATAATATTACCAAAAGTATCTCAACTTCAACAACTCCCTAAGTTTAATATTCAATCTTTACCAAATCTCATTGCAACATTTGTTTTTCACATAGCTATCTCTCCCCCTTTGACATCAATGACAAAGGAACATATGTGCACTAAGTCATAGAGACTAAAATAACTAAATCATAAATTGAACTCCAAAAATCTTCAACACTAACTACTCCCCCTGAATAGTAGCCACCAATACATCAATCTAGAATAGAATGGTTTTGTTAAAGCATTGGACTGATGCAATTCTATGTATCTCTAGCTCTGATCCACAAAGATACTCAAAAGTATCCTTCGATAAAGGCTTTATAAAAATATCTACAATTTGTTTTTTAGTAGCCACATATTCCAACTTCACTTCCTTCTCACTCACCTTGTCTTGCAGAAAATGGTATTTGATATCTATATATGATTTTTATTTGAATGCAACATAGGATTCTTTGAAATATTGATAGCACTATAATTATTGCAGTAAATGGTAATAGATTCATCAATACTTACTCTTGTCTTCCTACATTTTCTTCTTCCAAACAACTTGAGTATAGTTAACATCAATGACAACATATTCGGCTTCAGCAATAGGTTGAGATATACAATTTTTCTTCTTGCTTGCCCATGCAACTAACCTCTTCCCCAAAAAGAATGCTTCGCCACTGGTACTTTTTCTATCATCCACATTTCTTGCCCAATCTGCATTAGTGAAAGCACTAGGTGTAAAATCATTATCCTATCCATACCATAAACCATAATCAAATGTTCCCTTCAGGTATTTGAATATCCTCTACACCACAATATGTGATTCTTTTGATTCATTCTAAAATCTGGCAACTGTACACATTGCATTAGTTATATCAAGTCTATTATGTGTCAGGTACATCAATCCACCAATCATTGATCTGTATCTAGTTTGATTTGTATTAGGTGAATCATATTTTTTTGTCATCTTAAAAGTAGCAACCATAGGGGTTCCAATAGATTTGGAATCCTCCATCCCAAATTTCTTCAATAGGCCCATCACATATTTTGACTATGATATGAAAATCCTTGTATTCGATTGTGTAATTTGAAGTCCAAGAAAGAATTTCATCTCACTTATTATAGACATCTCAAACTCTTTCTGCATCTCATCTGTAAATTGTCTACTCATCTTGTCATTTTCACCAAAACTGATATCATCCACAAATACTTCAACAATCAAAAGATTATCATTGTCAACTTTGAAATATAAGTTACTATATATAGTACCTTTTTCCAAATCCAAGTGTCAACGGGTATTTATCCAACCTAGCATACCAGGCTCTTGGTGCGTTCTTTAATCCATACAAATCTTTCTATAATCAGCAAAACATATCACTCTAGTCTATCAAAGGAAAATCACCAGGCTACTAAACATAGACTTCATCTTCCAATTCTTCATTTAAGAATGTTGACTTGACATCCATCTAATATACCTTGAAATTTTTGTAAGTAGCATATGCAAGAAACATTGACTACTTCAATTCTAGCAACAAGGGCAAAGGTCTCCTCAAAATCAATACCTTCTACTTGTGAATATCCTTTACAAACAAGTCTAGCTTTGTTCCTTATCACACCACCATCTTCATTTAGTTTTTTTCTAAATACTCATTTAGTTCCAATTGAATTCTTATCTTTAGGTTTGGAAACTAAAATCCATGTCTTATTATTTTCAATTTGTTTCAGCTCTTCCTTCATAGCATTAATCCAATTTTCATCTTTATAGGCTTCATCAACATTTTTAGGCTCGACTTGTGAAATTAAACAAACTTCATTTCTAGTATGTCTTCCTCTAGCCATAAAACTTGAATTCTTATCACCAATAATCTAATTCTCTGAATAATTTAGCTTTACATACCTCAGAGTTTTTAGAACTTCTCTTATAGTAGACTCTTGTGTTTCAATTGCATCATCTTCAACCTGTCCAACCGATCCATTCTTATTTTTATTTTGGCTCCGTATAGACTCAATCTAATTCTCTTCCTTATCATCTGACTCATATCTACAAGGTTTCTCATGTTTCTAAAAACTTTCATCCACTTTGACATTAGCACTTTCAACAATCTTCCTCAACCTATTGTTATAATACTTATATGCCTTGCTCTTCGTAGAATATTCAAGAAAGATTCCTTCATTACATCTAGGATCAAACTTCCCTAGGTCTTCATCTCTCTTAATGTAGCATTTACTTCCAAAGATTCTAAAATATTTCACAGTAGGAGTATGACCATAAAAAATTTCATAAGGTGTCTTACCAGTTTCATGCTTAACCTGATCTCGGTTGTAAGTATAAACTATAGTACTTACAACTTCTCTCCAGTACATCTTCAAAACTTTTCCTTCCATCATCATGGTCCTCATTGTGTCAAGAATTGTTATATTCCTTCGCTTTACAATCCCATTCTGTTGAGAGGTTCGGGGGGAAAACATTTGCCTCTTTATTCCATGCTCTTCACAATATGCATTGAACTCTCCTATTTTAAATTCTCCTCCTATGTATAATCTCAGACACTTCATCTTCAATCTTGTCTTAGTCTCAACCATAGCTCTAAAGATTTTGAATTTTTCAATAGCTTCAGATTTCTCCTTCAAAGATGTAACCCACATCATTCTAGAATAGTCATCAATAAACAAAATAACATATTTATCTCCATAGTACCTCTTAGTCCTAGTAGGACCACATAAATATGTATGTACCAAATCTAGCAATCCCTTGGAAGAATAAATTTTGCTCCTAAAAGTAGATTTCATTAGCTTTCCCAACTGACATTCCTTACACATCACATTAGTAGATTTAAACAATTTAGGTAAATCTTTCACAACATTAGAAGATTTGATCCTCACAATGTTATCAAAACTTACATGACAAAACCTCTTAAGTCATATAACCAACTATCATTAATTTTAGCAATCAAGCACCTATTCTCTGCACTATTCAAATGAAAAACATTACCTCTTATCTTTGTACCTAATGCAATCATTTTTCCTATACTTCCCATCACTGAATTGTAAGTTGTATCCTTTGTCAACAAGTTGTCCTACACTCAAAAGGTTATGCTTCAAACCTTCAACAAACAGACATCATCAATATTATTCTTACCATCATGAGTAATTGATCCTCTCCTTTTGATAAAGAAAGGAGTATTGTTACCAAATCTGACACCACCACCATCATACTTCTTCAATCTCACAAACTTGTTCTTATCTCCTATCATATGATTTGAACATCCACTATCTACCACCCATTCATCATTTTGTTCAACATGTGCAGCAAGAGCTTTCTATTCATTCTCTAAAGTAGGGTTTTCTTCCTTAATAGAAATAAACACAATTTCATCATCACTCTTCTTAAATTCTTTATCAGTCACACCTTTGTTAGCAAAATAACACATTTTATAGTATTTAGGTTGATACTTCTTAGGCTTATGCTTAGGCATTCTCTTAGGAAATCTAGAAGCAAAATGACTAATCTTATTGCAAGACAAACATTTCAAGGGTAGCTTTCCTTCATACTTACATGCACCTTTAGAGACTCTCTTAGAGATCAAGGCTTCTAAATATAAATTTCTATCCTCTTCTTCAATCTCTTGTAATTCCTTAGCATATCTAGATACAAAATTAGATGAACTTGAAGAACTTTCACCATAATCATAGTTCTGCTTGTCCTTAGAAATAGTAGCTTTAAATGCAAACTCAACCTGAGGTAAACTATCACCAAATTTAGTCATTTCAAAAGAAGATAACTTACCGATCAATGTATCTCTTGTCATAGTACATAAAGTTATGATTTCTTCAATAGCACCAACCTTGGTATCATAAGAAGGAGGAAAGGATCTTAGAATCTTTGAGACAATTTCATCCTCATCTATCATTCTACCAACGCATCTGATTCCAATAACCAGTTCGGTCCACTTATGCACAAAAGTAGCAATGTTCTCATCTTCACTCATCCTTGCATTCTCAAGTTTTCCTTTTAGACTTTGTAGCTTTATCACTTCACGTGGACATATCCTTCATGTAGACCTTCTAACTTTATCCCAATATCATGTGTTGTAGTCAACTCCATGACATCTAAATACTCTGCATCAGATAAGGCACTATACAAAGCTTCCATGGATCTCATATTGCAATAAAACCCATTTTGTTCGTCAGCAGTAGTATTAGCAAGATCTACAACAGGTTGGTAGTCTTTCTTTGTCACTTGCCAATATTATAATCCCATGCATATTAATTGTGTAATCATTATGCCTTTCCAAGCTCCACAGTTGGTTCCATCAAACTTCAATCTGTCCTTCTTAAAAGTCATCACAAGTCTCCTCAAGCAATCAAGCTCCCAAAAGAGGATTGGGTTTTGATACCAATTGTTAGGAACAATGCAGCTCACACAACTCAGAGGGGGGTGAATCAGTTGTGTCCACAAACTTAATCTTTTAACCAACTTATCTACTTCAACACTTAGAATAGAAACATAGGAAATAAAGCACAAGAGAGAAAAACACCATAACACATAACACAAGAAATTTTGTTGTGGAAACCTTGTTAGGGGAAAAACCATGATGGGGATAAAACCCACAAGATATTGTACTAGCACAAGAGCCATGTTAAAGGTACAAAGAGAATGCACATGCATTCAAGCTCACTGCCTAGAACTCACTGCTTAGAACAAAAAGGGCAACAACCCTTAGGGAAAAAACCCTGATATTACAAGGGCAACAACCCAAGGTGGACTACAATCCACTGTGGATAAAAACCAATTGAATTATGAATTGACATATAGCATCTGATATCATAGAACAGTTCCAATGAAGCACAACTGAACAATCAATAGATTTCACTCATACATTTTCTCAACAGCACTGATATACCATCTTTAGACTTCAAACACGCATCATCCACCCCATGTATCCAACCTTAACCTTTTCGCATTCACAAATTATTATAAATTTATACTCATCTCATCAACTTATTTCACAAGGTTGGCCAACACCAACTTCATTAAAAAAATTTAAATGAATTACATAGTACTTAACGGGTTGATAAAAAATATATCAATAGGGACATGGCTACGACCCAAACGAACATCCTCGAACATGCCACAATCCATGGATCATGCCACAAATCTTTGCAACATGTTGTCTCATAAAGTCGGCCAAGAACAAAAGGAAACACCAAAACATTACACTAAATCACCAAATATGATCACATAGCCCAGTGCGATCCAACAACATGAATAGGACACGATCTAGAAACAATAGCAAGCAACTTGGAACACTAAACAACAACCTTTGTCAATCAAGAATAAAATATTTCTAGCAACTAAATCACGAACCACTTGAGTTGAGGACACATCCATGTCCTGAACACACCACTAGGTTAGAAACCAAAGATATTGCAAAACCTAGCCATACCGATCGAAAAGAAACATCATTGTCTCACCCAAAGCGCTAGAAACATGTCTCTAATAAATCATCTGTAACTCACTCCAAACATACAATGATCCTTTTCAACTTATCCAAGGCTAAGTAAAGACCCATCTCAACATCTTTGAAGTATCACAATATCTAAAACTCACTACAACTCTCTAACCAATCACAACATTTCACTGTAAAAAACAAAGAACATTGTTCAAATTGTTGTAATATGTTAACATCAATGACAAAAAATCAATGTCAGCACATATATGCAATATATCCCCACACTTTTAGATATTGATTACCTGCTTGACTGTGAAGATAGTTAGTGCTTGTAATTAATTGTTCTCTTTATTAATAATTTTAAATCTTTAATTACAACTTATTTAGTTGTTTATCGCTTCTAGTTATCTTCAAGTTTGGAATTGGACATAACACTCTACTTCACAAAAATCAATAATTAACTTTGTTGCAACATCATCTTCATCCACTATTGTTGCAACATCTCTTTCATCACCACTCACTGCATCTACAAATTCCTCAAGTCACTCATCTACATCTTTACTTGATGTGAAAAACTCCTCAAATTTCATGACCTACTCTCCAAGCAATGCACCATCCTCTTCTATTCCTTGATCAAATAGCGTGCCCTCATATATCTCTTTGATAATATCTACCTTATAAACTTCTTCCTCATCTATTATCTCAACATGTGAGGTATTTTCTTCTTCATCGCATTCTCCTCTCTCAATCACTATTTTGTCCTCTATTTTCTCTTCATCATGTTTCTTCTCTTTTATTGTGTGGGATTCTCTCACAGATTTCTCCTTTCAGCTACAACTATCCTTCTTCAATGGGAATCTCCACATCTCATAACCCTCTTCCCAATATTGCTCCAAAAATGAAATCAACAAAGGCCTCCTAATGACCCGCCCAATCCTCTTCTTTGGACTCGTCTTCTTCTCAACTATTGCAATCTTTCACTTTCCTTCACTTTTCCTTGCACCTTTAAGATCTCAATCGCTCAAGACTTTTCACACCTGTAACAATCCATTTGAACTCTTCAAAACTACTTCCCACCTTCATGTGCAAATTGCCTCATGATTAGTGATCTATTTACACAAGTCCACTCTTTGACCTCAAGTCCTAGTGTAGACTGCCTCACGTTCAACAATTTGTCCACACACTCATGACCACTGGCTCTAATACCATTTGATGCAAAATGCAACACTCTTGTGCAAATGGTTTCCTTTATTCTCTACACTGGTCCAAACTGCTACCTCCTCTCTTAAGTCGCTTCCACTTCCTCTTGGGTACTACTGATTTTAATTTCTTTTCTAAGTTAAACATATTAATAACTGCACTTTCATCAATTCACTTTCTCCTCCCTTGATTGGTGACTTACTTGGTTCACCATTCAAATGAAGATGTATTGGCATTTCTATGCATCTTGATCAAGTTCCTTTGCGATGTTACCAATCTCTTTTCCAAAAATGCCTTGTTCTTTATATTGCATTCCCTACTCCCTTTCCCACACAACATTTCTTCCCTCATACACCATCCATCATGTGATGCCATGTATTTGCATCCCAATAGTCTTTGCCATCCTTTCCTATAATGCCTTCAACCTTCACCTTGGGCACAAAAAACTCAAACATAATCTCTCCCTACCCTGCTTGTAGTGACTATAATTATTGTTAATCAATATTAAATTAAATTAATTTGGAAGGACTATCAAAATGTATAAACAATAATTATTGATAGCATAGAATATCCTTATGTGTTCTCATCGAAGATATAATATGCTTGTGTCATTCTCCTTCAAAATAGGGAAAAAAATAACAAATGATATATTATACCAAGGTGCCCATTTTAGCATAGTCAAGGAGGATGTTGGCAACGGTTATGGAGACTGGATTTACACGAGTTATGCAATTGATTAAAGGATTCACACTTCATGAGATAACATTTTTTAAGATGTATTATGTCGAGAAGTTCTATGTTTTGAAATTTTGCTTCATCATGAAATGCAACAATGTGTGATAAGATTTGTGTGCCTCTTCGAACGAAACTTCTACAATCAGATGGAGAGATACCAAATAAAACCAAGAGAAACTGAAGCAAGAAAATGGGAAATATGTTTTTTGGTTGATGTCAATTGTTGATATGCCTGGGATGCTCCTACATCAGCATTGCTTATCAACATAGGATATTTCATTTACCAAGTGAATAAATAAAATGTGTAAGAAAAAATACTTTTGTTTCTACCATTGTTAAAGCTATGAAACTCGTATTATTGCTTCCTGTTAAAATGTTGAATTGCATTTTGTGTAAAGATGAGAAGCAGATGATGAAGGCCACAAAAAAATTGATAAAACATTTAATACATGTAAAGTTATGACCAATTTGTGGGAATCACTCCATTTTCAAATTTTTTTCATCATTTTACATAATGAAGTGTTGTTTGAGGACTGCTACTATCACCTTCTTTGTTACATGGTAGTAATTTTGAACACCTGTCATCCAAGAGATCACCACAATGCCCTTTGAATTGAGTGTTTGGAGGTGACTACTTGCAAGGAGGATTTTTCAAAGACGCTAAAGGAGGATTTTTCAAAGAAGCTAAATTGGTCATTTTTTTTGCCAATAATTCAATGGGCAAAGTTGACTTGAAAAGTTGTTTCTTGTCCGCATAAACAAGAAAATAAATGCTTACCATTCTAGGAAGTTGGGCATATTCTACATATGACCTATTTTTTATCCTCCTCATTTGCATAAGTATTGCTACTTCTTTGTGTACTCCTTTTTCACTGAAAGTTGCAATATCTTATGATTTTTCTTCCCAGGTCAGAGATCCTATTAGATGTAAGGGCTTCGATGGTAACAACACCAACCCTTTTAACATTTTCGGGTTCTCACTGGCATAAATTTTCTAACAGTTGTTATTTGCACACATTCATTTGCATTTAACTATCTACAACATAAAGTAATTAAATTACTCAAAATGATTATTGGTTTTGCTTACTGTTGTTCTCATTGATTTGCAAAATTCTCCATATGATAAATGACTTCCTGCTTATATAAATAACATTATATACTTCTTGTGAAAGGTTTGTCCAACTCGAAGGGAAGAAGATAATTTGATTTCTCTATTTCATTTATTGGAATACTCTTAATTAATTAAGATTTTCCTTAGTTTACTCCAAGGCAATAAACGTTAAGTACAATAGTGAGATATTCAAGCCAATTAACAAACTATAGTTTTTTACTTCAAGGTTTACTACCAGTGAAATTGAAAATATAGAAGAAATTAACACCTTTAATTGATTTTGAAACCAGATGAGTTTAAAGACATGGAAAACTAATTTTTATTCAATGAAAAACTTTTTCAGATATTAAGAGCAAACAACAGAAGCTAGTGTAAGACACCTTAAGTCCATCCACTTCAAATACGACCACTGTCACAGGAATTCAACTTCTATCCTCCTTGGCCATACCTCAATCTCTAGTCGATTCCAAGGAAACTGCTTACCCAATCAAATGAACAAAAACGATGAAAGGCTCAGTCTCTATATTTAGTTGACAATGAAATGCACCATTTCTATTGTCCGGTTCTCAGAGCACGTCTTCAAAACTGTTTGTCTCCTCACCAAACCGACAATGGCTTCGATTCATGGGTCTTTATGTTGTTCATCAAGTTTTATAATCTGAATGTCACTTCAAGAAAGTCACTATTGTATCTCTCAATGCATGTAACAGTTCCCTTTGAAAGGAGGCATTCCTATCAATCAGAGCAGTATCTCATATTTGATAATTGCACATGGGTATTGGTGGGTAATCGATTCATGACCACCTTTACTGAAGAGCTCACCATTGCTAATACGTATTACACTCTAGATTAAAAAAATGAGTCATAACCGATAGTATTCCTAGTCTTTAATATTGCACTCTAAACTTGATGTCAATACTATCATGCAGAGACATCCATACGTACTTACAAGATTCCACGTGAACTTAACACCGATGCCCCTTCAACAATGATGCAGTCAAGGATAGAGGGAACTCAAAGAGTTCAGTCCAATCTTTGCAGCAAGAGTCACACAATGGAAGAAATACAAAAAATAGTGAGAGAGAATGCAAGATCAGCCTTCTTATTATTAGAGAATCAACTACAAAGGATCTGCAACATGCAGTCATATATGCCAGACATACAGGTCTGATTTATGAACATTTTATAGGTTATCTTTGTATACTATCTGTTATAGAATCCAACTACAAAGCTCTATAGATTTTTCTTTCTGCTATAACTTCTGTGATACCCTAAAAGATCAATTACAAGAGTTTATAAAACTTTTGCAAGCCACGAGTCAGCCTAAGCAAGATTACATTCCCCAATGAAGAGAAAATATATTACAAATATAGGAGAGGACCCAAATCATAAGGATCCTAATTCAATTGATGAAACATGAATCACGATCTCTCAAGTAGGTTGGCCACCAACATGTTATCATCAAGAAATGTACCAATAGGCTTCGTTGATCAGAAAAATCCTTCGCGAGATTGAAAAATACAAACTGGTCGTGAAATGAGAACAGTTAAGTCTTGCCAAGAATTTGCAAGATCTCATACATGAAGAGCCCAAATGGGGGGTGAACCTAGGAAAAGGTTTAGGAAGACTCTTTGAACATGCCAACAGGTTCACAACTACAAAGGATCAAAATTGATTGAACGCTAAAATAAACATGAAGATTGAACTTGCAAGAGGACAAAAAAAACAAATATTTTTGGTTGATGCAAGATTGCCAAGAACCCAAGATGCTCATGCATCAAACACCTAGGATTATTTGAAAAGTGAGCCTCTCACTTTCCTAGAGCTAAAGGAAAACTAAGATGATCAAGCTCAGCCTGAGAAATCTGAGAAAAATTATCCACTGGTTTGTCTTTCCACCTAACAAGATACTCCTTATACTGCTTACGTCTTGTACTTCGACCAGCTCTGCTATCGAAAATCTCATCTATCTCATCCATTTGATTCTTAGGATACTGCTTCTCAACATCTGATTCATCATTGTCACAAAAATTTCGTTCATGATACTTAGAAAAATTTGCAACATTGAATATAGGTGAAATATCCATATCATCTGGTAACTCCACTTCATATGCATTCCCTGAATCAAATCTCCTCAAGATCTTACATGGTCCAAACTTCCTCATCTTTAGTTTGTTATATGTTCCAACAAAAAATCTTCCTTTCTTTAGATATACCAACACCTCATCTCCTACTTGGAATTTCTTATGTCTCCTCTTCATAACTGCTTTCTCTGTATATATATGATTTACGGTCTCCAAATGTTGTTTGACCTGGTTGTGTAAGTTACTCATGTGTTCTGCAAATTTTTCTACTTTGGCACTCCTCTTGTCTTCATGACTGATATCCCTTAACTCTAATACTCGCTTAGGATTAAAACCAGTAACTACCTTACAATGGTGTCTTCCCTATACTTCTATTCACTAAATTGTATATGAGAACTCTACTTGTGCTGGAACCAAATCCCAATTTCCAGTCTTTTCTTCAACCAAACACCTTAGTAGGTTACCCAAACTCCTATTCACTACCTTTGTTTGTCCATATGTCTCTGGATGAAATATAGAAATAAACTTCAATTCTGTTTTCATCTTCTTCCATAGTGTCCTCCAGAAATAACCAATAGACTTATTGTCCCTCTCTGAAACTATCCTCTTAGGTAATCCATGCAACCTCACAATATCCTTGAAAAATAAGTTAGCTACATATACCACATTTGTTGTCTTCTTACAAGGTATGAAATGAGCCATCTTTGAAAGCCTATCTACTATCACAAATATAGAATCATCACCTCTTGGTGTCTTCAATAGCCCAAGTACAAAATCAATGCTAATGTCCTCCCAAGGTTTTGTTGGCTTGGTCAAAGGTATATACAATCTAGTATTCTGACTAATTTTTGCAACTTGACAAATTTTGCAACCTTGAACAAACTTCATGACATCCTTATAAATTTGAGGCTAAAAGTAATTCTCACTTACTAAAGCTACTATCTTGTCAATACCAAAGTGTCCAGCTAATCCCCCGTAATGTTTTTCCTTAATCAGATTATCTCTCATAGAACTTTTAGGTATACGCAATTGAATTCCCCTGAATACCATATCATCCTGTATGAATGAGTCCAACCATTTGCTTCGGTCTACTACAATAGGTCCTCTTCAAGATCTCCAAGGTTTAGAAAAGTCAGGGTTGCCTTCATACAAAGTCTTCAATTCATCAAATCCCAATACTTCAATTCTCATTTATGTCAACAAGGCCCTACTCAAAGCATCAGAAACTTTATTTGTTGTACCACTCCTATGTTTCAACACAAAGGTGTAAGTCTGTAATAATTTAACCCATCTCATATGTTTATGATTCAACGTACTTTGACTATTCATATATTGCAATGCTTGGTGATCGGTGTACAACACAAACTCCTTAAGCACCAAGTAATGTCTAAATTTCTTCAAGGCTTGCACTATGGTATAATTTTTTTTATCATAAGTTGAATATCTTTTCTTGGCATCATTCAACTTCTCACCAAAATAGGCGATCAGTCTGCCCTCTTGAGTCAACACTGCACCAATTGCATTTCCACTCTCATCATAGTCTACTTGAAAAACTTTATTGAAATAAGGTAGGGCTTACATAGGTTGTTCAATCACTTTCTGATTCACCAGTTCAAACCACGTTTGTGCTCAATGTGTCCACTTGAATTATTTTCTATTCCTTCTCATTATCTCAGTCATAGGATTACAAACTAAACTGAAATTTCTAATGAACTTTCAGTAAAAACTATCTAATCCATGGAATAATCTCACTTCTCCAACATTTATAGGTGTAGGCCATTCTAAGATTACTTTAGCCTTCTCAAGATCCATCTTCAATCCTTCCGCTGATATCACAAACCCCAAATAAACTATTTCTTCCTTCATGAAAGAGCACTTCTTGATGTTTATAAACAATTTTTCCTCCCTCAATCTTTGCAATACTTGTCTCAGATGCAACAAATGATCTTGTTTTCTCTTACTGAAAATTAGAATGTCATCAAAATAAACAATTACAAACTTACCCAAGAATTTCTTCAATACCTCATTCATCAACCTTGTGAAAGTACTCGATGTATTAGTCAATCTAAAAGGCATTACCAACCATTCATACAATACTTCATTTGTTTTGAATGCAGTTTTCCACTCATCCCCTTCTTTTATTCTAATATGATGATATCCACTCTTCAAATCTATTTTTGTGAAATATCTAGCTCCACTTTGACAATCCATTATATCATCCGTTCTAGGCAAAGGAAAATGGTACATCATTGTGATCCTATTAATGGCTCTAGAATCAGTCAACATCCTTCATTCTCCATTTTTCTTTGATGCCAATACTGCAGGTACTTCAAAAGGACTCAAACTTTCTTTGATCAATCATTTCTGTAACAATTATTGCACTTGTCTATTCAATTCTTCCTTTTTTGTTGGTGTCAACCAATGTGCTGCCTTATTTGGTAAACTTGCTCCACGAATCATATCCATGCAATGAATAATACTCTCACAGGTGGCAATCCATTTGATACATTATTTGAGATTGTCCTTATACTCACTCAACAATTTTCTTATTTCTTCAAGTTATTTTTCTATTGACTCTACATTAGGCTTCTTAGGGATCAAAGCATAACACACTTTATCATTTTTCAGGCTATCTAAGAAATTCCTACGTTCAACCAAACAAACTCTAACATTGTTAAAATTCTCATTCTTAGGAATCTCAATTAAAGGCAACAATACTTGCTTCATTCCATTTTCAACAATAGTATACCTACATTTTCTCCCATCATGCAAATCTTGTTTATCATACTGTCAAGGCCTTCCTAACAAGATATGACACACATCCATAGGCAGAACATCACAAAGAACTTCATCATGATAAGATCTTTATTCAACTTCACTAAGCATTGTCCATTTACCAATACCTTATAATCATCCTTTATCCATGCAATCCGATAAGGCTTTGGATGCTTCAATCTTTGTAACTGCAATTTTCTCACTAGTTCCTCAGAAGATAGGTTGTCCGAGCTACCATTTTCAATAATCACTATGCAACACTTTCCTTCAACTTTGGATCTTGTCTTGAACAAACTTCTCCTTAGCAATGACTCTTGGTCTGGTTCTTCATGACATGGCACTCTTCTTACCATTAGGGATTCTCTATCTTCGGGCTGGTTCAAAGGTTCTTTGGATTCTTCTTCCACTTCTCTCAATCCTCTTGCTTGAACTTCCTTGAGTACATACAAAGGCTTGATATCCTCCACTTTTGAAACAAGTTCCTCTAAACACTCTTCTTTCATCTTTCCTATAGCTATGCTATCCACGTCCTCTCTGGAAATTTCTATCATCTCTTCAGTTTGAATTTCCTCTTTGAATTTCGCCTTACCCTTATTTTGATCTGAATAAGTTCTTCCTCCAATAGGGGTTTTTCCTCTCTAAAATCTTCCACCTCTTCCTCTTTGTCTTTACTCATGCCTTTTGTTCAATTTCTCCTCATCTTTTAGGGCATATTGGTAAGCTTCTTCAACACTTTGCAATCTAACCAAACTGATCTCATCTTGAATAGATGTCCTCAAACCATTCAAGTACCTTGCAACTCTTTCAACTTCATCATCAGTATGCCTAGATCTGATACCTAATCTATAGAATTCTTTAGTATATTCTTCCACACTAAGATCCTTTTGCTTTACGTTTTGCAACTTCCTAAACAAACTCACTTGGTAATCAGCAGGTAAAAACTTAGCTTTCAACTTGTTCACCATCTTATCTCATGACTTGATGTTATCCTTACCTCTTCTTTGCATGTCAGTCTACAAGTGTTCCCACCATAACGATGCATGTCCTCTCAATTTTGTGCAAGCATACTTAACTTTCTTATCTTCATTCGTTCCTTCATAATCAAATTATTTCTGCATCTCTATGATCCAATCAAGTAATTCGTCTGAATCCAGCTTGCCATGATAATTGGATTAAAATGCAGTCTTGCATTAACCCTAGTTAGGGATTTTATAAATCATTCATCTCCTTGCTCAAGCTCTGGTTGCTCCTCACGCTCTTTGGCTACTTCAGATCTTTCCTCCTCTTCATTGTGTCGACCTCTCCTTTGGGTTGTCTCCATAGCTTCTAGTCTAGCTGCAATTTGTCACAACATATCCAACACAATTGGATCTTCATATCTTCTTTCGCCCCTAGCATTTCCTTTGCAAGCCATCTTTTATGAATCCTCTGCAATTGCAGGTCAGATACTCTTTCTGCCACCACGCAACAAACCAACCTAGGACTTCACAAGCTCAGGAACCATGATCTGCCACAATAGAATCAAAAACTTTCTCTGATACTCCTTGATGCAGTGAAGGACATAGGGAACTCAAAGAGTTCAGTCCAATCGTTGCAACAAAAGTCACACAATGGAAGCAATACAAAAAATAGTGAGAGAGAATGCAAGATCAACCTTCTTATTATTAGAGAATAAACTACAAAGGATATGCAACATGCAGGAATACATGCCAGACATACAGGTCTAATTTATGAACCTTTTGTAGATTATCTTTTATACTATCTAGTCTAGAATCCAGCTACAGAGCTCTACATATGTTTCTTTCTTTTGTATCTTTTGTGACACCCTAAGAGATCAATTACAAGAGTTTATAAATCCTTTGCAAGCCACAAGTTGGCCTAAGAAAGATTACATTCCCCAATGAAGAAAAAACATATTACAAATATAGGACAGGAACCAAATGGTAAGGATCTTCAATCAATTGATGAAACATGAATCGCGATCCCTCAAGTAGGTTAGCCACCAACATGTTATCATCGCGAAATGTGCCATTAGGCATTTCCAATCAGAAAAATCCTTCACGAGATCGAGAAATACAAACTGGTCGAGAAATGAGAACAATTAAGTCCCACCAAGAATCTACAATATCTCATACACGAAGAACCCAAATGGGGTGCAAACCTAGGAAAAGGTTCAGGAAGACTCCATGAACACGCTAACAAGTTTGCAGTTGCAAAAGATCTAAATTGATCGAACGCTGAAAGAAACATGAAGATTGAACTTGTAGGAGGATAGAAAAATAAATATTTTTGGTTGATACAAGATTGCGAAGAAACCAGGATGCTCCTACATCAAACAAGATGGTTTTTGTAACTCAATATCAAGCAAATTTCCAACTCTTGATTGACTTCTCCAATATCTCATTCTCACTACCATTCCGACCACAATGACTCCTTCACATGGTTCCTATATACTGCCTAGTTGCATTTAGAAGGAATTAACTCATTGTTTCTTTACTTACCCTATACTCTTTGTATGTTGATTGCCTATAGAGCATCTTCTAGCTCTGGAGACAATGTTCTTCTGGGAATGGTCATTCCATAGAAGTAGTTAGAACAATTCTCTGCAATGCTGCAAAGTCATGTGCAAAAGATTCATTTCTCTCCTAGCCCTCTACCTGGCATTCCTACACTTAACTTTCCCACTAAAAACAAATGATACATCACCTCTAATGATATTAAAGTTATTATTTTGTAAGTGAAGTATCAACACTATTTTAAATGCTAATGTGGGTTAAAATTAGCATTTAATTAAATTATTATAAGATTAGACTCTTAACTCAAGAAGGAATATTGTAGTCTTCCCTTCCCAAAGTTACTTGCCCTCAAGAAAATTCAAATCTAGATGCAGTGAATTGTGTTCTAATTCCCACATAGCATCTTCCACCAGTAGATCTTTCCACTTCACTAAGTACTCTTTGATCACATGTTTCCTAAGTGTATGCTCTCTAGTTTCAATGACAGTTTCTAGAATTAAAATTAGTTTTCCTTCTTTATCCATAGGTGGCAACATAGTGGAGGGAACTATATTGTGTCCCAAGGCCTTCAAACGAGAGACATGAAAAATGTTATGTACTTTCCAACTTTCCAATAACTCTAATTCATATGCTACCTCTCCAACTCTCCTTACAATCCCAAAAGGACCATAAAATTTGAGCTTAAGCTTATCTAAACCACTTCTTTTAAGTGAGGATTGTCTATAGGGTTGCAATCTCAAGTATACCAAGTCACCAACCTCAAAATGCATTTCAACTCTATGCTGGTTTGCATACTATTTTTTCTAATTTTGGGCGTGTTGAATGTTCTCCCTCAAGGATTTCATGATGTCTTGAATCTGTTGCAATAAATCTTTATCTTTGGGCACTCTACTATCTCCAAATGATAAATCCATGAAGCTTGGTGGTTCATACTCATAAAGGGTCATAAATAGAGACATCTTGATTGACATATGGTATGTAGAATTATAACAATACTCACTTAAATATAACCATTTCATCCACGCTTTCTGCTGCCCTGAAATGTAGTTTCTCATAAGCTTTTCTAAACCACTTCTTTTAAGTGAGGATTGTCTATAGGGCTGCAATCTTAAGTATACCAAGTCACCAACCTCAAAATGCATTTCAACTCTATGCTGGTTTGCATTCTATTTTTTCTAATTTTGTTAGTGTTGAATGTTCTCCCTCAAGGATTTGATGATGTCTTGAATATGCTGCAATAAATCTTTATCTTTGGGCACTCTACAATCTCCAAATAATAAATCCATGAAGCTTGGTGGTTCATACTCATAAAGGGTTATAAATAGAGACATCTTGATTGACCTATGGTATGTAGAATTATAACAATACTCACTTAAATATAACCATTTCATCCATGCTTTCTGCTGCCCTAAAATGTAGTTTCTCAAATAGCCCTCCAACCACTTGTTAACTATTTCCATTTTACCATCAGTCTGTGGATGGTAGCTTATACTGGAAGTAAGTTTTGTTCCACTCAATCTGAAAAACTCTTGCCAAAATAAACTCATAAACTTCTTGTCCCTGTTACTCACTATATTCTGAGGCAACCCATGAAGTATGAAAATTTTCCTGAAAAATAAATATGCCACCTATACCACTGTAAACACTATTGAAATTGCAAAGAAATGGGCAAATTTAGTCAACATGTCGACTACAACATATATACAAATCTTTCCTTGGACAATAGGTAACCCATTGATAAAATCCATAAAATACATTCCCATTTTTTATTGGGAATAAGTAGGGTTTGCAATAGGCCAGTAGGGTATGTGTTCTCATATTTATTTTGTTGACAAACTGGGCACTCCTAGACAAACTTTTGAACTTCATTTTTAAGCCCTTTCCAACTAAAACTCTCCCTAACTTGCTTGTATGTCTTAAAAAAACCAAGATGACCAGCCATAGGAATGTCATGAAAATATTTTATAACCACCTTTTTGAACTTAGAATTAGGCACCAAGAAAATTCTACCTTTATAAAAGATGAGTTCATTATGAACCATGTACATGTCATCACATGTGGCACCCTCTAAAATGCTAGAAGCCCATGAGTCCTTTGCATATTCAGCTGTTATACTTTCCTTCCAATATGTTGTAATCTCAACTAAAGAGCATAGATGAGGTCTCCTACACAATGTATCAGCCACTACATTCCTTTTCCCCTTAACATAGACTATGTCAAAATCGTAAGCTTGCAGCTTGCTCACCCATTTTTGTTGTCTTTCACTCAAATCTTGTTGATTCAAAAAATATTGGAGTCTTTTATGATCAGTTTTTACTGTGAATTTTTCTCCCTCGGGATAAGGTTTGAATTAACTAATGCATGCATTATTGCCAACATTTCTTTATCATAAACTAAATAACTATTTTTTGCTCCTCTCAACTGTCTACTTTCATAAGCAATAGGTTGTTTATTCTGCATTAGAACAACACATATTCCTTCACCAGACACATCACATTCAAGCTCAAAAGATTTAGAAAAATCAAGAATTGACAATACGGGACATGTGCTCATTAAATGCTTAAACTCGTCAAAACATTTCTATGTTTTTTTAGACCATACAAAGGATCCATTTTTAGTCAAATCAGTTAATGGGGCAGCAACCTATGAAAATCCTTTTACAAATCTCCTATAGAATCCACACAATCCAAAAAAACCCCTTAAAATGTGACAAATTTGTAGGAGGCCAATCAATGATTGCCTTAATTTTTTCAGGGTCAACACTAACTCCTTTAGAGCTGATTATAAGGCCAAGATATAACAATTTTGTCAACCCAAATTCACATTTTGATTCTTTAGCATACAAAGACTCCCTCACAAAAATACAAGCACTTCTTCCAAATGTTTCAAGTGATCATCCCATTTCTTACTATATATCAAAATGTTATAAAAAAATATAAGGACAAACTTACATAACTTCTTATTAAATACCTTGTCCATACAAGACAAAAGTAGCTAGAGCATTAGTCAAACCAAATAGCATGACTAAAAACTCATAATGACCAAAATGGCATCTAAAAGCAATCTTCTCAACATCCTCCTCTCGAACTCTGATACGATGATAGCCTGATCTCAGATCAATCTTCAAAAATTAGCAAGTGTCATGTAATTTATCAATCAATTCATCAATGTGGGGTATTGGATATTTGTTTTTAATTGTTTTCTTATTTAATGTCTTGTAATCAATGCACATATGTATTGTCTCATCTTTCTTTTTAACCAAAACAACTGAAGAGGCAAAAGGACTCTTACTTGACCTTATATGTCCCATTTCCAAAAACTCTTTAATTGCTTTTTCAATTTCATGTTTATATCTTTTGGAGCGCCTATAAGTAGTTATGACTAGTTTAGCACCTTTCTCAAGTTCTATTATCTACTCAATACCTCTATCTGGTGGAGCTCCATGTCCAATATCAATGAACACCTTGTTAGCAATTTAAGTTGTCATTAGTGTAGATTAGTTGCAAACACCATTCCCACTAGTAAAGGTTCATTGGTAGTTCACTCACGTACGTTAAAGGCACCAGTAGACTCGAAACAAAATGTATGCACCGGTAGACTAAACAGAGGGGATACACCGGTAGACCGAACTAAGTGCATTGTACCGGTCTTATATTGCATACATGGATGGACCGGGTATAAGAGTATACCAGTCAAAACTGCATAAAGATCCGCACTAGATTCTGCGGAGCAATTTGAGTTAAAATCGGAATATGCGGAACATCCACTGATTAGAACTTATGTTAGCTTTTTAACAGGAGTTAGCTTTATTTCTACGCGGATGTTTTCAAGGTAAACTCCAGATCATAACACAAAGCTTTACTGCTAGTTGCATGATTTTATGTTGAGTTTACAGCCTGACGGTTCTATGAGTTAAGGGTTTCATTGAGATGAACTCTTATATAAATACAGGTCATAGGACGCAAGAAAATAAAGGTTGTTGAGATGCCTTGACTGAAGCAAACCTGGATCTTTCTGCTCTCCGGTTTGGTACCTATGAAGAAATCTAGGATAATCTGAAGAAAAGGGCACCAATCAAGAACGTATATGTCAAGAGGACCCCTACACCAAAGAAGAAGCCAGTGATAGAACAACCTAAGGCTCGAAGGAAGAGAGCTCAATCAGTAGCGAGCACTCAAGAAGAACCTGAGGAAACCAAGGTTGAAGACACAGTTACTCTAATCAAAAAGAGGAAATTAGGTAAACCGGTAAAGGAGGATCCACCAAGAAGTAGAAAGCCCACAATTGATGAACTTGTGGCAGGAATGAAGGAAATTGGTGGAATGGGATCAATTAGCAGAAGATATCAATTAGCAAACAATAAAGATAGGAGAAAGATAGAAGCAGTAGTACATTGTATTCATAAATTCAATATCTCTCCCACAAAACTTCATAGGATTGTTCCTAATGATCTTTATGAGACTCTTGAAGCTAGATGGAAAGCTTCAATAGACAGGAAAAAAGAGCTAAGGATTCGAGCTCTATTGGAGGTTCAAAACCATCTCACTCTAGACGAGGCCACTCAACAAGCCAAACTGAACAAGCAAAATTTCCTGATAAAGAGGATCGGTCAAATGCTTATTGGTGAAATCGAGAAGGTTCACAAAGGTGTGTCAACTTGGACAAAACTTCTTCAAAACCAACGGCAGGCAGAAGAAGCAAGTCAAAAGACCACAGTTCCACCGGTCCCTAACACCAGTAAAGGAAAGGAGTGCTTGGAGCTGAAGCACCGATCAAAGAAAGGAATCCAACATAACCAATAATTGTAGACATCACTGATGACAAAGGCAGTGATCCAGCTTGTCCAACTGTTCTAATTTCTCCAGAGAAAGGTAAGCCTCGAACTATGACTGTAGATCAAATAGTTGATGAGGTGATGGATTTTGGAGTAATAGATAATGTCGCTAAATGGTATAGCGTGCTAGGAGAAGAGGATAAACAGACAATTATAATAGCCATAGTGGAAACTTTTATGGACTTCAATAGAACTCCAAGGGACTATAGGGCCAAGTTTCTCCCATAATTAAATTCTAGGCTACAGACCAAATGGAGAACCGGTCTACGCACCAACACTAGAATAAATAAGGAGACGTTGTCAAAAGTTAGACCCGGTCTCACTGAAGAGAGAATCAAGCTTCTACAAGAAGCATTAATGAACTTGGATACCAAGTGCAGAGTTGCCAAGATTCTCAATGGATATGAAAACGAAGTCTATAAAGAGGCTTTGGATTTTTGGTAGTAGTATGACTTCAATGCTCTTGAAAGGACATGTCCACAAGATCGAACTCAAACAATGCAAACACCACCGGTTCAATTCACTACTCATGAAGAACCTGCAACCGGTAAGGTAAATATTCAAATAGAAGAGTTCACATCTGGTGAACAAGTAAATGTTGAACAGGTAGTCCCACCAGTAGAACAAGAGCTGGGAAATGATATACCTATGGGAGAATTACATACAGCTAAAGAGTAGCACAAGGAAGAGGTCCCACCAGAAGAGAAACTCCCACAAGAAGAGGATGCACAACCCGAAATTGAAGTGTAACAAGAGGTGGAAGTACTGAATGAGGAAGAAGTTCCAGCAGAAGAAGTTCAACCAGAACAAGAACATGAGATACCTGCTGCAGAACAACCGGTACATAAACCAATCCAAAATGTACAGGCAGACATACCTAGCTCCTCCTCATCTAAAAGAAAGCTATCATTTGCTGAGGACATAGAAGCCAAAAAGAGCAAGGCCACCGATACTGTGGTTGACATTAGCAAAATGTCAACAAGGTAGCTAAAGGAGTTGACCAAGAGGAAACAGGACATGGTCCTAACAACTGTCAAGAATATCTTGTGCAACTTCGTACCTGATGCTGACATAGATGAAGATGAACCTGTTATAGATCAGCTGGAAGTATTGACACAAGCAATCGGTGATGACCTGATAGATCCAAAAACTGTAGCAATAGATCACTATGAAAAGAAGAGAATAGAGATTCTCCACAAACAAGTTGAAGATATAAAGGTAAATGTGTCAACCAACTTAAGAGTTCTTCAACAACAAATTCAAGTGGCAGAAAGTTTGATGACAAGAACTTCAAATTTTGAAATATTCTTGCAAGATCTGACAGAGAAGTCAGCAAAGACTTCAGAAGAAATAAGAGCCTTGTCTTCTCATTTTGACATCAAGAACAAATCTGTAACAAACTTCAACAGAGAAATGACAAGTCTTGCTCTTATTTTAAGAAAGACTATTGAAGAGAAGACTAAGAGAATCCAAGACATCATTGGATTTCAATTGCTTCTGGCCCCACATTTGATGCAAAGCAACAAACTGCATCATCGACGGAGAATCTGATCAAAGAATCAGACTACAAAACTGTGGAGGACATGGAGAACATTATTGTTTCTCTAAAAGCTACACAGAAGAATATTGAACATGTAACCAATCAATGGGTACCGTTTCTTCATTCAGCAAGGAATATTTATAAAGAGATCTTCACACAGCTACAAATGTAAAATTACAAGTGAAGCTAAACCCTTTGTCCTGTGGAGGCAAAAAGGGGAGAAGAACAAAAAGAAATGGGAAGCGGGAAGAGATCAGATGAAAAGGGAAGAAGGGCAAAAAGGTCAGAAAAGGAACAGGACATAACAACTACAGAATAGAAGAGCTAAAGCATTTGCACAAGGGAAGTCTGGAACATGGGAAGTCTGGAACAGGGGAAGTATGCCATTGGAAGAGAAAGGGAAAAGAAAGGAAAGAGTAGTCTACAGGACAAGGTATAAAATGTGATAAGTAAGTGAGTATGGTTTTGCCACCAATGACAAAGGGGAAGATTGTTAGCAATTGAAGTTGTCATTAGTGTAGATTAGTTGCAAACACAATTCTCATCGATAAAGGTTCACAGGTAGTTCACTCACGTTACATTAAAGGCACCGGTAGACTAGAAACAAAATGTATGCACAGGTAGACTAAACAGAGGGGATACACCGGTAGACCGAACTAAGTGCATTGTATTGGTCTTATATTGCATACAGGGATGGACTGGGTATAAGAGTATACCGGTCAAAACTACATAAAGATCCGCACTGGATTCTGCGGAGCACTTTGAGTTAAAATTGGAATATGCGGAGCATCCACCGATTAGAACTGATTTTAGCTTTTTAACAGGAGTTAGCTTTATTTCTACGCGGATGTTTTCAAGGTAAACTCCATATCAGAACACAAAGCTTCACTGCTAGTTGCATGATTTTATGTTGAGTTTACAGCTTGGCGGTTCAATGAGTTAAGGGTTTCATTGAGATGAACTCTTGTATAAATATAGGTCATAGGATGCAAGAAAAGAAAGGTTGTTGAGAGTTGTTGAATAGAGAGAGTAGAGAAGAGATATCTGCACAGAGATTATAGTCACCAGAGGTGAAAGGCAAAGAGACAGAAAAGATTCAATAGCCGGGTAAACCAAGGAAGAGATCAACAGGTATGATCTAATCAGACAATCTGTGTCAATTAAGATCATTTCTTTTATAAGGTATGAAAGCATATTGAAATCCCTCAATAAGGGTGAACCCTAATCGGTTTTTTGTAAAAATCCTTTAACCGGGTAACATCTTTGCTAATGTTGAAAGTCCTCTAACCAGGCAACTCCTAACAGAGTTAAGATCTTAACCGATCTTCTATCAAATCCCTTAACCGGGTAGCACCTTCACAAGTGCTTTGTAAGCTCCTAATAGGGCGCCTTTATTTTTGCAGAAGTGAAGTTGTGCGCTCTGTCTCAGTGTCATTTTTTTCCTTCTAACCGAGGGTTTCCACGTATACATCATGTGCTGATCTGTGTATTTCTATTTATGCTTGTGAATGATTGTTTACATTCTGCTTATCTTGAAAGAATAATCAAACAAGTGTTGAATTGTAATAGAAATAGTATTTCCTGATTCACGCTATACTTGTTCAACAATACTTGAACATCAAGATGATAACTTCTCTTTTGTTGTCCCAAATCAGAAGGCATTATAATGCATTCCATTGCCCACTCCACTTGATCATATCTCATCAATCTTTCCATTATTTTCAAGGATACCACCTTTGGACCACCATTTGTCATGCCTCTAAGAAGGATTTTTCTCCCATCAACCTCAAATTTCATCTCCTTAGTTTGTAAGTTCATCCTGAAAACACCAAGTGAACATAACCACTGAATCCCAAGCACTACATCTATATCACCAATGCTAACCGCATAGAAGTCATCTCTCAACTCATACTCACCCAATTGAATGCATAAATCTAGTATCTTCCTGGTGCAAGTAAGATTGAAACCATCAACAACCATGACTCTAAACCTTCACATTTTTTCGTCCTTAAACCCCTTCTCGCCACAACTCCTTCATCAATGAGATTATGTGTTGCACTTGTATCAATAAGAGTGACTATATGCGGCCCACATATCACACCTCTAACTCTGAAAGATCCTATTTTTTGCATTCTAGTTAATTTTTTCATGACACTACTCCTTTTGTGTTCCCTTTCTGACTCTTTTGATGAAGTATTCCCCTCACTAGTGTCTAACTTAGTTTGTTGTCCAAAAATTTTAGAACTTGATTCAGGGGTTGTAAAGTATTCAAATTATTTTTCTTTGGCCTTGATAGCACATTTATGAGTTGGGTACCAAGGTTCCCTAGATTGGAAACACAATTTATTCTTCCTAAGCTCATTAAGTTGATCATCATCAAGTATAGGCTACAATTTCTTATTTGGATATAAATCTCTATGTGAATGTTTTTTGTCCTTTTCATTTTTGTGGTGAAAGTTTCTTGACTGAAATTTACTCCTTGAAGTAGAAGCTTCCATTTCTCTTTCTCTTTTGATTGCCTCCTGCAAATTTGATGGGATGAAATCTTTTACCCACCCCCTTAAAGGTTCCATCAAGCCATCCACAAAGAGTACTGCTCGTCTTCTTTCTGATATATCAGTAACTGACACTGAAAGATTCTGAAAATCTATAATGAAAGATTCCACTGAACCCCATTGTTTAAGTTGTGTCAACTCTTTGAAATCTAACTCTAGGTCATTTTATCAATACAGTTTATAAGTTTCTTAATAAACTCTACATAGGACACAATTTGATCATGGCCTAAATTAATCAGCCCACGATACCACCACTCATGAGCACTACCTTCCAGTTGTGAGGTTGCATATTTTATAGCTTCATCTTCTTCCATAGGCTTAAGATGAAAAATGGTATCTAATTTTTGAACCCAAGATCTAGTTGTGACCTTTCTTGAACCATCAAAATATGGTATAGTAACCTTGCCAACTTTCTTATGCAACTCTGGATTCTAAAATCTCTCACTACCTCCTCTATGTGGTCTAGTTCTTTCCCTGAAGGATATACCCAAACCTTGCTAATCAATCCAAACCTGTCTATGAAATTCATGTTCAGTTGGTTCATTTTCAACTGGTGGATTGTTTGCTTGAGTAAAAATATGGGCATCAATTGTCTAGAATTAACTGTGAACCCAAAAATTTTGTTTTTGATTCCCATTATTTGTTAATCCCTATCCATGATTTCCATTGTTAACATTTTGTCCAGCATTACTCGAGTTGCCATTTCGTTGCACCGAGTGATCATTTGAGCCATTTGCTAGTGGGACTGTGCCATCATGTGTAACATCTCTCTTTGAGCCCTAACCAACTCTCCTAATGCATTCTCAATACCATAAGTGTTATATGCGTCTATGTCTATCATTGTTCCTATAGGATTTTCAGCCTATCCAAACTTTGGTTGCTAGTCTAAATTAGGATTTGATCTATTCCTCAAAAAGTAATAATGATGAGTTAATGGACGCTTAACAAACCAAGGCTACAAGAACTCAATCTGAGCTCTGATACCACTGAAAGGTGCTACCCCCTTTTGGCCAACTCGAAGGGAAGAAGATAATTTGATTTCTCTATTTCTCTTGTTGGAATACTCTTAATTAATTAAGATTTTCTTCAATTTACTGCAAGGCAATAAACGTTAAGTACAACAATGAGTTATTCAAGCCAATCAACGAACTATAGTTTTCGACCTCAAGGTTTACTAACGAAATTGGAAATACAAAAGAAATTAACACCTTTAATTGATTTTGAAACCAAATGAATTTAAAGACATGGAAAACTGGTTTTTATTCAATGCCGAACTGTTTCAGATATTAAGAGCAAACAACAGAAGCTAGTATAAGGCATTTGAAATCCATCCACTTCAAATATGGTTGTTGTCACAGGACTTCAACTTCTATCTTCCTCGACCCTACCCCAATCTCCAGTCAATTCCAAGGAATCCGCTCACCCAATCAAATGAACAAAAAATAATGGAAGGCTCGGTATCTGTATTTAGTTGACAACGAAATGCACCTTTATGTTGCCAGGTTCTTAGTGCATGTCTTTAGAATTGTTCGTCTCCTCACCAAACCAACGATAGGTTCTATTCATGGGTCTTTCTGTCGTTCATCATGTTTTCTAATCTGAATGTCGCTTCAAGAATTTTTCATTGTCACTACCATATCTCTCAATGCATGTAACAAATCACTTTGAAAGGACGCCTTCGTATTAGTCAGAGTAGTATCTCAAATTCGATAACTGCACGCGGGTATTGTTAGGTAACTGATTTGTGACCACCTTGACTGAAGAGCTCATCGTTGTCAATACATATTACACTCTAGATAACAAACACGACAAGTCATAACTGATAGTATTCACAGTATTCATTATTGCACTCTAACTTCACGTCAAGACTATCGTGCGGAGACATCCATACGCACTTACAAGATTCCACGTGAAATTAACACCCATGCCCCTTCAACAAGATGGTTTCTATAACTCGATATCAAGAAAATTTCCAACTCTTGATCGACTTCTCCAATATCTTAGTCTTAGTGTCGTTCCAACCATGATAACTCCTCCAAATGGTTCGTGAATCCTGTCCAATTGCATTTATTAGCAATTAACTCATTTTTTCCTTACTTAGCCTATATGCTCAGTATGTTGATTGCCTAGAGAGCATCTTCTAGCTCTGTAGATAATGTCCTCCTGGGGAATGGTCATTCCACAGAAGCAGCCAGAACAATTCTCTGTAATATTGCAAAGTCCCGTGCAAAAGATTCTTCTCTCATAGCCCTCTGCCTAGCGCTGCAACTCAATAAAACTCCCCCATTTGTAACTGTCGGCAGTCTCTTTGAATTCCTACACTTAATTTTCCCACTAAAATCAAATGATACATCACCTCTAATGATATTAAAGTTATTATTTTGCAAGTGAAGTATCAACACTAATATTAAATGCTAACGTGGGTTAAAATTAGCATTTAATTAAATTATTAAAAGATTGGACTCTTAAGTCAGGGACATTACATCTAGGTTGCTAATATGAACGTGATGACTATTCTTAGTATTGCAATAAATTTGAATGTTATATCAATATAATGAGTGTTTTTCTAATGGGAATTTGGAAAAGAAGATACATATATAATAAGCCTTTGAATGTAGGTCAAGCATAACCAAATAATTGTTTTTTATGTGATCAGCAAATCTAATACAAAAGCAACAAAAAAAGGAGAACATTTACATCATTTACAAAGTTTACTTAGGGTTCCCAAAAAAACAAAAAGGGCTGATTTAGAAAATTGGTAAAAGAGAGAATCTATGATTTAAAAAATTTAAACATGAAAATAGATTTGACATTAATGCCAGCTGCGCCACAAAGCAATATACATACATAGCATGCAAGATTCAAACATCCTCTTATAATCTAATGTAACTTACTCCTTGTTAGTCGATAAGGCTATTTCTTGTGGGAACTTCTGCCGGCAAATCGTCAAATCATACCAACAAAACTTTCCTAGCATCGGAAACAATTGGAAAGGTTACGCAGAATCCACCGACTCTCGGTACTCTTTGCCACATCAGGGAATTCTGCTCTATTGGTTTTGTTTTTTTCCAATTCTTTAAAACTACTGTAAATAGAGGCAAACCTTCATTTTCTTCGTTGAGAAGGTTGGAATCCTGTCAGAAATGCAAGGTCACCAAGTTGTTTGCTATCACACTGCCATCTGATTGTTGCAAATTGTCATGGCATATAGAGCAATGGTGACACAGCATGGCAAATGATGTCGCCAAGACACCTTGCAAGGATCAGAAGTAAGAGATAAGCACTGCCAAACTTACCCCTCCGGAAATTACCGGCATAAGATTGATCTTTTGAGAAGAAGGGTTGAGTTTGCTTGGAAATTTACCACCATAATCAACTATATAAACAATTTTTGTTGTCGTCAGTTCACAAGATCACTTCCATTTCAAAGGCTCCATCCCTACTTTGTAAGTCCTCAAATAGGTGTGCTTGAAACACTAATGCACATGTAGTGGTTTAGTGTTGTATGTTTTCCAACATGTCTTTGGTTGCACATATATCATGTGTGTGATGTTGTGGGCTTCCATTGGTGCTTGCACGAAGCAAAGGATCACTTCTGCTTTGGAAGTCCTCCAATAGGTGTTCTTCAAACCCTAATATCTGCGTAGTTATCTTCTTGCTTCTACTCTTTAATGTGAATTTGGTTGCACATATATTGTGTGTGTGGTGTCGTGGACTTCCATTGATGCTTGCAAGAAGAAAACAAGAGGCTGCAAAACTTTTAGGACAACTTTGGACAAGCTTGCAGTGTGGACAGGTGCACAAAGAGGTTGGGTTCCTTTGTTCTATTTTGTGAAACAATTCAAGTGCCTTGGTTATTTTACCTATTTCAGCTTCCAATTCTGTGGCTGACAAAGAAACGTTGCCATCTCACCGGTAGGACAAACCAGTAGGGTCAAATCAGGCAATATGCCCTAGGGGATTTCGAATCTCAAATTTTCCATAGATTATGTAATAACCTTTAGTTGGCTATGCCTTATTACTTTTCAAAGCATGGAGCCTTTACAGATAGTGCACAATTTGGATAGCCTCAATTATAATTAATATTCTTATGTTTCCATTGAATATGTCATCATACCACTACCCAGATAATCGTATGTATGAGATGCAAATAAACTATTTACTTGGTTTTATTATTCACACTTGAAAGAGTTGTCACTATTGTGCATATCATTTCAACAAGGCCAAAGAAATTTGGTGTTTTTGTTTGCCTTGTATTCTATTGCTTTGCCTTGTTATTGTCGAAAATAGGTGTTACCACTGAAATGTTAGACAGATTTGTTTGAGATATCCCTTGTTATGCAGGGTACAGGGGTTCAGCTGTGTGAGCAATGAAATTGAAATTACATTTGCCACTTTCTAGATTCATGATGTACATTTCCTTTCTAGCAATTAGATTACACTTCCTCATTCAAAACCTAGATAAGAAATGAAATCAACAGAAAACACTACACAATTACCAGTCACTTCTCAAACCTGAATAATGAGAGTTGCATCCTTTCAGAATAAGGGGTTTGACAGCAATATTATTTCAAATAAGCGTCTCACCATATTATTTACTATTCCTTGATTATTTATAAGCTACAACTATTTTTTGTTTATGGACCATCTTCTTTGTAAACTTCAGATCTCTGTTACATGGAAATCAATGCTATGGGCTAATAGTATATTGCAATTATAGAAATTTACATATATTCATTTATGTATGTACGTTTTGTGCCTCTGTCTGTGTTTGTTGGCCTCAGCTGGTTTTGCATCCTTTTTGCTTTGAAAATTTACAGTGAGATGTTCATCTACACTATATAGTAGTGTTTGTTGATCTTTGATTTGGTTGGAAGTGGAGTTCAAATTTTAGCATTTTAGTTTATTTTGATGGCTCTGTAGAGTCTGTAGATGAGCATAGAAAAGCTATCACCAATATAAACATGTCTACTAGACTTCAAAACAAAAAATATTCTGACATGACTAAGCATGGTGCATTTGATGTAAAAAAGCGAATCGGAAAGAATTCAAAAATATACAGATAAGAAAACTAAAACAGGCAAATCACTCCCAAGCGTAAAAATGCAAGCTGGATTGATAAATGTACACGTAATCACATAATAATTGTTATATACTAAGTGTAGATGGTCAAGGCAAGTCAGCAATGATATAGCCCCATGTTGCATATGTAATTAGCGTGCTCATATTAGGTGTATACTTATACAGAAATGTAAGGCGTGGGTGTAAATGTAATGTGTTGGCAACGATGTAATGGGAAATGTGAGAGTCGGATAAGTTTTATGACATAAAACCCCCTATTTCAGACCATTTTGCCCAGAATTTGGTTTATTTTGGCACCTACAGTCAATATGATTCACAATATATTCTCCATAAGGGGACACTGTAAATTATCCACACTTGTGTGAATGGTGAAACTGCATTCAATGTTGTTTGTGTTTTGGATTGTGTATACCTCGAATAGGTACCCTGTATATGTGTCTTCTTAAGCCAATAAGCACTCTCAATGTGGGGTTTTTGTGTTATTGTTAAGTTATTATAATTTTCTAGAGAAGATTTTTTGGGGGAAACTCTGGGAATTGGAATGGAGTGGACTTGTGTATAATGTTAGGTAGTTTAGTTTTGTAATGACCCTTACTAATAGGATCACTAAAACCGCTAATATTGTACTATGAAATGTCGTCAAACACTTGGCATGCAATCTGAACTATACTGCTGAAATGTAAAATGTTGAAGGAGATAATTGTTGAGCAACAAATCCACTCAATTCATTGATGCAAAATCAGAGCCAATACATGTGTATATTCTTTCAATGAAAATGTTGACTCTCTTACAATAGATTGCAACTTTCAGATTTTACAAATTATTTGGCACCTTAGAATCTAAAATATGCTTGTGAGACACAAGGAATATTGTCAAACACTTTGTGTGCAACCTTCCAGCTTGCTGGTCTAATAATATCAGTCTGATATGTACTTTTAAATGACTATAGATAGCTTCCAATGTTAGAGAATCAACACATCAAAACATAAATTATCATCTAGATGCTTAAATGACACTTTGGACCCTTAACCAATGCATAGAGATGGATTTTCAATGTTACATATGCACTTACAGCCAAGTGACATTTTGACAAACATTTGTCATGCAACTCAAGAACATCACATAATTAGAATGCAGCCTTATCCCTCTATGCAACTGAAGCATTAAACTGATTTCAAGAATATTTATCAAATGGCCTAGTCTCTTGACTTTCAACTACAAGTTTCAGAATTTTCTGAGTACAAAGACAGCCATGATTTCATACATAAACAACATTAAAACTTATTGAAATAAGTGCCAAATGAACCTGAAATGAAGCACCTAGGAGTGTGAATGAAGAAGCAATCAATATCACTCCACTTTGAGCCTTCCTCTTGCCAAATTGAATTTTTTTTCAAATTCACCCCTGTTCTGATATGAATGCCAATAATAAATAAATGCAGCAATAAAAGGTCTCCAAATTCGTATAGAAATGATTGCCAAGACAATAGCAATTGATTCCTCAAATACCCATAACCAAAGGATGCCTTCAAGTGAAGTTATGAACAAAAATGTGGGTCCAAGATGAAAATCGCAGTATGCTGGAAATGCCACAAAAACTACTGAAATGGTCTTCAAATAATGCCAATGCAATCCTCTTGATTAATGGATGAAAACAAGTCTTTTTGACAACCCAAATTCCAAACCCTTAATAAAGTCTGAGGACTTCAAAATATATCAAGACTCAGTCCAAATCTGAATACTCAATAATGCCCAGCATGAAATGGTTGAATACCACTTCCAATGTGCAACCCTTCAGAAGATATTTCACCTCCTCAGTTATGCAAACCCTTAGGAGTTTCCGTTCCTAAAGATCAATTGAAAATTTGCAGACCTAGATGGTGCCACAAATGCTCCAAGATGAAAATGTAGTAGAATCCTCAAATCAAGCATGTCCAAATGAATGCCCAAGCCCTCTATTTATTTACTTTTCTAAGAAGTTACTAAGAACTTCTAGAAGCATCCATTATAAAATCTCATTATAATGCACTTTATAATAAAATAACTTTATAAAAATAAAAAGTGCAACTCAACTTAAAATTATAACATGTGGGCCCCGCATAACACATAATAATAAAAAATAGGCTCCAAAACATCTCTCCAAGAGCAAATAAGACCATCCAATCTCCAAATAATCACCAAGATAACTCTCTCACCAAAGCCATATGCCTACGAGAGTCCATGATAGGCAAATCCATTGAAAAATAACATGTCACTAAAAAGGGGACATGACAAGTTTAGTTAGGACATGCACAATTTTTATTGTCAATAGTAAGTTGGAATTTAGTCTCAACGTATGCATACAAACTTCTTGCTCGGTTACTGGTAAGAGACTCTGCCTCTTCAAAATGCCCTACTCTTTATTGCATTCCACATTCTACTTTGTAATGAGATTCCTGACTACACCAATCAATTTTGAATGTCATAGGTCCCGGGGCAAAGGACATATCAAAAATAATCTTTCATGAAAGCTCTGAATGCATCTGCAATTCACACTGATAACTAGGGCACACAAAATATTCTTTACTTTCTTTCTTTGTCCAGCAGTTCCTCTACTCTCCTTTCAATGCCTTTTGCACATCTTTTTCCTCATATTCCACATTACTTGTTAATTTTGTGTGATTTGTCTGTGGATTGTAAAGCTTTGTGTGCTTTTTCCTAAGCTTAAATCAATATAAAATTTGGATCTAACCTATAATTTTGGGAAACAATCTATTAACTGATTTAAATCTCTGGCTCAAATATCATTCAGACTGTAATTCTGCAGCAACATTCTAGTACAATCTGTGTGTGTGCAAATTAATGTCTCTGATATCATCCACATTGTTGATATCATGCATACTGCATTTGTAAAGTAACATTTGTGTAAACTCCATGTGTGTACATCCTGATCTTACCATCAGGAAATGGCAGCCGCCCCCAAGCAAACAGATATAATCACCATGTCGAACAGCACTTCTGAGAATGTACCAACTATTCACAAGGACAATAATATTGTTGCTTCAGAAACATGTTCGGTGTCCATCGAGTGGCATGGATCATATACAAGCGACATAGAAGTCGTATCAAATGATATTGTTGCAAACTGTTACGCCACTGTTGAAGATCTCAGAGGAGCCTGTGAGGATGCATGAACCATTGACAGTCGCTTCATTGAAATGGTACAGAATTCCATGTGCATAATGCAAACAACCTACAACGTACTAAAGGCCTTTTATAAAATAGTGTGTGAAATAGGATATGCACAGTTTTATGGAGTCAACAATTTGGCCACATCAAAAGCCTCATTTTTTAGTTATTTGGAAAGTGTGTGGCCACCAGAGGACAACTAGGCCATGAGTCTACCAAAGATTTTGCTATGTAGCAATTGACTTTTGTGGATGTTGGCTCTTATGCTCACTTGTACAAATGCTTATGGCATTCCACCATTGGCCAAGTGTAATATCCGATATAATATAAATCTCTTCTGTATGATGTTTTCATTGACTGCCTGTTCAATATTTAAGTTTAAAAACAATTAGTCGAGGCATCCAGCCATTGGACTAATGTAATATCCACTATGACATAAACGCTTTATATTCGATGTTCTCATTGTTTGTTTTCTCAATATCAAATATTTCAAAAGTAACATGGTTCAAGCCATGTTAAGTTTGGCTTATCCCGTCCGGTCAAAGGCAGCATGAGTGTCTTGCATAACAATAAGTTTAGTCTCTTGTCAAACAGATGTTTCTTTAAACAATAGAAATACAAACAAAGCAAATAATCTCAATCAGAACACCAACAATCTAAATAACATATTACAAGCCATGTTAAGTTTGCCTTATCCCGTGATATCAACGGCAGCACGAGTGTCTTCCATAAAAATAAGTTTAAGGCCTTTTTCAACAAATAATTCTTTAACTGTAGGAACTCAAACAAAGCAAGTAATCTGAATTAGAATACCAGCAATTTATCCTAATGAAATCCAGTGTCATACAACTTCAAGTGTGCATAATACAACTTATAAATACTCTCGTACTCTATAAATCTCAACAAAACTTCTACATAGTCATATGCTGCTAAAAACAACTTGATGTGCCCCTACAAAACTTCCAAATAGTCATATGCTGCTAGTGACAAGTCCGCATTGCCAGCAACCTCCATACTCTCTGTAAACCTCTACAAAACTTCTAAAAAGTCGTTTGCTGCTAGCAACAGGTCTGTATTACCAGCTACCTTATTAAACTGCACATAATTAATTGTTGACAAAATGACCTCTCTTCTAGGACTTATTATATAAAGGTTACAACTAATTCGAATAGTCAACAACTTTGAAACTTACCTTCAAAGTGGTTGTGTAGAAATTGTCACAATTCATAGACCATGGATTCAGAACTAACAAAGGATATAATAAGGCTCATCCATAATGGGGAATTGACCTCGGATCCTAAGGTGCAAATAGTTGTTGTCTCCGACTTCAGGTTTGGTCAAGAGCAAACCAAACGATACATAATAGACAAATTATACGGGGTGCATACACAAAAGGCATCATTACCAACAAGGTACAATCATTGCATAGCATCAGAGGAGATAACTATTGCATCAATAATCCGGCTGACAAAGTACAGTAGTCCAAGTACAACTAAATCAAGGTGAGAACAATGGTACTGTTTCCCAATAAAGAAACACCCTCCTCACTCTCCACAATGTAATTTCTAAATGCAGATAACTACAACTATCTGAAATATACAAGTGGGTTGTAATTGGAGACCTTGAGATCATGGCAAGAAACCAAGAGATCATTGGCCACACAGTTCCCTTCTCAAAAGAACCAGAAGCCCAAACAGAAGAAGCCACAGATGAGCGTACCAGCATGCCTACAGAGCTAAACCTTGCACACTTGCCCATGTCCAACAGACCCCTGAAGAGTACACTTTGGTATACAGGTTCCCTCAAGAATACCACAAACACCGATCACACTTACCCCTATCAAGAACTTAAATCCATACCAAACAAGATGGATTGTGAAATGTCATGTCACAAATAAGGGAGGAAAAAATAGTATACAAATCAGAGAGGGCCTGGACATGTATTCAGCTTTGACATAACAGACAACGAAGAAACTGAAACACGCGTAACCTGCTTCAATGAGGCAGCCAATATGCATTACCCAAAAATCAAGAAAGGTGCGACATATACAATATCTAGCAGAGTAATAAAGACGGCAAACAGAATCTACAAGCTGAACAAAGGATTAGAAATTATGTTGTCTGTGAAATCCAAGGTCACTTCTTACATAGACAATCTTTCCATTTCAAAACACCAGTTTCATTTCATGCCCATCACAGAGATTGCAAATATGAGCAACAACACAACTGTTGACATAATTGGAATTGTCACATTTCTGGGCTCAGCGTCAACTATAAGGAGAAGAGATAGCACAGAAGTACCCCACTGTATTGTACAGCTCCTAGACAAGTCTGGAACCACTACAGATCTCAAACTATGGGGGCCACTAGCAAACAAGGAGGGGAGTCAAATACATCAGCAATTCGAACTGCATTAAGAAACTGTGCTCGCAGTAAAAAATGGTTGTATCAGTGAATACAATAGAAAGGTGGTAACCACATCAAATGCTACAAATCTCACAATAGACCCAGATATAAAAGAGACACCAGAGTTAAAGAGTTGGTAAGTTCAAAGTAGGTCAAGGTTATAGTCATCTTCATCGGGATCAACTGCCACACCTGCAACTGGAATGAGAATGACAATCATAGATATCCGGGAAAAAATTCAAAACACAGCTGAATCCCTCTATTGCACCTTAAAGGAAACTACATTATTTATCAAAACGGATGATATTTACTATCTAGCCTGCCCCACAAAGTCTGGTGAACGGCAGTGCAACAAAAGACTCATCCAAGACAAAGACGAAAAGTGGTTATGTACAAAGTGTAATTTAAGTCTTGCAGACTATAATTACAGATATTTCCCGTAGATCAAGGTGCAAGACCATACACATATAATGTGGGTAGTAGCATTCGATGAAGTGGCTACACAGCTTCTGGGCATATCTACAAAAGAACTGTGCTCTGCAAATTCTGTACAAGAAGATCAAAAAGAACCCCATCAAGTAATAAGAGATGTATTGAATAGGGATTATGTGTTCAGCTTAATTTGTAAGAAAGAAACTTACAATAATGCAGGTCGACTTAAAGCAATCGTTGCTAAGGTTGAGCCAGTAGACTTTGTTGCTGAAAGTAACAACCTCCTGCAGGAGATTGAGGAAATGCGTAACAATAGCAATAGCTCACCATGAAACCCCAGCACTGCAGAGATGTGCAGATGCACCCAAAGCTATGCCAATTAGGGAAAGTGTAACATTCGTAGAAAGAATCAAATGTACATTCTGCTGAATGTATGACAACTTACCTCTGTACACAGAATCATTCCTGTTAAAAGCAGTTGACCCTAGTACATAGAAACATATATATACTCGACTGAATGTACAACACCCTTGTGAATGCCTGTTTCTCATGAAATAAGAATAGTGATCTTTGTGTCATGAAATTCTAAACAGATAATATGTTAGCTACTTAGCTTGACTGCATAGACCACCTATGCATTAATCACATAAGTTGGTTTGAGCTCCAGCATGTAAATTTCAACGTATATCAGCATACAGTATGGAAAAGATGCTGATTTTGAAAGTTATTTCATTACATTACTACCGTCCCCTACTCCAAGAAAAAAAATCCGTCCCGAAAACCCGAGGTAACATAGATGTTTACTGAATATGGCAATAGTGTCGACTGTGTCTAAGATA
The DNA here is from genome assembly GCA_027943335.1 of Chamaecyparis obtusa. NCBI lineage: Eukaryota > Viridiplantae > Streptophyta > Pinopsida > Cupressales > Cupressaceae > Chamaecyparis > Chamaecyparis obtusa. The sequence continues at coordinate 64,305 of BSBK01007436.1, read as the reverse complement.
GCAATAAATCTATGCACTGGAGATATCGACTCTGAATAAATTTTTATGTTCTTGCACCAAGGATGTCATGAGGCAATATGCTCTAAACAGAGCAATCCATATAGGATATGAAATAAATATATATAATTCTAGTATCATTGGAAGTGTATTCGAATTCCATATATCACTGAAATACTAAATGGTCGCATCTCTTTGTATTTAACAGTCACCACTCTTCTAATTTATGTCTCCTTATTATCACGCACACCCTTTCATTAAACCACGCACCTTTAGTTGTTGCTGAAGATGTCTACATGGAATTAGTCAATTAATCAATAATTTACTATTATAGATGATTATCTGTTGTTGTGTATCGTTATGCATCACTGTACTTGCTAGGTTATACAACCCTTTCTTATAGTTGAATGACTATTCTTCACTAATCATTGTCTTGAATTAATAGTGGGTTGTCATTAACTAATCGATTCAACAATTATTCTATCATTCCCCCTTTGTTGACTCTTATTTGTTGTTCGACCATGGAGAATACCTATCCATAACTACTGATCCATTTGGTCCTCTTAATCGTTGATAATCACATTCTTCCACAAGTACCAAGTTTGTAATAATTGATAGATTATTATGCACAGTACTTATACTAAATCGTAACTTCCAATATCATATTATTGAGATGACAACCCAATACTATGCGTCGCACACTTGATAAGTCTCCAGCGGACTTATCTATGTATTTGTTACGCTGACAAGATTAATCGCAAGTATGATGACTCTTCTATTGTCGATGCCTTGGATTGGTGTAAGCCTCTGGATACAAGTGTTTGCTCTAATCAAACCACCCTCACAATGTTTGGTGTCTTGTGATATAACCATCGCTAATACTTGTCCATATCTTGATTGTCTTCCATTTCATAAACCAAATAGATTTTGCCTTTATTGATTCTTTATATCAATTGTTTCCTTCATTCGCTGCCTTCCCACCATGCCACATCACCTTCTCTCCATTTCCTAATCTTAGTTTATTTTTTCATGCATGTTGGTGTGTCAAGGAGACCATTAACCTGTGGTAGAACCATAAGACTTAATCGTTGACTATGGCTTATCTTTGCATGCTGTTATGTTTATTGATTATTCTTATTCTATCCTATAGTGCAAATTTGGGGACATTACAGTCTCCCCCTCTTGGAAGACTCCTTCCCACAAGCATTCTTACAATCTCATGATGGTTCCTGGATCCCATGTAGCTATGTAGAAGGATTTAATGAATACCCATTGTTTCATGCTAATGCCATCGAATTCATCATGTAATCCACTGACTATGCAAAGTTATGGACCACAAAGATTAGAGCTCCAATGGTTGTTACTTATCATGATCATAAATGACCTTATTTGTTGATAGGAATCATTGTCTTTTGTGATGGAGGTAAATATCTAAACAGTTAATCTCTGTGAGCTTGATAGATCTTCCATCGGTGTCATCTTAACTGAAACACAATGATGGTAATACTTATCTTGCATAAGAAATATGATGGAAGTATGACTCCCCTTTGTTATCAAACTTGAACAATCGGTTCTTGATCTTTGATTCAAAGAAATAATCTTTTTCTAGATTGCATCTTTTGGTACTTTGAATGGAGAGCTTTTAGTGATTGCACTACGAGGGCTTGCCATACTATTTCCAAACAATTCTCAATGCTTCCTTGATGGTAGATGCACTAGGAACCCAAAACTTGTTTTCATCTTCTCCTTTGTGTGACTTGGAACTAACCTCTTCATACACCTCAAAGAGTGGGTTGTCATAAATTTTGTCAAGTTCAATTTAAAACAATGGATTAGGAGTAAGTTGAAGATTGCCTTTATCTCTAAACTCAAATTCATCTTTTTCCTCCCTTCATCTGATTTCTTCAAGCCATTATTATCTTTCCATACCTTCATTTTCAACTTCCCTAGTTTATCGATTTCAAGATGATGAGGTGGAATACACAAAGTGACTTTTGTATTATCCATCTCATTCACAACTATGGATGAAAGAGAGTTGTGTTTGATATCCTTGAACGACTTCAAATAATCGGAATTATAATTTCTTGCTTCAATCTCTCTTATGCCTTCTCATGTGCATGATCCTTGTGATGATGTGGGGTCACCCTCATCATACTCATGGATCCATGTACATAACTCATTTGCGAAACATGATGAGTCAATAGTTGCTTCTTTCTCTCTTTGGACTTGTGGTTTTTTGAAATATTCTTGTGGTGCTTGGTGATCATCTCCTCTATCGTCCTTTCTTGGGGTTTCAAATTCTGCAATTGCACTTTCTCCTTTTGGTGTAACTGATTCCATTTTCTCTTACGATGAGTGGATGTGAGAGACTCTTGATGCAATTTTCATGTTGCAATCATTCATCCCTTGTTCCTTACGGTGTGCATGCTTTTCATTTTCCCTTCTCAAGTCCAAGTGATGACTTCTATACTTCTTAGGAGAGTATTTTATCCGTAGATCAATGTAGTCCTCTAAAGAAATTTTTTGTTGAAGACTACTATTCAACTAATCATGCCAAAACTGCTCATGTAGATCTACTGATGTTGGCTCACTGTTTTCTTGCTTTTCAACTTTAGATGGGAATGTTTGTGTAAGTGACTGTCATAGGAGTTTGAAAGAGTTGTTTTCAATTACCTCCTTTGTTGTCATTCTTGTATATGGTTGTTAGCTTGCTCAACAGTTGATCCAATTTCTTTTGTGTTTCTTTGCTCGATCATGCATTGATGCATGCACTTGTAGAATTCTTCATATTTTCCCATACTTGAGGCTTTTGTTATTGTTTTATCTTAGATTCCAATACTCATTCCTTAATTGTTTTCATCTCCATAAGCTGGCAGAATCCTGTGCTTTGATACCACTTGTAATGTCCCCTTTCTCAATGCTAGTACTATTATTCCACTGTTCCTATTTACTATGTTAAGTGGATATGATTTTAAGCAAGTAATGGAAGATAAATATAGATTATAATCTATTCAATTGGAAAATGTCTGATACTATTATGATGCTCAATGTATTTAACTCAAAAATGCAATGAATGTTTAATGATAATATCTAATACTGGCAATTGTAATATCCAATATACAATTGTATCACATACAATGGCAAATATCTCCTAACAATTGTTTGTACAAATATGATTACTGCTGTCTGATGAGGCACTGAATATATACAAAGTCTAATGTAAATTAATAACAGCGTACTGGTTGTTGTCTCTGATATTCAAATATATGCTTGCAATGATAATGTGGTTGTATTGGATGTAACAATAATTATATGCTCTGAACAGATGGTGTTTACTGAATATGGCGATAGCCTTGGCTGTCTGATATAGCAATAAATCTATGCACTGGAGATGTCATCTCTGAATAAATCTTTATGTTCTTGCACCAAGGATGTCGTGAGGCAATACACTCTAAACAAAGCAATCTGTATAGGATAAGAAATAAATATATATATAATTCTCTGATCATTGGAAGTGTATTCGAACTTCTTATATCACTGAAATACTGAATGGTCACATCTCTTTGTATTGAACAGTCATCACTCTTCTAATTTATGTCTCCTTATTACCACACACCCTTTCATTGAACCATGCACCTTTAGTCGTTGCTGAAGATGTCTACATGGAATTAGTCGATTAATCAATAACTTACTATCATCAATGATTATTTGCTGTTGTGTATGGTTATGATTCACTGTACTTGCTAGGTTATACGACCCTTTCTAATAGTCAATTGACTATTCTTCACTAATCATTGTCCCGAATTAGTAGTGGGTTGTCGTTAACTAATCTATTCCATGATTATTCTATTGTTCCCCCTTTGTTGACTCTTATTTGTTGTTCAACCATGGCCAATACGTATCCATAATTATTGATCCGTGTGGACCTCTTAATCATTCAAAATCACACTCTTCCACAAGTACTGTGTTCATAATAATTGATAGATTAGTGTGCACAGTTCTTATACTAAATCGTAACTTCAATATCGTATTATTGAGATGATGACCCAAAATTATGTGCCGCACACTTGATAAAGTCTCAAACAGATTTATCTATGTATTTGTTACGCTGACAGGATTAATCGCACATATGATGACTCTTCTATTGTCGATGCCCTCAATTGGTGTATATGAGTGTTTGCTTTGATCGAACTGACCTCACGATGTTTGGTGTCTTGCAATATCTCCATCATATAACCGCCACTAATACTTGTCCATATCTTGATTGTCTTCCATTGCATAAACCAAGTCAATATTTGCCTGTATTGATTCTTTATATCAATTGTTTCCTTCATCCGTTGCCTTCCCATTATGTCACATCGCCTTCTCTCCATTTCCTAATCTTAGTTTGTTTTTTCATGCATGCTAACGTGTCAAGGAGACCATTGACCTGTGGTAGAACCATAAGGCTTAATCACTGACTATAGCTCATCTTTGTATGCCGTTATGTTTCTTGATTATTCTTATTCTATCCCGTAGTGCAAAGTTGGGGATATTACACACCTTCTAATCATAAATGCCCCTTGGCAAGAGACACAACTGTTAATATTTTCAGAAAAATTTCAAACTATAGATGATCTTTCAAAGCTAAGATTTAGGCCCTAACAAAATATTGATAAATAAAGAATAGATAATACCCAGTTATGCTGTAGAGTCTCCTTGTTGATGCCTTCAAGCAGCTGTAAGTCACTTTTAAGTCTGCTTCTATTTGTCCTCCAAATTCACTCCTCAAGTCTTGTTATATTTTGCTCCTTAAGTCTGCTTTATTTGTCCTCCAAATTCACTCCTCAAGTCTGTTATATTTCGCTCCTTAGGACTGCTATATAGTCTCCTTATGTCTGCTATGTTTTGCTCCTTAGGACTGCTGCTAGGTCTCCTCCAATGTCTGCTATAGAGTTCAGGTCTGCTGCCTTTAATTACCAAGATGCTGCTATAATAATTATGCAATGATGATCTGATATATTGATCTAATATATCTCTGCTGAAGGGTGCGAATTTTAGCAGTCATGTTATGTTTTCTATGATGCCTTGTTCACACACTTCATTCCCCCTATAAGTATGCTTTAAGGTGGGTAATGATATTGCCATAAGACAGCCGACTTGCATATGCAAGTTGGCACTTTGTTTATTTCATGCAGCCGCCTCATCCATAGGTCGGCACTTATGCAAGTTGGCATTATTAAATACAAAACAAAGTCATCCCTCTTTATTATGATATTCACTTTACTAAGTAAGTCGTCCTTCTTACAAATAATGTTTAATATAAAATCATCCCTCTGGGACAAAAAATGAAAGGTTTCTTTACAATAATATGAGATGAATTTTATCTCAGTATTTGATCTTACCGAAAAGGCCATAAATACTAACATTCTTGATTATTCTTATTCTATCCCGTACTGCAAAGTTGGAGGCATTACACACCTTCCAGTCATAAATGCCCCTTGGCAAGAGACACAACCTTTCACCATTAGCACCCTTTGAATGAGTGCAATTGTTTATCATTTATGCCCTTTGAAATGGACACAGCCTTTCACAATCAGATGTGTACTTCTGATTCCTCCTTTTTTGATAACAAAACAAACACTTATTTCCTTGATCCTTTTTAGATGCCCATTTCAAATGAGTCCTTGTCCCTTTTATATCTTCCCATATGAGGGAGAGATCACAACTCTTCATCATGTCTTTCTTTTGGCAAGAGTCAAGACCCTTCATAATTACAACCATGTTGAAGAGTCACAACCCTTCATAATCACAACCCTTTCTTCACACCTTCTAATCATAAATGCCGCTTGGCAAGAGATACAAACTTTCACCGTTAGCACCCTTTGAATGAGTGCAATTGTTTATCATTTATGCCCTTTGAAAGGGACGTTTATCATTTATGCCCTTTGAAAGGGACACAGCCTTTCACAATCACAAGTGTACTTCTGATTCCTCCTTTTCTGATAACAAAACAAACACTTATGTCCTTGATCCTTTTTGGATGCCCATTTCAAATGAGTCCTTGTCCCTTTTATATCTTCCCATATGAGGGAGAGATCACAACTCTTCAACTTGTCTTTCTTTTGGCAAGAGTCAAGACCCTTCATTATTACAACCATGTTGAAGAGTCACTACCCTTCATAATCACAACCCTTTGAAAGAGTTAAAACCCTTCATCATTGCTACCTTTTGAAAGAGTCACTTCCTTATTTTCTTCACACCTTCTAATCATAAATGCCCCTTGGCAAGAGACACAACCTTTCACCATTAGCACCCTTTGAATGAGTGCAATTGTTTATCATTTATGCCCTTTGAAAGGGACACAGCCTTTCACAATCAGATTTGTACTTATGATTCCTCCTTTTCTGATAACAAAACAAACACTTATTTCCTTGATCCTTTTTGGATGCCCATTTCAAATGAGTCCTTGTCCCTTTTATATCTTCCCATATGAAGGAGAGATCACAACTCTTCATCATGTCTTTCTTTTGGCAAGAGTCATGACCATTCATAATTACAACCATGTTGAAGAGTCACAACCCTTTCAAAGAGTCGCAATCCTTCATAATCACAACCCTTTGAAAGAGTTAAAAGTTAAAACCCTTCATTGTTGCTGCCTTTTGAAAGAGTCACTTCCTTGTTTTCTTCACATTCCTTTGTTCTTTCATTAATCCTTCTTTAAGTCCTATGCTCTCCTCTTCTTCCTTCCTCCATATCCCTTTCAAATGAACTCTCCTCCCTTTTATATCATATTTTGAGGGAGTCACAACTGTTCATTACATATTTCTTGACCTTTCATTAAATTTAGTTAACTTATATTATAGTATTTAATTATTTATTTTTAATTTTATTTTGTTATTATTTATTATTACATCTTATTTCAGAAATGGGAGATCACAAGAGATAACAGCAGATGGCTTGAAGAGCAGACTGGAAGAATTCTTTGGCATGAATTCTTCCTTAGAATATGATCTTGAGAATATTTCCATATTCTCAAGCATTATGCACAGAATTCAAGAATTTGCGCAAGAATGGGAAAAGAATGTCAGCGGTTGTGAAAAGGACAGCCATTATGGAGTACAAACATGAGATTGTGCCAAGTGCCTTTGTGGACGAGCTAGAAAAAGTAATATCCAAATTCACTACATTTAAAGAAGGGAATATATAATGGGCTACTCTAGGCGATTAGTTATTAAATGCTTCTGTGCATCTTGTCTCCTTAATGGTCAACTTGACTCACTCTCCTGCTAGTGGGTGACCTGTCCTCTCATTGGTCCACATGGCCCAACTCCTTTATGACAGGGAATCTATTAAAGGTCGAACCCTAATTAGGGCTTGTATGGGGAAATCTCAATCGTTGATACTATTTTGATCTTGGTCATTCATTGTAATTTTGAGGCCTATAAAAGGGGTTTGTTCCTCGTATTTGTAACAAGAGAGAACTTTGAGAAATTGTTACTAGAAACTACCAGAATAATAAAAAGTAGCTTATTGAAGTTCGGTGATTACTTGCATTGTTTTGGTAGTTTGCATGGTTTCTTGTTTCTCAAGTAGATTTAGATTTTGCTTTCAAGTTATGAGATGAACAAGATTGGCAATATTGTTTTATGGTGAAACCGTTCGCTCATACCTTTTGCAAATAGATGATTTTTATGTGTAGTGTAAGGTTGAGCTTTTTATATGGATGCTTAACTTCAATCTTTGAATGTGCATTGTTCTTCTGATGCTATTCATTGATGGTGCAAAAATTCTTAACACAACCTTTGAAGATTGTACCTCAAAGTGTGGTAGATTTCACCTGAACGGGCATTGTCTTTCAAGTTCTTAAGACTAGAATAGAATCTCTCAACCCTTATCCCCTTTACTTTCAACATATTTTGTTGGGACATTTACAGTTTTTTTCATTGCCAAGTCATTCGAATATTTCTCGAGGTTAAAATTGTCTAAGCCTTCTTGAAGAAACACATAAGTCCCCCCTTGGATTACCAACATGCATCAAACCAAACGAGCTCATATCCACCATAAAGTCGCATGTTCGCAATAGGAACCTTAGAGTCACCTCTATGATCTTTGCAAGCTTAGCATATGAGGGGTCTTTGTTCAAGATAGGCTAGAATGTCCGTTGGCACTTTATTCTATGTTAGAGTGGTCATAAAACACCCATCAACAAGTCCCATCTTTCTTCCAATCCACCACCATCAATGACAACAATCAAGCAATCCATACTAATTGATGTCATTGCTAGCAAAAGCATAAGTAACCATGTGCACAAAATCTAAGCCCATTCACACAAATACACAATGAGTGACTAACACATACAAAGTGAGGAACTAGCACATCCACAATGAGTGACTAACACCTAATGTTGATGCACTGGGCACTAAATTGTGCATCTCGTCCTTTTCCTTGATCTTTTGCACCAATCATGATACCGCCGAGCACTTCATGCTACTAGTGACACCATCAAATGACTAAGAAGAGAATCCTATGTATCCTATACCACATCAAGGGTCCACTCTCCATCCCAAGGGTCATATAGGCACAACTAAAATTTCAACAAGTACAATCATAAAGAATGTCACCCCAAGTTCAGCCTGACATTAGACACGTAGCTACAACAAGTGTACCATCATTAGCCCTCCTAAAAATCCATAGTTTTCCATTAAATCCTATTAGCCAAGATATACACCATTATTGGATATATTTTATTAAATTCTCTACACTCATCCATAACCATCTAATACCAAATTTAGCCTCATATTGAAGCCTGTTGAAAAACAAGTTTAGGAATAACCCCAACCTTAGAGTTATCCCCTAACCCTCCCCCTATGGACATGAGGTTGTAGGGTAATCCTTTGCCCAAGGACTACCTACATATCCGCTTCTAAATAGGATCAAAGTCATATGTAGTTCTCCTCTCAGGGTCTCTTGAAGGATGCATTCACACAAGTTCTCCATAATCAAGGTTTCGTTAAAGTTTCCCTCCAATTAATAACACTTAACAGTAGTTAGGAAATCATAACTAAGCTCATAATTGAGAAACCCATATTATAACACTTCCCTTTAAGTATATTGAGGTCTTAAATCAACCTCCACCTTTTATTATTCATAATGAACATCCAAGAGTTCGTGTTATTGACATAGGGACTAAGCTTATTTCTCAAATTTGGTTCATATAAACAAATTAGATTAAATGAAGAGTTAGACTTAGTTATTTTAATATGATAAGATGACATTAATAAGTAGGAGGTTTAGATATTTGTAAAGCTCCATGAACATCATTACCTACTAGTGACAACGAAGACTTCCAACTAAGGGTCAAGTATAACTTACCTTTGTCTAATTCTAGCACACAATAGTATTCAAGTATATAAGAGTCTTAAGGACATATGTCTCATTTCTCATGCTTATTTACCAACATTATTATGTCTAATAATTTCTCAACTTGAGTTTGTTAGTCACATATACCCTAGCACAAGAGTACATAGCCATTTAGAGTTTTCCAAAAGGGATGAAATGCTACATTTACGAATGCCAACGCATATGATATATATTTAGCTCCGTGAATGCCCAATTCATGTCCAATCTTATCAAATAGAATTCAAGTTTCATTATTACCCAATTTCACACTACTAGTTACTGATATTACTAGAATCAAATCCATTCATAGAATTATGTCTAACATATTCAAATAAAATAAACATAACAAAACGTGCCAAGCTACCAACTCATAGCATACATAGTTCTTTAATATGTTGATTTTCCAAACACAACGACTAGTTTTTAAAACTCCATTCATTGGTCTTATGCTCAGACTTATGACACTAGGCTTTATATCACATAATATTAGCGACAAAGAGATTTAATCATAATTTGAAATCATTCAAGAGAGTGTTTGTGCATAAATTCTTCATATATTAGTTTTTGTTAAGGTTGTGGTGATAGAAAGTGGCCCTTGCAAATATAAGATTGTATAGAAATCTCTCTATAATTATGCTTTGATAGCATCTGCACCCTTTGCCCTAGTTCCAATTTAAGTGCAGACAGGCAAGATGCGATCTGCATTTAATTTTTCTAAGACCCTTTTTGAACAAATTCTACTACCATGGTGTTTCCTGAGGCTTCATTTTGTCAAACACTTCATAATCTTTATCTAGGCCTTCAATTTTGCATACATGCTTACCATATAGGTGTGGATCAAACTAACGAGAATAGGAATCGGATCAGAATCGGCAAGGCTGAATCGAATCGCGAATCGGCCATGAATCGGAATCGAATCGGAAAATTTAAAAAACCCTTGAAATTTAGAGATTTTAACAATTTAAAACTTATTTCATGCACCCTTTATTGAATATAACTTAAACACACTATAACATCATCAAATAGAAGCTAACATACATAAACAAGGAACATAAATGATAAATCCATCACATACGTTACAAGTAAAATGTAAATTGTAGCTGAAGTAAATAGAAATCATAGGATCATAATGAGTCAAATCATAGAATGTATGTAAGATGAAGATCCATAAGACATCAAATCATAAATGTATGTAAGATGAAGATCCATGAAACGTATGTCTATCGGTAAACAAAATGAAAAAACAAGGCTCTAGCTCAAGCCTCATCATCATCCTCAAGCTCGGTCGCAGCCTTAGCCTTAGCCTTTGAGTATCATGTCTGCCTTCTACAAAGGCGTCTAAGGTAGGTCCTAGAGGACTGCTAAGCCATAGCCCCCGCATGTAAGATGGGCTCACGAACAACGTCACTAGGGCCTGTGTCTGTGCGTGCACATGTGCGTCTGCCAGTACCTGAACGTGTTGTAGTCGCCTCCTCTACCATGGCCACAGCCTCAGCCTATCTATCTACCTGGTCAACCCACTCATGATCTGCCTCAATGAAGACCGGATCTGCAGCCTCAGTGAGCCACTCTGATTCTGGATCGATCTCCTCCAGAATGATCGGAGAGGAGTCAATGCCCAAAATCTGTCTGATCCTAAGACGGAGGTTGTAATGAACAAAGACAAGATTATTCAACCTCTGCACAGACAACCTATTTCTCCTCTTCGAGTGGATATGCTCAAACATAGACCAACTGCGCTCACATCCAAAAGCGCTGTGTGGCTGACTCAAAATACAAATGGCAATTTTCTGAAGTTTTGGCTGTTTTTTTGCGATTCATGCAAGCGATTTTGGTGATTTTTTGGATGAATCGCTGAATCGGCGATTCATGGCGATGAAATCGCCGATCTGGTCCAACGAGTCAAAAAAAATCGGGAAGCCCGAATCAAATCGCCAAACCAGCGATTCACGCAATTTCTGGGCGATTCTCATTACTATGGTGTGGATAGAGAGTTATTTCATTATTTAGTATTCCTCCTCAACTTTTTGACAGTCAATATAGCACTTAGACTTCACAGTTCACACACATTCGCTGATTTTCTAGGATTGTGATATTGCTATCAAGATTCAACTGTGTAGTTTTTGAGTCAAACTCATTGACCCATGTTTCATGAGTAGTGTTTCACATGAACCCATCTCTCATGAGAATGAATGGAACACTTAACACTCATTGGATCTAGGTGATGCTCACAAAGGTGAAGCACCGGGACTTCTCGGGAGGTCACCCATCCCAGTACTCAAGCAGAGTGGGTTTAACCATGGAGGAAAGCACGCTCAAGCTGGAGTAGTACTGGGATGGGTGACCTCCCGGGAAGTCCTAGTGCTTCACCTCTGTGAGCATCACCTAGATCCAATGAGTGTTAAGTGTTCCATTCATTCTCATGAGAGATGGGTTCATGTGAACCACTACTCATGAAACATGGGTCAATGAGTTTGACTCAAAAACTACACAGTTGAATCCTGATAGCAATATCACAATTTGACTTGATGTGGAAAATATCTCCTACTTATCGATTTTCTAGGAATCAAAAATTTCTTTAGAAGCAAAATTTGAGAATATATAACTATAGATCTAAACATACAAACACTGAGGTGCTCAGCCATAAGTCCCAGCACAGCTCAGACCAATGACTTTAATATGGAGTTTGCAGAGGAAAAGAAATTTAATGGAGTTGATTAACACCTAGAAAGAAGAGAGACAAGGAATTGAAACAAAACGACAACAGATTAAACATTCTACACCTGGACATTAAGTTTAAAATCTACCTGCAACTGCTACTAATTGCCACACCTTAGCTTCCAGATGCCCTTTCCTCGCACCCAACCCTGGTTGACCCTCTTTCCGTGTGATTTTCTCCTCCTTTTCCTGAAAATTTCTGCTCTATCTCTCTCTCACACCATAATCTGCATTCCTCCCCCAAAAACAGAGCCCCAAATCTGCAAATTTATGGAGGTCATGGGGTTTTATAGTCTACCCTGCACGCCACTTTCTTCCCACAAGCCTGCAGTCTTCCCTGCAAAAGAAGGGATGCCATGCCTTCTTAATGGCACTGCACTCCTCCTTTTGATCCACTCCCCTTCCTATACTGTGTCCCTCTTATTTTTAATGAGGTTTGTCTCCTCGCCTGTTTTTTTTTTATTATCTGTTTTTTCCAGCAAAAACCACTGTGGAAGTGGCAGACATGAGGGATTGTGAAAATTTCATATATGTAATATGTGTGCGCTTAGCCTAAGTGTATCTAGTACTGAGAGCATGAAATAAATCTTACAATATAAATAATTGTAATGCTGTGTATAGAAGGAAATTAAGGAAATGGAATCTTCAATCACCAATATTGCCAAGCAGGGGAAGGTGGGGTGGCAATAGAAATCTAAAAGATTTTATTTTCAAATAAATGATGATATTAAATGTAGTAGAAAAAAAGAAGGGAAGGATTGTGCCCCTGAGAAGAGGAGTCCAATCAAAGGAAAATCCCAAGTAACGGCAAAAAAGAAGAGAGAATTTTCTTGCAGATTTGGAAAGATAGAAAGAGAGAGGGAAAGAGATACCAAACACAAGGAGGAAGCTCAAGAGAGAAAAATATATATTTTTGCATTAAAAAAATGGGGAAGGGAATATTATTGCTCCGAAGAGATGAGGATGCTCAGTGAAAAGATCCAAATGCTATCCACGTGGATTTGCAAAGTAAAATGGAGAGATTCGTTGCCACAGAAATAAAAAAGGGGAAACAAAAGGAAAATTTCCCAAATGACGATGAAGAGGCTGAGAGGAAGAGCCTCAACCAAAAGCATAGACACTAAAGCAAATGCTGTTAGTATATAGAAATTATTTTATAAAATCAAAATAATGATAATAATCAAAGAGATAACAGCAAATTTGTGGACGAAGAAGAAAAATTCAAAGCTCGTACTGAAAACAAAATATTAGTTCCTTCACAAATCTTTCAAATGCTATTGCAAATACACAATAAACTTTTCTCAAGGAACAATGAAGATATGGGAATAGGAGAATGATCTTGAAGAGAAAACAGAAAGCATGAAAATAGAGAGAGGATTACTGGAGTCATTAGCGTCCAAAATGACTCCAAAAATGCTTTTTTTATCAGCAGAATTGAAATCATGAATGGAAAAAAATCATTGGAATAGGGTTTCATGAGTCCAAGAGGGAAAAAAAATACATTTAAATTTTTTATCAGTTGAAGATACCTCCACAGTCATTCTGACATCAACACAATCAAGCCTCCATCCAAATGCATATAGGATAGTACAAGTTTATAGAAATGAATTTAAGCTAAAGTTAATGTTGAATCTTGACAACACAATGAGGGAAAAAGGCTGAGGCAACTAGTTAAATGTGGTCGATACTTATGTGGTGTGGGTGGAATCCAATGTGAGCACAACACACGGCGGAAATTATAGAGTGCAATGTCCAACGCTACAGATATAAATACACTCTGAAATCACATATCAAGACTAACTTTAAGCATACAATAGCAAGCAACATTTGAATTGTCTACCCTCCACAATACTTGTGTCAGTCAGATACTGTCCTATGATCACCATCATGGTTACCAGGTTCACAAAATTCGATTCATTTGGGATGTCGAAATAATTTGGAAATCCAGAAATTTCAGAATAATTTGGTAAAAATACTATAGCAATTGAAAATATCAGACCAAATTGGACAAATCTGCCCAGTCCAGAAAATCAGACGGAACCAGATTAGGTAACTATGAGCATTGTTCCTCATAATTTGACCATAGAAATTAGTTAGGAACACTCAGAACAAGAAAGAGCATGACTGGTTCTTAGTTCTTCATCCCTGGAAAGTTTGCAGATTTCCTTGAAATTTAAGGTGTGCCAAACTATAATGAGAAGGTATGCTTCTGATGCAGTTAAGTACCTGTTTTACTTGACAAGTTTTCGTTTGTGCTTTAAATCAGTCTGCTTTGAGATGCAAGTGCCTTCTTGCTTTTTAACATTTAAAGTGGTGCAATGATGGTAAAAGAGCTACACTTGCATTTTTATCCAGAATATCCATGTTGCAAACATGATATAGAATTGACATCTTGATCTTTATTGTTGTTTGCAAGAACTGCAACTTTTTCTCTCTGTGATGCTGATGGTTATGATCCAGTTGTATTGTACATTGAAATGTTTAGCCACAATGAACCAAGATATGTTAAGCCCGCACTTCTGATTCAAGGGAAAATGATCCATCTCCCATTAGAAAATGATCCAAGTCACACCAAAACGTTAACCCATAGAGCCTTAAAGAAAATCCAACCTAGAGAGCCTTTAAGAAATCCAGATTAGTTTAAAAAACTCCATTCTCTAAATGGATTTACCAGATTGCAACCCCATCTATTATTTCACGAATGATATGAAAATATGTAAAAACATCAATTCCATATCAAGTTTTTCTATACTGCCAAACTTAAAATCAATTCTAGCCCTGTGTATAAAAATATTCTTCATCCGACTTTTATTTATACCCTTACCAATCCGAATTTCCACCAGCAGTATTCTAACAAAGCATACCTTCCTTCCAGAAGTCTGATTTGGGTTAGGTGAAGTTATTATCTGAGAAATGCGCCCTTACTTACAAAGCATTCTCCACAAATCCATGTCTAATGAAACAATCAGCTCATCAACTCATGGCACAAAGCATTGTAGAGAACCAAGACTTTTAGGTACTTTACCATTAGCAGATTGTTGGCTCTTGAATTCCTCTCTTTGCTGATTAATTACTTGAGAGAGTGTTGTACATGTCGGTTGTTACCGCTGTGCATCAGACCTCTGTTTGAAGTCCAACTGGAAACTTCATTGTATCTTTAATTTTGCCGTTCTTCCAAAACCTTTGAATCAAAGCATAAAATATTTCCGCATCTGGAACCAGAGCCCTGCTCACCATTTCTTCCAGTGTTTTGACTCCTACCTGAAAATATCCATCCTCACAAAGCCCTTCTCTTTGTTGATTAATTTACTTGAGAGAGTGTTGTACATATCGGTTGTTAGCGCTGTTCATCACACCTCTGTTTGCAGTTCGAATAGAAACTTCATTGTATCTTTAATTTCCCCCTTCTTCCAAAAACCTTGAATCAAAGCATAAAAAATTTCCGCATCTGGAACCATAGCCCTTCTCACCATTTCTTCCAGTGTTTTGACTCCTACCAGCAAATCTCCATCCTCACAAAGCCCTGTGATGAGTGCTTTAAAAATGGTGGGAT
Organism: Chamaecyparis obtusa; assembly: GCA_027943335.1. Taxonomy (NCBI): domain Eukaryota; kingdom Viridiplantae; phylum Streptophyta; class Pinopsida; order Cupressales; family Cupressaceae; genus Chamaecyparis; species Chamaecyparis obtusa. The sequence goes on along the minus strand of BSBK01007436.1, from coordinate 48,656 downwards.
AGGGTGTGAACCCTTTATTGACCATTTTCTTATATAACTGAAATGCTTCTTCAATATGTTTTCTCCTGCAATAACCATCGATCATAGCATGGAAAGTAGAAGCATTTGCCTCAAATTTCTTTTCTGTCATTTCTTTCAAAAAGTAATTTGCTTTCCTCATCTTACCCACTTTGCAGAGAGAACGAATGAGAGCATTGTACGTGAGAACATTTAGCTCGACACCCTTTTGTATCATTTCTCCGTGAAGGCGAAAAGTCATCTCAATATCATTCTGTTCACCGTAAGCACTGATCAGTATATTGTAAGTGACAGTATTTGGAGACAAGCCCATCCTCTGCATCTCATAAAACAGCTTGTTTGCGTCGTGCACCTTCTCTTCTTTGCAGAGTCCATGAATAAGTGCATTGTAAGTAACAATATCAGGCACCAAACCTTTGACTGGCATCTCCCTCAATAGCTTCAAAGCAGCAGTTACAAGCCCAATCTTGCAATACCCATCAATCATAGCGTTGATCGAAACCACATTAGGACTGCAACCCAGCTCTTCCATTCTCCAAAAAACATCGCCAGCCTTTTGCAACTTGCCAGTCTTACAGAAAGCATGAATTACCATATTTAAGGTATACACATTTGGACTGATCCCACTGAGAAGCATCTCTCCATAAAAATGACAAACTATATCATATCTATTCCTCTTGAGGAGAGAGCTACAATATGTATTACAGGTCTCAGTTGTAGGCAAAATCCCGTAGCTCTTCATCCAACAAAAGACATCTCTTGCATTTCTGAGCTTGTTGGAATGGGCATAAGTCATGAAAAGGGCATCAAATGCCCTGGGAGTAGAATCACAGAGCCTGTATGTATTCACCAAGTTTTGGAAGATTTCAGGACCGGGATTCCCTACCTTGGGAGCAATGACCCTTTTCATGAGAGCCTCCGCAGCTTTGAACTTGTTGACTCTGGCAAGTATGTGAAACATCAAGCAGTGTGTCTCAATGCTGTGGGTGAAGCCACTCTGCTGCCCAGCCCAGTTGAAGAATTGTCTGGCTAGTACGTGGTCTCTGTGGGTCTTGAGCAAAACATGGCTTACTCTGAACGGGGTAAGCGCAGAGGCAATTTGAGAGAGCAAATCCCAGTGGGCATGAATGAGGTTGCTGTAGGCCACATTGATGAAGTCCACGTCCGGGCCCTTGGCCTCTGCAATGCTGCAATTGGGCAATGGTAGTGGGAAGAGGGCTCTCCTCCTCCTCAGTTTCGGGCCCCAAACATCTCTCATGCGGGTGGAAGTAGCGGTCGTAATCTTTGAAAAAAACATTAACACACAGTTCAATTGCAATGGCAAACCTATTTTTATCATTGAGTTCATGGATTAAGAACAGAAAATCGTCCGATACATCACAAAAATATAGGTGTCGGGCAACCTGGCATTGAAGAATATGGAATCGAGATTGAGGTGAAATCTACAACAGCGATGCCTACCTAGGCGATTCTTATTCTGATAGTGTGAATTTTTGTACTCTGCGATCACTATATTTTCAAATTGTTGTAGGAGCATGAAAATGAAAGGGTCTATGATATTACCTATTTGTTTTGAATAATAGGAGGTATTTAATTGTGTTGCAAATTATAAATGAAGGGTACATATGCAGAAGGTAAAAAGTCTTCTATTTCTTAGGTGAATATGTGAACCTGAGCTAGGGTTTTGTGGCAATTAGCGATCAAGGAGGAGGGTTTCATGGATCGAGGAATCTAGTCAGATTTAAATAGTAAAAAGGTGTTCCAAAAAAATTCTTGTTTCTTTTTTTATTTCAACTCATTCATCTATGCTTTTCCTATCAAATGGTATAAAACAAAACAAAATTGGAACAAATCAACATAAACACAGTGCATCGATCATCATGGGGTCAACCTAGATGGCATCGGTACGATGCAACATATTTGCACCCGTCGAAAGGTGTGCCAATGTCTGTCCCATGTCATGCAATGCATGCCATCCCCCATCTTCACTACCATTTCTGCTCACACAATATCTTATTTTCTCCCACCTCACTTTGACCATGAGTATCAACCTACTACCATAAATGGAGAGTTTCATATTGTTTACTTGGTATTGGCTAAGTTATAGAGTCAATTAATTTTCCTTGTTGCTAAGTAATACTCCTCTATTTGGATTATTGTTGGGTGATACTCCTCTATCAGGATTGGCTTCTCTAAGATTTGTTGTGGGAACAAATCTAAATCTGCATTTTACTAGGTAAAAGACAAAGTGCCAAATTTTTTAGACTTTTGTGTAATGTGTGAAATTTTCTCCAATTCTTCTATTTTACAAAGAATGAAGTTAGATTTATGTTTTCTCTATGATGTCATCGTCCATCATTCATTCTTCTTGAAGTCATATTTGAAACCCCTATCCTCGCCTGTGAGGAATTGTTCGTTTAGTCCAAAGCTGTAGGTGCAGAAAGGAAGCCAACAAAAATGTTTACTAGTGGCAATGTCATTGGGTTATAGATAAGTATTTCCTTACAATAAGTACTAAGTGCCTTAAAAAAATTTAGGGTACCTTTGATTGAGAGTTACACACCCCATTTACTAGGAAAATAATCTACACTTGCATAGGAACCATACTGGGTCAATGTTGAACACAAAATCTTATTTTATCAGTCAATGTTGAATGACCAAATCTGAATCCGAGAATGGAATTTGAATTCTCTAGATGTTAAAATAGGTTTGTTGGAGGATTAAAATAAATACGACAATGTAGAGTTCACAACAGCTCTCATTCGTTTGTTGGACTTTTGCTCTCTATCAAACCCTACCTATTGCTATAACTCTCCGGGTATTTATTTTTAGAGTAAAAGTTTGTAAATAATAGAGACTAAATTCACAAATTCTCAAAAAAGATTTAAGAAGTAACTTATTTAAAATTAAAAAATATGTTCTCAAGAATTTTTTACTATATTATTATGTAATGTTGTAGTGTTTATATTCAAAAGAATTTAAATTTATATTAAAAAATTATTGTGGTCTATTTTTATTTCAATTCATGAGTAATTCATGATAGACTTTATTATTGAATTTTACTTTTGTACCTTTACTTCAATAATTGTGCAACCAATAGTTAATTAGATATTAATAAATTATTTGACAAAAAAATAGAAATAGAAATAGGTGATCAAAAATTAATTTGATAAGCATTTTAGAGGCTCTGCGATTTTTAGCGAAATTAGCAAATTTTTCTGCTCTCCTATCCTTCTACTTGCAAAGGCACTCTGCCTTTAGTGTCGCCGGTATGCCGGACGACAATCCACTGGTGGATCCAGCTGGCACCCTACCTGCGAAAGGCGGTATTGTGGCGGCAGATGATACGAATTCGGGCGGCAAGGTGGCAAAAAATGGTAATTGCTTTAATGGTGATCCAGACGGAAATAGGTGTGATCTGACCTCTCTTAACCATACTACCTCTTCCACATTTAATTTCTCAGTAGTCCGAGGACTAGGTAATTTAAACACTTCTTATAGCATAAACAATGTTGTGGGTAATACTGTTAGCCATGGTTCTAGGTCTAACATCGGTGCGGGTGGTAAGCCGAGGTCCTTCTTGGAGGCAGTCGCTAGTTCATCTTCGACGATTGTCTCTAGAGCTCATTTTACTTCACCCTCGCGCGATGTGATCTCGACAAGAGGTAAGCAATCTATGGACATTTCTTCATTTCATGTTACCCCAAACCAAGAAATGTTAGCTGAGATTATAAGGGAAAAAGAAAGATTGAGGAACACTGCCATTTTCTTCTCTACGATTGAAATTGACAAGGTTCCTGTAAGAAAACTTTTAGATGATTGGTTTTACAATTACTGGAATCTGAAGCTTGGTTTTCAAATTTCATTTTGTAGACAGATACAAAAAGGTTTATTTGTGGTTTTCTTTAACAATAATGATTCTCAGGTAGCGGTTTTAAAAAAGGAATACTGGGCGGTTGGTAACACAACCTTTAGAGCCTTGGCATGGAATGATGAAGCTAATCTTAAGGAGATAGTTGCCCTTTCAACTCCCAGATGGGTTCTCCTTAAGAATATACCTCCATTTTTATGGCATTTTATTCCTTACCTGGTTGAACCCCTTGGTAAATTTCTTTGAATGGATGATTCGACTAGGTTGGTTCCCCATCTAGATGTTAGGGTTCTTATTGCTTTGAAGCCTAGCCATGATTTACCCAAGGAACTTTTTATTGAGATAGATAAAGAGAAGATTTCATGCCCTGTCGAAACCTTAGGAGGTTTAAATGTGTGCTTCTTGTGCAGGAAAGAGGGCCATTTAAGAAAAGATTGCCCTATCATTAAGGTCAAAACCCAAAAAATCCCTTCTTCGGCATATAACCCTTCCCTGTCGATTCCTTCCTCCTCTGTTAAGCCTAGCCCTTCGCCTCCCCCTATCACTTCTTCTCAGTCCCTTCCCTCCTCTTTGTCGTTACCTTATTTTAGTAATGTGTTTGTTACTGGCACTGTGGATACCGATGGATTTCAAGAAGTTACTAAAAAGAGAAAAAATAGATTTAACAGGAATAATGTGGCTTCAAAAATGGTCCCGCCTCCCTCATCAGTTAAGGTGTTGGATAAGTTACAGGACAATACTAAGTCCTTTACCCCTTTGGATAAGAATAATGTGCAGGAAATTAATATGGTTAATACAGTTGTTCAAGAAAACACAATGGTTTCTCAACCTATTTTTAAAACCCCTAACCCTAAGGTCCTTGTTAAGAATTTTAAGGAAATCTCTGATGATTTTTTCTTTGAGGTCATACCAGCAATGCCTGCAGCTAATCACCCTGTGGAACAAGACTTGGTTTCTCCTTCGCTATCAGACAATGAGGATATCCTCATGGTGAAGAGGAAAGGGAGACCACTTGGCTCTAAAAATAAACCTAAGAGTAACAAAAAGCAGAATCAAGCTAACTCTGATGATACTTCTCCTATGGAGGATGTAGTTGTTTCTGAAGCGTCCAATCCTAGAATTCTATCTCAATGAATTGTATTTCATGGAATATCAGAGGACTTGAATGTCTTGATAGGAAATTTGTGGTTAAAAACTTTCTCAGTACTATGAATAATATAGATATTATGATGCTGCAAGAGATCAAATCCACTAGATTCAATCTTGAATCCAATTTAAACTATATATGGAAGGATGCTGTCAAATTTTGTACTAATCACTCTTAGGGGAAAGGAGGAGTTGCGATTTTGGTTAGCCCTAAATGGGGACCTAAAATTAAGGGCTTTGGCCTTTCCCCCTGTAACAGATTTGTCTGGCTAATCTTTAACCATAATGGCATGGAATTTGGTATTTGCTCTATTTATGCTCCTAATGATTATAGTGAAAGATCTAATTTTTGGTCTTGGCTCTCCTCGCTTCCAGATATCCCTTGGATGTTTGGAGGTGACTTTAATATGATTGGAACTCAAGAAGATAAGATGGGGGGTCTCCCATTTTCCTGGAAAGAGCAGGAAAAATTTGCTTGGAATAATTTTAAATTATCTAAATCTCTTTTTGACCCGTTAGTCGGGAATAAGCTTAATAATCTTGGGCTCTGGTTTACCTGGTGCAATTATCAGAAAGGTCAGACTAGAATTTACTCTAGATTGGACCATTTTTATCTTAATAATAATTTCTTCTCTGTGATCCTGGATAAGTATAATAACATTGTTCTGGTTTCTCCTACTACTTTATCGGATCATCACCCTATCAGTATGTCTATCAATCTTGGAAGTTCCCCTTCATGTTGTAATAAGGTTAATAATAAATTCATTCTCAATACTAGCTTGTTAAAAGACGAAGACATTCTTGCTGCTATTTCTATTATTAAATTCATTAATGAGTCTCAATACCCCTTATTATCCTTTATCGATAGGTGGAACTTGGACATTCCTGCTTGGCAGAATCTGTTGAGAACGGTTGGCCAAAAGAAGGCCAAGGACTACAGACATAAGGAGTCCTGGCTTAACAGTAATTTATACAATGTTGAGATGGCTATTCAAAGTAATTATGATGATCCCTATCTCTACCATTAGCTGGCTTATGCTAAGAATGAGCTGAGAAAACATCAACACCAGAAAGCTTTAGGAGCCAGAATTCGCTCTAGAGCTCACTGGCTTCAATTTGGTGACAGAGGTAGTAAATTCTTCTTCAATCTTATTAAACAGAAGCAAGCTAAGGAGACTATTGATAAATTACTCATTAATAATCAAATTATTTCTAACATTGATGATATTAAAAAAGAGTTTGCTCATTTTTATGAAGACCTTTTTACTTCTGAAGATTCTCAGGAAGCTAGGACTCTTAGGAATCAATGTAAGAACCTTATCCCCAAAAGAATTTCAAATAATGATGCCTCTGTTCTTGAACAACCTATATCTTTGGAGGAAATTGAAAAATCTATCAATTCTCTTAGCAATGATAAAGCTCCAGGACCTGATGGGCTTCCAGTGGAGTTTTATAAAGCCAACACTAAATGGATTTGCAAAGACTTACTTAACATCTATAACAAAGCTATTAATACCGGTACTTTGGGTAGGGAGATTAATTCTAGAATAATCAAACTTATCCCTAAGGAAGGAGATAAAGCCCTTTTAAATAATTGGAGACCTATAACTCTTTTAAATGTCTCTTATAAGATTCTTTCCAAAATCATGTCTCGGAGGTTGGAAACTGTTCTTTCGAATTTTGTTTGTCCTACCCAAACTAGTTTTGTTAAAGGGAGGTATATCCTTGAGAACTTGATTACTAGTTGGGAAGCCCTCAATTGGGCTAAGCACACAAATCAAAATGTTGCTATGTTTTTGCTGGATTTTGAAAAAGCTTATGATAGAATTGAATGGGGCTTTATCAGTATGATGTTGGATGCTTTTGGCTTCCCTTCCTTCTTCTATGACATTGTTAAAATACTTCTTAGAGATGCTCATGCTCAAGTTGATATTAATGGTTCTCTTTCAGCCCCCTTTCCTTTAGGAAGATCTATTAGGCAAGGCTGTCCGCTTGCCCCTGCCCTCTTTGTTATTGCCTCAAAAGCTCTGTTCTATATTCTTAGAGATAACACCTTATCCCCTGCTGTCAAAGGCATTACCCTTCCCAATAATGAGGATATTATTAATTGCCAATTTGCTGATGATACCTCTCTCTTTCACGAAGCCTCAGAAACCAACTTTGTTGCTATGATCGATAAGCTCACCTTTTTCTGCAAGATATCTAGAGCTAGGTTATCCCAAGCTAAGTCTATTTGTCTTGGGTGGAATGACCAACCTCCGGATTGGTTTAGCAAGTATGGTTACCAATGGGGAGGTCCTTCTAAAATTGTTAGGTATCTGGGTATCCCTTTCTCTGTTGATCCTTCTTTGAAAGATATGTAGATTTGGGTTAAAGACAAGATTCATAGTAAGTTGAATAAATGGCACAATAGGTCTCTGTCTTTTGCTGGTAGATTGCAAGTCTGCCAAAAGATTCTTTCTTCTTATAATATTTACTATGCTTCAGCTTGGATGTTTAATGATTACCAAGTTATGGAAATTCAAAAAGCTATAAGGAATTATCTCTGGTTAGATGGGAAAGGAAATAACAAAACCCACTCTATCAAGTGGAGCTGGTGTCATGTTGATAAACTATTTGGGGGCTTGGGGCTTAAAGACCTAAGACTTTGTGGTCTTGCTTTGGCCTCCAAATGGATCTTTCATGCCTTGGAGGGCGATGACCCTTGGAGAGTGCTAATTTGTAATAATATTGAAAGGGGTTATCCTAAGATGCCAAATTTTGGAAAAATCTTCCCCTCACTGATCTTATATGTTGTGATTTTCCTATCATTGTTCAAGGCTCGGCTGTTTTCAAGTCTATCTGGAAAGCCTAGAACCATGTTAGGCATTTTATTGAGAATAAAGATTTTTTTGATGATAAGATCCTCCAAGGTGAAAGGTCCATTTGGTGGAACCTTAAGCTCGGTAATAAGCCCCTTGCTCTTACCCAGGGCTGCTTCGCCAAAAGTTGGGCCAACCTTGGGATCAAACAGCTAATCGACATCTTTGATAATGACAGTCTTATTTAGTGGGAGGATTTAAAGACTAAGTTTAATCTTTCTAATACCCATAAGAAGACTTATAATATGATTGTTAGGGCCAATAGGAATGTTCCTACTGTTTTCCACGTTGATTCTAATAATTATCTGAAAATTAAGTGGCCTAGAGGTATTGTTATTTCTATGCTGAAAGCTAAAAATATTTACTCTGTTATTAACTGCAATAATGATATTATCAGTCATATTAATGATACTTGGTATGCTAACTTAGATGTGCCCTCCTGGAATAAGATTTTTGACAATCTTTGGAAAAGTTCTATAGATCCTAAGATTAAATGTTTTAAATGGTTACTTATTCTTAACAGACTTCCTATTAAAAGCTCTTTCTCTGATACTAACTGTTGCAGCATTTGCAGAACCCCGGAAACGGGAAGACATATTTTTTTTGAATGGTCTTTTGCTAAAGAGGTTTGGTTGATGTTTGGCATCTCTATCCCTGCTACTTTCAATTTCTTGAAGTTGTTACTGGATTTATTTTTAATGCTAGAAAAGATGTTAACATGTTTTGGGATATTCTCTCAACTAACATTTTATGGCAAATATGGAAGTGCCGAAATGAACATAGATATCAAAATGTCCCCAGGTTGATTACTAAGTCTTTTCGAAGTCTCACATATTTTAAAAAAATTTCGCAGATTCAAATTACTATGAAAGTCAACAAGGCTAAATTTAAACGATTTCTTAAGGATGGCTATGCTACTTTCTTTGCTAACGAAGTTAAGAATGGTTCTTTCTGGAGGCTGCATCTGGACAATATTCAGGCTTTCAATCAAATGTTGACCAAATCAGCAAAGAGGTCAAAAGAAACCCCGAGAACACTACTCGCGAGGTGATTTACATGCTAAAGCAAATTAAGGATCATAAGAACTTGGTTTGGATGGAAGGTGATTTGGGCTGGACTGTGTGGATGGACACTTTTGAAGATGTGTTACATTAGCTGATATTTCTGTTGTTGTTCCTTCTTTCCTTTTCTCTGGTTGTATGTAATTCTCAGTTTTTTTGTAGTGTGAGGCTTGGCCTCTGATACTTTGACTCTCAGTGGTATTTTGTTATTTCTGTGAACTCCTTATACTTAATACAAAAAAATAGAAATTTTGATTTTTTATTCAAAAATTATTTTATTGTTTATTGTTATATTTTTATAAAGTATATTATTATTTTTTAATAAAGTAGAGAGCAAATCTCAAATTTTATAAATTTTATAAATTATTAAAGAAGGATTTTCAAAAGTCAAAATAATATTCAATTTGTTAAACATGCATCATAATCTTGTTAAAAATAGTAATAATCTATATTAATTTATATTTTGCAAATAAATATTATAAAATAATATAAAAATATTAATATCATTTACACTTTACCATCATGTTTTGGAAATTAATTTATATGTCAATGTAATAATACACAATCTTCTCTAATCTAATATATTATACATTAAGAATAATTTAATTTAATATAATATATTAAGAGTATATTAAATTACATTAAATTTTATTTTTAATTTACCAATCATAATTTACCATATTTTTAATTTTGTTACAAATTCTATTTTTCTATATTGTAAATGAAATATTAAATTATTTATTGATCATTTGATTGGATTAATAGGTTTGAGTCTTATACACAAAAATTATGGAAAGTAACCATTCTTTTTACACTTTCAAAGCCATCTTTCATTATTCTCACCTCTGATCAGTCAATATTGTTACCAAAATTTTACTCAATTTTAGTTCCAATAACAATACACTAAATATAATTAAATAATAAATAATGTATTAAATATTTAATATAAAATATGCTTTCATAATATAATAATATTTTTAAAATATATGCAATAGTTTACATTATATATAAATAAAATAAAATTTATATAATACTCAACCAATATATTTCATATAAATTTATAATTATAATATGTATTATTAATTCTTTCTTTTTAATTTGATTTTCTCTTTTTTCAGTAAATTAATTTATATAATATTATATTAAAATTAGAATTATATTTAATATTTAACTATAATTAAAAATTATACTAGAGGCAAGTACTAGCCACTACGTGATGATATCCTTACATTCTTATAAGATTATTAAGATCTCTAACATTTACATCTCTTGTATTTTATTCCACATTTATAGGCTCAATGGACTTACTTTTATGAGTATGATCTTCCAATGGTTACCTCACAATAAATTTCAATTTAAATAATACCTAACTTTTGATTTCAAGTAGAATTATCCCACCATTTTCTTTAAGTTTGAGTTAACAAACTTTTTAAGGCCACATAATATAAACAATGTCATTATGCTACCAACATACATCTAAAATCAAACTAATCTAAATTATTAAAAAAAAAAACTACCAAACACATTTATTTGATTTGATCTCTATTTTTTTATAATGAAAGTCTTATTTGTAGTATATAACTTAATTAAATTAATTTTTATTTATTTAGAGTAATTAGAGTGATCTGAAATGTCAAATGAAAAATATACAAAATTTAATCTAAAATTTCATTCTAGCTATCTCGTTTGTCACTTGATAAAATTATGTATTCCCATAAGATTATTAGTACTTGTTGGTAGGCTATGTACTATTGTATTGATTTTTCATTTCCTACTTTAACTAGTGATTAAAACAAGTTGTTTGGACCAATCCTAATTTACTATATTTTTAATTTTTTTACAAATTATTTCTTTCTATAGTTGAGATGCACATTTATTAAGTTAATAAGTTGTAAAAATTATTTATTGATGATATGATTGGTTAAAATAATTTGAGTCTTATACACTGAATTCTCCAAATATAAAACGTCAACAATTTTAATGCTGCCTTTTTAGCTATATTGCATAAATGTAGTTGGTTCATAATTATTTTTTTCCTATTTTATTTGGTTGATATTTTTTTAGTATTTTTAATTTATTTTATACAGTAATTATTATTTTTATTTTTTATTTTTTATTTTTATGAGTGTTTTTTGATATATTTTCATTTGAAACAAATATTAATCTTAGTTAAATATACATTTTAAAATTTGTTTTTTTAAATTAAAATAAATTATCTTGTACTATATATAATTCATCTTACATTGTCTACCTTTATTTCTAATTTTTATAAGTGTTTTTTGAAAATATTATTTGATATATTTTTTATAAGTAATTAAGTTTTTATTAAATCAAATTGATGATATTTTTATTTAAAACAAATATTATGTTTAAAATAAATTATAATGTACTATATATAATTCATATAACATTGTCTACTTATATTTCTAAATAAATCATATAATTTCAAAGTTATAATTCTCACTTTCATACTAATATGCTACCAATTAATTTATTCCAACTATTGTTCTATCGTTAACACTAGAATTACTATTCTATTGTTAACACTAGAATTAAACTATTGTTCTATATTTATTATTTTATTACAATATTAACTGCAATACTAGCCACTACCTGGCACTTGTTAAGATCTCTAATAGTTATATCATTTTTGACATCTCTTCTACATTATCCTAAATTTTATAGGATCATTTGCCATGTAGTGGCTAGTACTTGCAATGTGAAATATATAATTAAAATGTTAATAAATTTATTATATTTTATAAAGTATAATTTATATTTAATATTAAATTAGTAATATTATGATCATTATTTTTAATTAAAAATTGATATTTAACATATATTCAAAATATTTTAATATAAATATTATATCTCACATAGTTAAAAAATTTAATATTTTAATTTGTAATATTAATTTTATAATAATTTTTAAATCAACTTTTAAAAATAAAATTATGATAATAAAATTAAATAATAATTTAATATATTTTAATTTAAATAAAAATAAATATAGATTATAATATCATAAGTTTTTATTTAAATTGTAATATTTTGTAAAAATAAATAGTATAAACTAAAATAAATGTATAAAATATAATTTTTAATTTAAATTTATTGATATATAATAAATATGAAATAAAAAATTCATAAGAAATTAACAAAATAATTTTTTTTTAAATAATGTTTTTACCATATTTTACTACTACTACATGGGCACACAATATTAGTAGATTTGTTCAATAAAATGATGCAATAGTACTTGTTTAGCCTACTAGCAAGTACTAATAATACCCAACCTTCTAATTTCAAGTAGAATTATCTCTCCATTTTCCTTTCCTTTTTATTGTAGATGTGACTTGACCAAATTTTGGAAACCACCTAATTAACTTGTGTCATTATGTTATCCACATATCTAAAATCAAATTATTCCAAATTATAAACAAAAATAGATGAAATACCTTTATTTATTTTAATTTTTAATTATCTATTCTAAAATTCTTATTTGTATTATATAGCTTCTTTAAACCTAATTTCCATTTCTATTAAAGTAATTACAACATAATCCAAAATGTCAAATGAAAAATATATAAAGTTTATTTTAACTATCTCATTTTGTCACGTGTGATGATATATATACATTCCTATATGATTATTAAGATCTTTAAGATGTACATATTTTTTACATCTATTCTACTTTCATAAACTTTTCTTTCATGAATATAATCTTATAATGACTACTTCACAATCAATTCCAATTTAAGTAATACCTAACTTCAATTTCAAGTAGAATTATCTCCCCATTTTCCTTTCTTTTTTATTGTACATGTATAAGTTGACTAAATATAAATTGTGTCATTATGCTACCCACATATCTAAAATCAAACCATTCTAAATAATAAACAAAAATTGATCATTTTAATTTCTATGCTTCCATTGTTAAATCTTATTTGTATTATGTCACATCATTAGACCTAATTTATGTTTGTTTAGAGTAATTAAAGTATCCTATCCTCCATACATCATTTCCAAGTTAATTTGCACAACCTAATGGTTAGACTATAGAGGAGTAGAGCAAGAGCGTGTTAAGACATTTTTATTTAGGTGTTGCACAAGCAAATTTGACCATTGAAGGCCAACCTTTAAAAAATAGATAATGTAGCACATTACAAAGCACTTAAATAGTTAATAATTGTGTTGAAATATTTGCATAGAGATTTGAGGTTGATATTCTTGTTTTTTTTAAATTTTGATATGTCTTAATCTAAGAATTTCCTTAAAGTAGAAAAATAATTGGAATCGGGTTCTAATGTTTGCATGGAGTTTTATTTTTTAATTTGGAGTTTTAGTATTTTATTCTTGAATCTTCAAATTACATTAACTTTTGCATACTTGAAAAAGTTTAAGTATTAACTTAAAAAACTTTAAAATTTTGTGAAGAATCCACCATTTAGTTAATTATTTTACTATACTTGAAAAAGATATTAGCTTTGTCTAGTAGGCCCATACTAGGACTCGCTCCCACTTGAATAATTATAGGGTTGTTTTGTGTCATATGTATTTGTCATGTTAGATTTCAACCACCCCACTTGAAGCCAAATAAGGACTTCATCCTTTCAGCCATAGTTTTTTTTTTGTTTTGTCTCTCTTTTTAGTCCATACTTATAGAATAAGAATTATTCTTCTATCTACAAGCTAGGTTAATACCTTTATAAAAATTTATCTCCTAGGTTTATACCACCACAATAGTATTAATAGTCACATAACATCTTCAAACACATCCATGTCCTACATTATTGAATCACTTATGTCATTATAGCATCCTCATATAGATCCACTTGCTATAACATCAAACAAACATTTCAACCATGGAATATGTCATTCTATTTTATTGTTATCAATATGATGGTGTTTATATGATTTGGATATTAGTCAAAAAATTTGTTGGGGATATTAATATATATAGATATAATGGTATCACTATAAAATGTTTCCTACATATTTAAATAATATAGAGGGCCACTAACAATATTAATATTATTCAAGATGGGTAGAAATAATAAATGGGAATCACTTATCAAGTTAGATGTGCATGACATCCCCAACGAAGGAAGTCATTTCTCAAGTTGCCAACTTGAATGGACACCTCTTGGAGACGATAGTAGCTGACAGATAGACTGGTTTGTTGTTATCCCTCTTGAGAAACTCCCTCCCTTTGTGAAAGGAGAAGGTTTATTGGATAGTACAGAAACAATATTTATGCGTAAATATTGTGGAGCATAATTTGATAGAACCTAATGACCATGCCACAAAGATGTATTCAAGATTTGTCTAGATTTAATAAATTTATTAAGAATGACACTTTATTTATTTAATTATATTGACTAATATATATTTTTTGTACATGTATAAATAGTTATCATTATGTTTTTGGACCACTGAATAAAAGAAATACACCAAAAACTAAGGAAAGAATACAAAGGTTTACTCAAAAAAGGGGTTGTCAAACTCACTTTAATGTTAGGGTTATGTATGAGAGACCAAATTTTGCAATAATTACATATAATGAGTTTAGCCATCAGGGTGCTAATGGTGAATTTTGTCATGGAAAGGATGACCCTTCTGGTGATCCAAGGAGTAGTGTTCCACCAAGGTTGTCAAATGAGTGCAAATCATATATTGAATACTTATTACTAATGGGTGTAGGAGTTGACACCATATGTGAAAAGCATTACTTAGATTGTGGTTTGAAAATGTTGATAAATAAGAGGGACATGTGTTTATTGAGAAAGGATGTGTTAAATATATAAAAAAAAGGGTGTGGTCCCTAAATTCACAAAAAATGAAGATGATGCAAAAAATGTATGTTTGTGGCATGTAGAGTAGAAAGATAACTTCTTCTACTATAAAACACCAAACAATGTGGAAAATATTCCATTTATCATAGGCATCCAAACACCATGGATGTGAGAGATGACGGTGAAACATTCACATGACTCAATCATTGCAATGGATTCTACATTTTTAACAAATAAATATGGTGTAAGTATAACAATGCTAAATTTATTTATGGATCTTAATTCAATTTCTTGTCTAACTTATTCAAAAAAATAATGTATCATTGATCTATTCATGTGCAGTATGAGTTATATACCTTGTTTTTATTTGATGAACAAGAAGTTGATGTACCAATTGTATGTGCCATATCATCAAGAAATAAAATTGAGGATATAAATAAATGGCTAATAGAGGTTTACAAAAGAGGGGAAGAATATAAATAAGATTGGCATGTCAATGCATTCATGATGGATGATGCTAGTGCTGAGATTGAAGCAAGTAGGTTTTATCAACCTTACTTTATATCTATAAGAGTGTAATTGTTTAATATTTCATTTACAAAATTATATTTTTCCTGATTTCCAACAAGAATTGATTTTTCATTTAACAATCAATTTTGTTAGAAAGCAATTTTTAGTTATTGGCTTTTATAATGTATCTTTCATATCAACCTTTAATTATCGAGTACTTTTATGTATTTGGCATGTACATAGAGCATGGTTGAAGAATGTGTACAAGTAAGTCAAAATTCAATTAAATTATAGGAAAAATCGCATGCTTAAACATCATAGCCTGATATAATTTTTATAATCTAGGTTTGTGAGTAATAGGGATGTTCCAGAATAAAAATATTTGATAGATTGGGTGAAATAATATATGTAATGAGTGACAACGTAGACATCATTACTCATTTGATAAAAAACTTCATAAAGGAGTTTAAAGAAGAGAATAAATTTATTGAGTATTTTTAAAAAACTTGGTGTCATAATGAGAGATGCATTGGTTAGCTCTTCAAAACATCCATTATGGTTTATATACATTTACATCTTTTAACTTGGTTGTAATGTAAACTCAGACATCATATATTTTTTGTATAGAGATGTGGGCAAATTTTTTTTGAAGTTTCTCTCACGTATAGAGTCATACCATTTTCACATTAAGAGTCACTATTTAAGTGACTATTCTAAGAAATGCACAAGGAGAATGGATTGGCTAATTCATACGATTCTCCATAGGGTAGATTCATACTATAAAAATAAAAGATATCTACAATTATCTAGATTCTTGACTAATTCAAAAAGGAAAGATATTACATAACTGCTTTAGAGAGATCAAAAACAATAACTGATATAGACTGTTATCCCCATGATCTTCTTCTTGATACATATAAGATAAGAAACCAAACTAATCCAACAAAATGGTACCTCGTTATAGATTTACATGTATGTGATTGTCAGTGGGCAACAAGAGGAAACATGCACAAACATGTGTTGAAGATTTTAGATCTTCTAAAGAGAAACAAAATAAACGAGCAAGATCAAATTGGTGGTATGTTTAATTTGTGATTTAAGTTTAATAATGATTTCTAATGATTATTATGTTTTTTAAAAACTAACTAAATTAATTTTATTAAATTACATATGATGTTACTCCATTTGTTGATGAAAATGATGAAGTCAGAGGGAGTTCTTTTCATGAAAATGATACCATTGGTAATGTTAATATCTTTACAATCAAGTATTAAATATTTTATGGTTCTAAAACTAACTATTTCAATTATAGATAGTTGCATACCTTCAGGAGATCAAGATGTGCTTGGGGTTGTCATTGGTGAAGCTCAAAGTACTGGTAATTTTCAAAACCATCATTTTATAAGGAAGCATTGGATTTTTTAAATATTTTTTAACTTAATCATTGTTATTTCTATTATAGATTGTTGGAAATCATCTAATACTTCCAATGATAAATTTCAAAATTTAATTGACTACATAACTTCATTGCTTCAAAATTTACCAACTAGAGAAGATGAAAAAATCATGTTTAGTTAGTGTGTTGGGAGATTTGAGAAAGACATCCATGCAAATTGTTCTTCATCTTCCAAATTCAAATAAATTCCTAGCTCAGAGAACACGTCTATGAGATGAATATTACCATGGTTTAGTCCAAGCAAAATACGTAAACTTCATTTTAATCATCAAAAGCGCAATGATATATCTCAAAACTCAAATGAAAGAGCTCAGGAACATGAAAATTTTCAATTCCCCTCAATAGGATCTAGAAAGAAAAAGAAAAAGAAGGTCATTAATCGATCAGGCATAACAATACAATATGAAAGAGATGTTATCATGCAGAAAGATAAGTACATTTATTCAAAAAAAAATTAGTAATTTATCTAACTATATATATATATATATATATATATATATATATATATATATATATATATATATATATATATATATATATATATATATATATATATATATATATATATATATATATATATGATAAACATATATCATTTCGTAGGTCTGAATGATCGAGAAATTACTCGACGATGTCAATTACCTTTCTCCATTGATCTAAACCAAATGGTTATAGGTGAAATACAAGTTACATATGGTAATTATTTTTTGTAAAGATTATTATGTTTTTTCAAAACTAACTAAATTAGTTTTATTAAATTACAGTTGATTTTACTCCATTGGTTGATGAAAATAATGAAGTTAGGGGGAATTTTTTTTCATGAAAATACAATCCAAACTAGAAATGGTAATGAAATTACAAAATAACTATCAATCAATTTTGAGTCTTTAGTCTGTATTTTGATTTGATATGATTCAATGTATTAAATGTGCAATATTATTGTACTGTTAGATGGTGGACAAAAAACTCCAGAAGATATCTTACCCAAGACAACAACGACAATGGATGTAATGCAAGTTACAAATGGTAATAAAATAATGAAATGCATTTCCATAAATTTTGTGGCTTTAATACATAAGTTAAGTTTTCAGTCTTTAATATATAAATTAATTTCATATATGTTGATTTGTTAAATGTGAATGTTATTGCAGTTTTAAATAATCAATACAACAACCAAGACCATATGTTACCATTTTTCTCTTGATCTTAACCAAACAACAACAACAAGTGACACAATGCAAATTTAATCGATTCCAAGTCTTCATTTTAGAAATGAATTTTATAACTAACTCAATTTATTTGCAGGTGCTAATGATATTTATATGGAGGATCATGATCAACACTTTTTAGGAAATTTATTAAAGTGATAAAACCGGTTCCAATTAGAAGAGGTTTTTATATAAGATCAAGACCAAGAGCTTCGCTATAAGGGATTATTAGAACTTATTTGTGTTATTTTATCATCCAAATTTTTCTTCCTTGGTTTTTTGCATTTGCAATGGATTTGATTTCATCTCATGGTGATAGCATTATGACGCTTTGAGTTTTGTTTTGTGTACTATAGTTGTTCATCATCTTCATGTGTTTATGTTGTCTCCAACTTCTCATGTAGCATTTCATTAACTTAACATGTAGAATTTGATCCAACTTTAGTATTGTAATTACACAAATGTTGAAGTAACATATATACATATGGTTATGAATAACATGATCAAATTAAGCATTTTTTTGTCTAACATATATGTACATGGTTAAGAATCACATGGTCAAACTAAGCAATTTTTCTCATTCTTAGTTATAATCCTTGATGATATGATTAATATCTCTTAAAACTAGTTAATACTTATTGTGATGGTGTTATTCTTACCATCAAGGCTCAAACCCTATTAGGGTGTGGTTGTTGAATGTTTACATAAAGGTGGATGGGGAATGTTGTAAAGAAATGGGATACGAAGAATGAAAATAGTGGTAAGAAGTTAATAAAAAAGAATCAATTTTATATAAGAAATAGTGAAAATTACGATATAAACAAACATAAAGTTGCAATACAAACAAACATATTTTTTTTATATTAAATTTATTTAAGCTCCCATTTCAAGAACCAAACACAAGATCTTGCTATTACAAAGAGAAGTAGCAATCGTTGCACTGTAGGCCAATGCCTCAAACAAACATAATACAATTTTATGGTTGGAAACATCTATGCCTGATGCAACCCATCCCGCATACCGTCTACTGACTCCTACAAGGGTTCACATCACCAAGCATGTTCGTCACATCACATATTGGAAATTGACGTACCTGTGCAACTTATAATAGACATTTTTTTTTGTTTAATTTAACATAGTGAATTTGTATCTTCAAAACTTTTAATCTAATTTTATTTATCCGAGAAATCCAATAAATAAATGAAAACTTTTAATTTATTTATTTATAATATGTTGAAAATTGAAGTGTTTTGTTTTGGTGTTCTAAAAGTTAACAATAGTTGTTACTAGCATGTAAATGAATAAATTGTATTCTAAATAATAAATAATAACAAGTAAATTATTTTTTATAAAAAGGATAGATAAAATATTTATGAATATTTATAATAAAGAAAGATAATAGGTAGTATGTATTAGAATGCATAAAAGAATTCATAATATTAATATTAAAAGGAGATAAAAATATTGAAAGAAATAATTTATTTTTGTTTTGAAATTGAATTTGAGATGAATAACATAAGTGATTAAGTTTTATTATTTTATGTAATTGATTGTAAATATGTTTTTATCAAATTTATATAAAATTATATTATTGCACATTTTTACATAAAAATATTTATTTATTAAATAATTGATTGTAAATGTACTTTTATCAATTCTATATAAAATTTTAGTATTACACACACACACACACACACACACACACATATATATATATATATATATATATATATCTGTGTGTGTGTGTGTGTAAATAAAAGAAAATAATATATTTTATATCTTATTTAAATTTATATGAATTTATTCCTTGTACATAACTATTTTGATATAATATAAAGTAAATTTAAATGTATAGAGATGCCTTATTTAAATTTATTATCTTTTATCAAACTAGTTATATCAAAAAATTTAAATAAATAATTATTTATTTGAATTCTCACTTCGTTTACTCTTTTTCATATGATCCCATCTTTACCGCCTAAATTTTCTCTACTCTCAAGCATTACCAAACTTACTCTATTATCGTCACACTTGTGGAAATATTAATGAACTTAATTTTAATTAAATATGGTGTTTACTAATTTAATTGAAAAAAGATCTTGAAATGATTAAAGTGGTTGGAAAATGATTTTGCACAATATTTGAGAAAATTACATGTTTCTCCCTATCTTCCACCATACTCCTCAAGCTATGTGTGAGTTATTCCAATTGAAAACTGGTAGGTATGTGGTGAATAGGTAAGATGGCAGATGCAATGGCATTGCAAGCATAGGGCATGGCACAAATTTTGACGGTGCAAATATGTTGCACCGTAGCCGGTGCCAACCTAGATGAGGCAGTAGGAAACTTAACAGTGGTTTGTCACGAGCCCAATATGAAGGTGCCACATTTTTAAGTAGGAAACAAATTGTTTATCACTCAAGCATAATGAGGGGGCAATATATAATAGTAATCTCCAAAAATAGTTGTTGGACCCAATGTTAAACCTTTAATACCAAGAGGCATGTAGAACATACCTGCAACACCTCAACCTATGGCAACAATAGAAGGTTTAACAAGTGCTTGTGCATTTTTTATGATAAATTTTCTTCAAAAATAGTCAGGTAGCATAGGTGAAAGATTGATATTGGTAAATGTGAAATAGTACAAAAGTATTTTTAAGGTGTAGGAAGACCCAAAAATTAAAGCAAACATATAAGAAATGATTTGCAATGATTTTACCAAGAGTGAATGGAACCTTTGGCAGGATTGATTAAACTAGTGTGAAGCAAACAAGGCAGAAAGAGAATGAAAGTGAGGGGTTACAAGTATATGCATAAACTAATAAGAACCCCAAATCAATTATGAACCAAGTAGAAATATGTATAGTGAACAAAATTGATAGCATTGGAGATAAAAAAAGACAACAAAATTTTCTATAATCTGACTTCAACACAACTAATGTGGTCTTTTGAGCTATATGTGGAGGACTCATGGAGATAAAAAAGAGCACCAAGTCCATAGAAGAAAGGATTTGGGATGAGGAGGACAAAGTGTATGAATCCATAGAGTATACAAGAATAATAGAAAGAGAAAACAAGATTCTTAAGGAGAAAATATCAAACATACAGATCAAAATAGAAAGAGGACATACAAAATAGAAGCCATAAAAAAAAATTGGAACAATGGAGATCAAATGGGAATAACATATCATAATTAGTGAAAGAAGAGGACACAACTCAAATAAAATAAATTCAATCAACCATACTCAACATGGAATCTAAAGAGTGTCAAGGGTAAGTACACTAAGATGATGTGTAAAAAGGGGGGGTATAAGTGGCCACTATTTTTTTGAAATTGGGTAAACCTAAACTTGGAAGGGAAATTTGAGAGTCGTGCCCTCCAAATTTGAAGATGACTAAAAAACAAGAATTGTAGTATTATGAATTTAATTTCTAAACTACTAAAGATTTTTAAAATGAATAAGATTAAGAGGGTCAAATCCTTTATGCATGAGAAATTGTTCCTAATTTTTTTAGGAAAATATAACAATGTTTGGTGTGTGCATCAAAAAATATATAGTTAGATTTAGTATTTTGAAAAAACCTTTAATAGAAAGATAGTTAAGAGTGAGAGCTAGAAGTTGTGTATTTTTTTGCAATTTTTTGCTGAGTATTTTTTTATGATTTTTTGAAGTGGGCACATCTTAAAAATAAGGTGTTTGTTTGTGCATGATACATAACTTGCATCAAAATAATAGATTTTTTTTTAAGTGTAAAGAATCAAGCGCAAAACAACAATATATAATTTGTTTTAAATTTCATGAAGTAGATCAAAAGTTATTAGGAAAATTGTACACATGTCTCTGAGAACTATGGAGACACTAGTAAAGAAAATTAAACTTCTAAAAATAGAAAAAAATTATATGGTTAGAAAGCTCAAAAGACGTGTGAAATTATGGTTGTAATTTTACAAATACCCAATTGATGAAATGTAAATCTGAAGACAAGGAAGTTGAGAAACCAATCTAGAAGAACAAAAGATATGAAAAGGGAGGGAAATGGATGGAAATGAAGCTCCCAATCCTCAAGGTTGTTATCTAAGCCTATTACCTAAGCATAACATGATCAGGTTTTTAAATATTTAAAATCTCATTTGTGTTTTTAACGTTTAAAGTGGGATCGTGTTTTTAATGTTTAAAAACATGATCATTTTTTTAATTTTTAAAAATAAGATTATGTTTTTAATGTTTAAAAACAAGATTGTGTTTTTAATGTTTAATAAGTCAACTGGGTTTTTAAACATTAAAAACAAAAATCCACAGACATATATGAGCATATATATGTAAATTTAATATGTTTATACAAATGAATATTGTAGTGCCCATCCATAGTTTTCTTTTCAATTTTATATTGTCAAACTCTTTTAGATCACTTTCATGTGTGCGTTGATTATTTCAGCTTTATTTTGAGGTTATGGATGCATGACATTACATGGTGATTTGATATTGGATAGCCGTGAGATATAATGTGTTTATAGGTAGATGATTATAATTATTTTGATCTAATGATTATTTATATGATTATGATGTCATTTATATTCATGGTTTTATTTATCCCATACTTGCATGTGTATTGACTATGATGTCATTTATATTCATGGTTTTACTTATCCCATACTTGCATGTGTATGGCTATCATTTGTGTTTTACTTTTCTATTTAACGTGCATGATGTGGTTGAGGGAAAGAATCATAGTCACCTTCTTACGGGATCCACACAATGTACCGATCCTATCATTGTTTGTTATATATATATGGGCATACATGCTTTTCTTTTATGTAGGTTTGTAGGTACCAAACATCGACTTCCCTAAATTGTCAGGATGAGTATGTCCTATTGCAATATCTCAATGGTAAGAGAGGGGAGATAACATTCAAGTCCAAATCCCAATCTAGCCATTTATTGTCCTGAAATAGTGGACAAGTTTATGAATTATTACCTCTCTGAATTTGTCCAGGTGACATGAATTTGTGAGCCTTTTTCCTTGAGCATGATTGTTGTATTATTAGGTTCAACTAATTTTTCTGCTCATTAGTTGGTCATGTGGTTGGTGTGATTATTATGAAATGGTTAAGCAATTTACTAAGATTAATTATGTGGTTTAATAATTAAATCTTATTAAATATAGAAAATTTAAATGTAGGGGTATTTAATTAATAGAAAGTAATTAAATACATTTATTAATTAAAAGACTCAATTCAAAAGTCTAATTTAAAAAATGAAGGATTTAATTAATTATTAAATCTAAAAATTTAATGAAAGATAAAATTAATTAATTGATAATTAATTATCAATTGCATAATTTTATTTATTTTTATTTTTATTTTTATAGATAAATGGCCTAAGCTTGATACATCATAAATTATATAGATACATCCGGATAATAATATTTTAGTCCCAAGTTACATTTTTCCACCTTCCTTCTAGGTCATTCCTCATCCTTGCCTTCTTCTTTTGCCTCCGATCACAATCTATAAATAATCTGAGCACTACATCTTGCACTTATATTAAGGATAAAGCTCTGAATAGTCACAAAACCATGAATACAGAAAGGACATAGCGATGAAATGTAAAGAGATAAAATTATTTCTTAAACAAAAATAAAATATACATTTAAATCATCATAAAATCTATCTAATAGAGCGAAGTAGTCATTCCTCAGCTGAGAAAATATATCCTAAGTAGCACAA